>VWYE01009150.1:856-77153 GCA_013398995.1 Alaudala cheleensis | reverse complement strand
ATATAGATAGATATATTTATATATAATTAAAGTGACAAAGGAAAAGAGGTGGACCTCAATTCCCCTTTCAAACGGGAATTATTATTAATAATGGACTTTTTCAAACTGCTGTACCTCTATTAAAGAGACACTTAATGTATCTTCAGTTTATTTCATGTACTTTTTAAAACCTAAAATCTCACATGCAAATGTCCCTAATCAAACTCAGAATAATTAAGTTTGTTTATGTGAAAAAACCTCATCAGATCCAACTTTAAAAAATAATTACAATATGTCTGTGCAAGCAATTTCTTTTTTATTTTAATCTATCCATCTAGTGCTATCTATGCATCTGTCAAGTTAATTGAAAAAAACCCTAAATTAAGTTTCCCTCTCTTCAACTTAATACAAAAAGTTGCATTCAAATATTTGTCCAATCAGTATTAATAATGGCCACATGGTTGATCAGAGAATTACGCAAGAAATTAATAAAAGAAAATAAACTAAGTGGAACCAGGTGAATATTTGGAAGAGCAAGCCAAACATCCTCAGCAAACAAAAACTGCCAAAATTAACAGGCTGCAGCTCATACCTTTTTGAGCCATGACAGCAAATATTTATCAAACAAAGGAGAAGAATGACCCAACAGTAGAGACAGCTCCTGCTTCTTAAATTCTGAGTGAATAGCCTGGTAAGTCTATTTAACTAAAAAGAGCAACAGAGGGCAGGACTATGGAAAGGAATACACAGGCTAAAACTAGGATTCCAAATTCACTAAAACACAGATGACCTTAAAATGTCTGTACAAATACCATATGTACAGACAGCTAGTAAATCTTCCTGTAGGATTGCAAACCAAACTGTATCAGTCCAGATCTGGCTTAATACTGATCCTTCAGTACCTTGACAAAAAAAAGCAGTATATCTGAATACGTTCTGAAGACAGTAGAACACATTCCTGATCTTCTTGTCAGGTAAAATATTACCTCATCTGGAAAGATAAGCCCTAACATTACAGTACTTATTCTTGAATATACTCCTACCTGTCTAGCCTAGGCCATAACAAAGTTAGCTACTATCACAAGCAAAGGTTTGCTGCAAAGGGGTATTATAGATTCAGTAAAGCTGCTGCAGTGTGTTCATAACGAGATTTACAGATGTTATTATGGATAAACAATTGCCTTTAATGTGGGATGAAAATTACCCCAAATGGCAATTAAAAGGAAGAAGACCTTGGCTGCAGAATACAATCAATCACTGTGGTATCCATATTACATACACAGCAGTTATTCCAGGTGTTGCTCTAATTTTGTGACACTGTATTCCCACAGATACTATGTGCAATACTGACCATAATAAAAATGGAAGAAGCATTCTGCCTGAACATGGGAGATATGTGATATATAAAAAATATTCCAATGTTAATGCAAAAATAGAATGCAAATATTGTTGGCATTTTACTTGCTTCTTACCCTCTATCCATAAAACATTTAATTGGCAAAGAATGACATCACCAGATTACGTGATAATAAGGTAAAGTAATGAATATTCCGTGTAAGATGGAGGATAAGAATATAATTTAGGCCTAAGTGTACTGAATTTTGTTTTGTTTTCTTTTATTTTGATTTGGTTTGGGGCTTTTTTTGGGTTTTTTTCCCCAATTTGGTTGTAAGAAAAGTTAAAATGTGAGTCAAATAGGAAGCCAAGACCAGAGTGCATTGTTTCCTTTGACTCCATTCTTTCAAACACCAGATATATTACCCTACCAATTTCATTGCACTAATTTATGCCACACCTTTATGGCCTTTATGAAACAGGAAAAAAATGAAATCAGGTAAGAAAAATTAGTTGCCTTGTTGCACAGGACTGAAGCAAAGCTCTTTCCTTACTAGACAAATACCTCCATTACTGTTAAAAAAGAAAGAAAGAAAAAAAAAAAAGTCCCACCCAAACCAACCAGACACTGCTTTTGGTGTGGTCTGATGTGCATATAAGGAACTGGAGGCTTTTGCCTGGAGGGACTATATCTCACCTCCCATCTTGGAACAACCTCTTGTCTGTTGTTTTAGCAAGTTTCCATAGATACATGTATTTCTAAAATTATAGAAACAGATCATAAAGTTTTTACATGTTCATTTATCCATGTAGTAACCCTCAGTGAAGACTTTATTGGCTATCAGTAATAGCCTCCGCAGACCAAAAAATATAGAGTGCAAATGAGAATGCTTTCAAATGTGTAAGAATTAAACATTTAAACTTCATAATAAATAATATCTATTATTCTTGGATTTGGATGTTGCTATTCTACCAAAATTCCAGTAGTTTAAAACTACTATTAAAAATTCACAGTGAGAGAGAGACAAGAATAAAGTTAGGTTTTAGCAAATTTTATTAACTTCTGTTGTGTACAGACTGCCTAACTACCAATCCATGATCAACTTCTTGTCTTAGGAATATACATGATACAGCATGATGAAAAGTGAAATAAATTCAGAAGTCTAAGGAGCATTTTCCCTTGTGTTAGTATTGATGCAACAATAATCCTCCTAAATGAATATATATAGCTATAAGTTAGCAAAGAAGTTGCAAAGAATTTGTGTGGAGAGATGTGAAATGAGAAATTTCCTTTAATTTGCTACTCTTGCATTTGGGAAACCTACAACAGAAATTTATGCATTTCAGTCCTTCCTGAATGAACTGGGGCTGAACTTTTTTATCCTAAGAAGGGTGAGAGATGGGGATGAGGTATCTCAGCCACTCTTATGTTAAAAAACAAAGTATAAAGAGCTTCTCTGCCAGACCTTTACTACTGCAGCAAAGTCAGTAACCTTTCATGAGACCTGTTTTATGTCAGGTCTCATATAAGCCAAAATCAAAGGGAAAGGAGACAGAAGGGGAAGGTAGGACAGGACTTGTGAAACTGCTATACCAATGCACAATGCAGTTTTAAGGCTGAATCCTGCTGTTTCCTGTGATGGTTGTTCTGGAGGTATCAATTAAATTAAAAACAAAAAACACTTCATGCTCTTCTTGTTTATAGTTTAACAATCTCTAATTTAGATCTATTCTGGCTGTATAAACTATTTCTGCTCCCTAAAATGAAATAATTTGCTTCCTAAAATCAAAACAAAAGCCATCCGGATATAACAGTTAAAAGTTAAAACTCTCTGCATATATTATCTGTCCCTAAAAATTATGTCTATAAAAATTCCTGTAAATATTGTCAACCTATCACTAAAAATACAATTCTCAATGCAGAATCAGTTTACTGGAAATTAACATAATTTTTTCATTAATATTGTTAATCTTTGACTTTCTTTACAGCAATCTAAAAGCATAACAGATATTTTATTATCACAATTCATTGTCATATTAAAGTATCCTCAGAGCTTTCAGTGGGACAGAGTTGAGACAAATGGCAAAAGTACATGAAGAAGTAGACAAGAGGAAGCCTGCAGAAAAAAAAAGAAGTGAAAAGACAATAAAAAATTCCCCTGAGACTTCAAGTCTGAGAAGAATTTGGGAACTGATTAAAAGAAGAAAGACAGCTGACAGCGCTTTATTGCATTTCTTTCATGGACAAGAATATCAGCTTTGTCAGCTGCAAAAGGGGCAGATTGTTCACCCTTCTTTTCAGAGTCTCCATGTCAGGGTGTGAATAAGGGGTGACATTTCTACCTGTTCCCATGTTCTTCCTTCATCTCTTTTCTTTTTCACTTAAATACACTTACTACTGTGTTCTTTATAGATGGTCTGAAATTGGAGAAGCAGTGAAACATACCAACTCATTCACCTCGTCTGCTGATCACTGCAAAAAATTGCCATAGTTGTCTGTGATCCAGCACAACTCTACGGCAACAACTGGGCTGGAACAAATCCTAAATCAATGTCTACATCTTGGTAGGCAAAATTCACTCTTGTACCTAGCAAAATTGAAAAGAAAAAAACCTCCAAACTGCATAAATTAGTAACCCAACACCAAGGGGGAATTTTCACTATCAGCAGCTACTTTCATGTACAAAAACTTTTTTTTGAGTTTTTATTCTGCCTTTTACTGGGTTTTTTGTTATTGTTTTTGTTTTTGTGTGTTTTTTTTTTTTTTAAAGTTGCCCCTATATGTATTATTCAGAGAATGCTAATGAATAATTTCCAGTGGATGGCATACTAATTTCCTTATACAATATGTGAATTATACTGCTAAATTAATGCTATGTCAATATACAAGCAATTCTTGTATGTCAATGGCCTGAGGTATGAGGTCATGTAGCCTGTATGTAAACACTACAGAAATAATACAAAAACCCCAACTGTCTTATAATTTTGTTCTAACAATTCATGTACTTCGTTCTTCCTAACAGGTATCATCTCTGTCTCTTACTATGTCATTCCACAGTCACACAGACAATGAGAGACAAAAGTCCTTTATTTTACTTTTAAAAATCTTCAGCATCAAAACTAGAAATATGAGTAATTGAAGGATACCAGGTGAGGATGTCCTTTCCCTAAAAGTTGATAGTGAAGAAAGATACCATTATTTTCTTGGTCTTGTGTTATGTTCATACATTATTTAAGTGGCTGACAGAGAAGGGCAACTCCTTTATAGTCCAGTCACAAAGCTAAAATTAGCTATTTACATTTAGTATATTGCTGCTAGAGAAAAGGAGTATTGAAGTGTCTCCAAAATGTACAGTTTTAATTTAGACCAACCTATTTAATCAGCAGTTCTGATGGTCAGTACTCATTTAGTCAGCACTTGATCTGCAACCCAGGTTTGCAGCAAGTATCTCAGGACCCATTAAATGCAGCAGGTAGATTTGAATATTCTCTCTCCACAGAACTAACAACATGTCAGTCTTGGCAGGTAAAGACAGTGTTGTTTGTGCATTTTGGAAATTTAAATTTCTTCTAATTCCTTCTCAGCACACAGCATTATAAAACATAGAGCTCTTAGGTAGCTCCAAACTTGCTGTTTCCTTTCCAAATGAAAAATTAACCTCCAGCAGGTTGTGGTAAATATCATGTCCAATTTCCATATGGCCAAGCCAGGTAGCAGAACAATTAGCATACTGGTTTTGGGAACCCTGCTGCTTTTTAGCTGTTGCCTGGATGTAATGTTTCTCTCTCTCTCTCTCCCTTCTGTATGCTGCCTTTCCCCTTCCTTCTTCATCTCTCTCCCTCTTTTTCCATCTCTCATGCATCCATGCACACACAGAATCAACTGCTATGTATACAGCCAGAAAAATCTTAGCATAAACAGCAGAGAATAATTGGAGAAACATGTCAAAACAAAAAGTCCTTGCCCTGCAATCTGATGATACTGTAACACATTACAGTACAGACTCAAGCAAGTCAAAATTGATTTACATTGAGAATAAAGCTATCCCATAGAAAATACTAATAATCAATTAATACACAGCAAGATAAGTAGACACCTTTGCTGTATTATGCTAACAGAAAAAAAATCTAAGTCATTGTTCTTCTTTTTATATGTAACCTTATATTTATTCTTTTTCATTTTATGTTATTCTAACAGATGACCTCTCTGGCTAAATGATCAAATTCATGCCTTACAAAGAATTAAATGTGTGCTGCTGTTTCCATAGTACATTGTCACCAGCTTTGTTCTAGATATCAGCCAAAAGAGATAGCTAGAAACATTGTAATTTACTGGACAGAAAGAAAAACAAAAGAAAACCATGCAAGTGGAGTTTTCCTGCTACAAGTGCATTGGTTTAGTTGTTCACTGACTCTCACAGGTACATCCTAGACCCTTGAGATGCCACATGGACCAGCTCTGGCACTTCCCTCAACTCTCAGGTAAGCCAAATGGACTCACAAACGTCAAATAAAACAATTTTCTTTCTTGTCAGGTTAACATCCTGACAGTTTAGCAAGATGAATCAGTACACTGAGTAGTCAAATAAGCAGTGAAATCACTGCATGGGAAAAAACCAGCATGGAGCTTGGTGTCAGAAAGCAGTTGGCAGAGCACATGAAAGAGAAAGGGGAAGCCTTTGACAGCTGTGATTTGTTAGATCATAACTGTCATCTTGTGAAGCCTCACCACTAATTAGGACAAGAAAAATTGCATGAAATAGAGAGGCATATCCTTTCATCTTCCCAGAGGTCACCTTACAATTTCAGGTTATGTGTCATCCTCACTAAGAAAAGATTACATTCCTGGAAGACGAATGTGTCCAACTGCATTTAGTTCTTCAAAGAGAATTAAAAGTTGTTTCTAGATGTTATTTCCCAAGTTAATGTGACAATAAAATCTGACACACTTAAATTGAAAAAACACAACCAGAAATCATGGTTTGAAAAAATGTTAGCAGCCCTCTTTTTCTTTTGTTTGTTTCCCTGCCTGCCTCATTCCCATGTTCATCTGCATGCTGCTGTCTGGGTTGACTGCAGTGATGGAAAATGCTGTGGGTAGGAGGACAGGAGGCAATACCCTTTACAAATCTCAATTCTCAGTAGTGCCAGCAAATGAAGATCCTGAGAAAATTCTGCTCCAAATGAAACTTGAACAGTTTCTTCAACTGCTTCTTTGAATGGTTAGTGAAACAAAAGCATATTTTGTTATTTTTTTTTCTTTTTCCACTATGTCTGCAGTGGTGATATGACTAATTTTTAAATTTTTTTCAAGTAAGAAGACTTTTTATAGCTATTACCATTTTATAGAATCACTGAATATCCTGATTTACAAGGGACTTACAAAGTTTATTGATTTCCTGTCCTTGAACAGGATGCCCTCAAGTGCCACACTGTGTGCACAATTGTCCAAACCTTCTTGAATTCTATTGGAATGGTGATCCTGTGGCCACTTGCCTTGGGAGCCTGTTCCATTGCCCAGCCACTCTCTGGGAGAAAAAGAGAGAAAGGACCATTGTCTGCCCCTTTATTTCTCCTAGTGAGGTATAGACTGCAGTGAGGTCTCCCCTCAGTCTCCTCCAGGCCGAACAGACCAAGTGATCTCAGCTTCTCCTCATATGGCTTCACCTCAACGCCCTTCAGCATCTTTGTTGCCCTCCTTTGAACTTTCAAACAGTTCTACAGTTTTCTTATATAGTAGTAACCAAAACTGCCCACAATATTCAAGGTGAGACCACATCTTATGCCGAGCAGAGCCGGACAATCGCTTCCTGTGACTGGTCTCCATCCCCTGTCTGTACATACATCGAGGGTTGCCACAATCTGGCACTTTCCCTGGCTATATTTATTCAGATTTTATAATTCCTAGCTGTTTTCAAGGTCCAAAAAAAAATCAATAGGTGTAAAGGAACACAGTTACTAATTTATTTTTTTTTTATAATGTTAATATTTCAGAGACAAACAAGGACGAAATTTCTGACCTAAAATCAATCTGAATTCTGGAAACACACAGGTTCTTCTGCATCTTAGTAAAACTCTTTGCTTAGTGGTAGCTTCCCTCATTAATTTTTTTCTTTCACTTTGTTATTATGCTATTTTTTCAAAAGTGCTTCTATTACTTTCCATTCATTCTTCAAAGATCAGATCTTCAAGACAAAAACAAAAAAACCCCAAACAAAACAACAAAAAAACCCCAAACAAAAAAAAAAATATACCCAGTTTTGCTCAATAGAAAATTCAATTCAGCACATCTTCATGCTTTTTGTTGCAAAAAAATTGCAAGCAGTAAAATGGTTGATATAATCGCATTTATTAAAATAACCTCAGCTGTCATGCAGCTGTGAGTGAACAACTACAGCAATGGCAAATTGATCGTATTACAAGGGCTAAGGTACCTTTTTTGACCATCAAGAGCAATTACATTATCCCCAATTCATAAAAGATACTAGAGCATTTGAATTCTATGCAGGAACTTGCTGCAGGAAAAACACCTGCAGAATTCAAATGCATTATTAATTTGCAAAATAAAAATGGTGCTTATTATATTGAAATAGAAAGAAATAAACAACTCTGCTGGAAAAAAGGAAGGTATTCATTATACCTTTGAGATGGGTGTATTACAAAGCAGTTAGAAGAAATTAAGCAAATTAATTTGTTTTAGAAATATACACGGAAACTGGTAAAAATTGCTATTGTCAAGGTCAAAAGTAAACTACTCATGCAGTTAATATGCCCTTCTCTGCAGCTAGTGGGAATCAAAAAGAGGTGTTCATAGCATTCAGAGATAGCTCTCTGATACAGATCACCCTTTTTCATTTGCCTATGGATAGGCTTAATTTGCATGAACAGTGTCATGAGAAGGTTTCAGAAGGATCAGNCCCCTTTGTATTAACCTGGAAATCAACTAGATCCAGAAAGGGATTGTTTGAAACAAAAGTAGTTCTCATTAGCAGCTGGCTTTGGTGAGGCCTCCACTGACATAATCGTGGAGTCAGTCTTCAGCCTGGCAACCGAGTAGTATGTTTTAATCATTTTGTTCTATCTACAGCCAAACTATCTGCTAGAGACTATCTTAGAGAAAGATGAAAAGAAATTGAGTTTCATAGACTTCAAGAAAGGTTATTTCTTCTGCTTTTAGGCATTCTTTTCACAATGCAAGGACTTGGATGCTTGTATCCTTTTTAGTTCTCCATTTGCTTTCTTACTAGTGGCAGATAACCCAAATATTAACTACCCCTTTATATTCTTTGTCACCTATATTTACCAATTGGCACCCAAATTCATTACTTTCTTGCTATACATTCTACATGCTGGGGCACCTTTTGTTCTTCAAATCTCTTCTGTGTGGGACTTTCATTTCCCACCAATCATTTTCATTCTGTGGTGCCTTCATTTGTCCCCAAAACACAGTGTTGTAACACATACTTGTACATCTTATCTACCTCATTAACCCTCTGGTTCATCTCCAAGATTCAGCATCCTTCTGAAAGAATTGCATCAGCTAATTGTGCATGTTGTTACTACACAGTACCACAGAGATGCTAGAGGCCATCATGATCTCCTGATTTTCCTGAGAATTTTTAGCAGTGTTCTTCAGGCAGAAAATTAAGAAAGACTAATTTAGACTGGTTGAGTATGCAATTGTTAAATGGACTACTAAGTAAGAAGCACATTTTAAAATATTCATGGCTACTCCTGTCATTTGCATGAATTGGAACTGTTCATCTACAAGATCTGAATGCAGATCTCTGACTGCAATTATGCATTGCTGCCTTCAAGGTGCAAAGCAAATTGGTGCAGTCCATTTTCTAGCCTGTGTAAACATATCCACACAGTTAAATAATAAATTTTATCTTAAGACTGATTTATTTGAATGTGCTATATATGACATATTTTTAATCTTTAGCTGAGACATTGATTGCTTCTCAGTATCAGATTATTAAAAAAATCTAATAAGCACTTACCCTTTGCAAAATAATTTTGTCTTTGTATACCAAAATTCTCCTAGAATTTTACTAGTATTTTCCTCTTCTAAATATTCTCAGAATCAGAAAGTTTTTGAGTTTTTTTGTAAAGTACAGCTTTCTATCCTTACACAATATGTAAAGAATTGAATTAATGTGAATTAATTAAAAAAAAATCCCTGGCTAATTAACAGGACACACAATGCTTCTAACCCTTTAAATACACAATAACTTGGTTTCATTTGCTGTAATTGTATTATCAGTGTTTTCCCCCAATAGTAGGTATTACAAGCAATGAGTTAATCACATTTCTAGAACCAATCATCATATGTCTTTATTCCATTTAATTGATTGCTACTTTCTAGATTCAGTAATACAATCCATCTAGTCTACTTACCATTCACATCCTTGTACCTCGTGCAACAGTTTTACATAAATTATGCCTAATTCACAAATCCACTGTGCTGTAAACAAAACAATTAGCATTTATTATTTCTCAGTGCAGTACGCCCTGTTAGTCAGCCCTATGACCATGGAAAGAAGACAGAGCTAACATATGTGTCTAACAGAACAGATTCCTCCCACCTCTCAAGCCCCTGCTCACTATTTTGGTTTATATTTAGTAAAACACATTATTCATTTAAAGCCTAGGAGTTGTTTTAATTTAAATCACATGCCTAAAAATATTGAACATTTGCTCATGTGTCCTATGAATACAGTATCTAGGACTTGCACAGAAGAAAGTTAACTTCTTCTGTAAAACAACTCAGAAGACAAACAAAAAACACCACCACCCCAATACTAATTAAACAGTCCAAGGGTAAGAAAAGTATTCCGGTTGATTTGAAATCATGGATGAAAACAGATTATGATGGAGATGTAACAACTGCTTAATGATGGAGCATATTTGTAGCCATCTATTTTTTCAGTCATTCCAAATGAGTGTGCTCTGGGACTGGACTTAGCACATCCATTTGACAAAAGTATCTAAGTCACAAGATCATCTATCAAAATTAATGGGAAGCTGGAATGAACAGTATTTGCTCACTGTTCCTCCAAAGCCAAATGTATCCTCAGAACATCAGTGACTTCCTCTGCTTATCACAATTCAGTCTATGGCCTGTATTTAGTACTATGTTAACCATGAAGTACTCATCCTCTCAAATGTAAATAAATATTTATTTCCAAATCACTAACTGAAAGAAAAGTTCTGTCCAGATAAATGAAGGGAATTCCATTGAATAGAGAATGGCCACTTCATCACTCCTCCCAAAAGCTCCCAGAGTGAAGAGAAATTCCTATGAACACCTTTGAGGATGACAACATTGAAATACGTGCAAATATTTTTTCCTTGGAGAAAATTTATGCATTTATTTCACTGCTTTGGAGTTTGGAATTTTTTTGCTAAAATACCACTTTTCCAATAACTCTTGCTTTTTATCAATAACTGACCAATTGACTTTAATTTTCTTGAACTGAGTGTATCATCAAGATAAAATCACAAAATAGTTCCCAAATCTCCATTCTCATAAGATAATAAAGCAACATACAAAGTTGTTTTTTAAAGAGATTTCTATAATTAGTGTTACATTTTTCTTTGTGACATCCAGATTAATATTTTTAAATGAACAATGACTAGAAATCACAACATCTATCTGAGCAATGAGATGTTTCAAGCTGTTTCAGCCTAGTCATATGCACAAGTATTTCAGGATACATTTAAAGCTTCTTTTGCTATTTTAGGACCCCTTTCTGTGAGTCTATTCACACTAGGTTGCCATGAACTAACAACAGCAGAGCACATCTCACTCTACAACCAGATAAAAACCAAGTGCTGCTGGGGACTGACACAGCAGCACACACTGCCCTCCCACGTGGGCCTGCTGTGCTCATCACCCACAGCTCTGCACTGCAGTGGGTTATGGCTCAGCAGCAGACAGATGATGGGCAGCAATAGGGACCAGATCAACAAACCATAGGCACAGATCCTTCTCAGAAAGTCCATTTGACTGCATTTCTTTCATTCATCAGATCCATCAAATCGGTGCCATCCTTCATAATATTTCCCTTCCTCTTCTGTGCATAATTTCACTGAAAAATATGTCTACGTTTCTGTAAGATTCCCAGAAATTTTTCAAATAAGAAAGGATTATATGATTGATATGATTTGATATGATACGATATGATATGATGATATGATATTAAAGCACAAAGGATGCAATCCCCTTGTAAGCATCAAGCATCTATTTAGGAATTCTTCACTGCTAGGATAATGAGGCAGGTTGTCAAGAGAAGTGGTGGATGCCCCATCCTGAAGGTCCAAGGCCAGGCTGGGTGGAGCTCTAAGCAACATGGTCTAGTGAAAGGTGCTGTCCATTCCAAGTGGGCTGGAATTAGATGATTAAGGTACCTTCCAACCCAAGCCACAATCCTATTATTTAAATTATGATGATAAGTAAACCCATGGAACGCCCATATTTTAACATATGAAGAAGGCAAGTACTGTTCCTCAAGAGTTTGGCTTACATAAGGGAAAAAATGTCTGGGAACTGTTAGCTCAGCAAGAATAACCAATGAGGTGTTGAAATAAATTTGGGTTTTCTCAGATTTGTAAAGCTATTAACCACTCAGAGTTCTCATGAATTCATTATACTCATAGGCAACATTCTCCAAAAATTCATCTTTTGATGTATTTAGGCAGAATAAGGAAATCACAAATTATCAAACACAAGATAATTAGGTAACAGAGTGTACAAGCAATTAAAAAGTTCAANTTTCACAATGCAAGGACTTGGATGCTTGTATCCTTTTTAGTTCTCCATTTGCTTTCTTACTAGTGGCAGATAACCCAAATATTAACTACCCCTTTATATTCTTTGTCACCTATATTTACCAATTGGCACCCAAATTCATTACTTTCTTGCTATACATTCTACATGCTGGGGCACCTTTTGTTCTTCAAATCTCTTCTGTGTGGGACTTTCATTTCCCACCAATCATTTTCATTCTGTGGTGCCTTCATTTGTCCCCAAAACACAGTGTTGTAACACATACTTGTACATCTTATCTACCTCATTAACCCTCTGGTTCATCTCCAAGATTCAGCATCCTTCTGAAAGAATTGCATCAGCTAATTGTGCATGTTGTTACTACACAGTACCACAGAGATGCTAGAGGCCATCATGATCTCCTGATTTTCCTGAGAATTTTTAGCAGTGTTCTTCAGGCAGAAAATTAAGAAAGACTAATTTAGACTGGTTGAGTATGCAATTGTTAAATGGACTACTAAGTAAGAAGCACATTTTAAAATATTCATGGCTACTCCTGTCATTTGCATGAATTGGAACTGTTCATCTACAAGATCTGAATGCAGATCTCTGACTGCAATTATGCATTGCTGCCTTCAAGGTGCAAAGCAAATTGGTGCAGTCCATTTTCTAGCCTGTGTAAACATATCCACACAGTTAAATAATAAATTTTATCTTAAGACTGATTTATTTGAATGTGCTATATATGACATATTTTTAATCTTTAGCTGAGACATTGATTGCTTCTCAGTATCAGATTATTAAAAAAATCTAATAAGCACTTACCCTTTGCAAAATAATTTTGTCTTTGTATACCAAAATTCTCCTAGAATTTTACTAGTATTTTCCTCTTCTAAATATTCTCAGAATCAGAAAGTTTTTGAGTTTTTTTGTAAAGTACAGCTTTCTATCCTTACACAATATGTAAAGAATTGAATTAATGTGAATTAATTAAAAAAAAATCCCTGGCTAATTAACAGGACACACAATGCTTCTAACCCTTTAAATACACAATAACTTGGTTTCATTTGCTGTAATTGTATTATCAGTGTTTTCCCCCAATAGTAGGTATTACAAGCAATGAGTTAATCACATTTCTAGAACCAATCATCATATGTCTTTATTCCATTTAATTGATTGCTACTTTCTAGATTCAGTAATACAATCCATCTAGTCTACTTACCATTCACATCCTTGTACCTCGTGCAACAGTTTTACATAAATTATGCCTAATTCACAAATCCACTGTGCTGTAAACAAAACAATTAGCATTTATTATTTCTCAGTGCAGTACGCCCTGTTAGTCAGCCCTATGACCATGGAAAGAAGACAGAGCTAACATATGTGTCTAACAGAACAGATTCCTCCCACCTCTCAAGCCCCTGCTCACTATTTTGGTTTATATTTAGTAAAACACATTATTCATTTAAAGCCTAGGAGTTGTTTTAATTTAAATCACATGCCTAAAAATATTGAACATTTGCTCATGTGTCCTATGAATACAGTATCTAGGACTTGCACAGAAGAAAGTTAACTTCTTCTGTAAAACAACTCAGAAGACAAACAAAAAACACCACCACCCCAATACTAATTAAACAGTCCAAGGGTAAGAAAAGTATTCCGGTTGATTTGAAATCATGGATGAAAACAGATTATGATGGAGATGTAACAACTGCTTAATGATGGAGCATATTTGTAGCCATCTATTTTTTCAGTCATTCCAAATGAGTGTGCTCTGGGACTGGACTTAGCACATCCATTTGACAAAAGTATCTAAGTCACAAGATCATCTATCAAAATTAATGGGAAGCTGGAATGAACAGTATTTGCTCACTGTTCCTCCAAAGCCAAATGTATCCTCAGAACATCAGTGACTTCCTCTGCTTATCACAATTCAGTCTATGGCCTGTATTTAGTACTATGTTAACCATGAAGTACTCATCCTCTCAAATGTAAATAAATATTTATTTCCAAATCACTAACTGAAAGAAAAGTTCTGTCCAGATAAATGAAGGGAATTCCATTGAATAGAGAATGGCCACTTCATCACTCCTCCCAAAAGCTCCCAGAGTGAAGAGAAATTCCTATGAACACCTTTGAGGATGACAACATTGAAATACGTGCAAATATTTTTTCCTTGGAGAAAATTTATGCATTTATTTCACTGCTTTGGAGTTTGGAATTTTTTTGCTAAAATACCACTTTTCCAATAACTCTTGCTTTTTATCAATAACTGACCAATTGACTTTAATTTTCTTGAACTGAGTGTATCATCAAGATAAAATCACAAAATAGTTCCCAAATCTCCATTCTCATAAGATAATAAAGCAACATACAAAGTTGTTTTTTAAAGAGATTTCTATAATTAGTGTTACATTTTTCTTTGTGACATCCAGATTAATATTTTTAAATGAACAATGACTAGAAATCACAACATCTATCTGAGCAATGAGATGTTTCAAGCTGTTTCAGCCTAGTCATATGCACAAGTATTTCAGGATACATTTAAAGCTTCTTTTGCTATTTTAGGACCCCTTTCTGTGAGTCTATTCACACTAGGTTGCCATGAACTAACAACAGCAGAGCACATCTCACTCTACAACCAGATAAAAACCAAGTGCTGCTGGGGACTGACACAGCAGCACACACTGCCCTCCCACGTGGGCCTGCTGTGCTCATCACCCACAGCTCTGCACTGCAGTGGGTTATGGCTCAGCAGCAGACAGATGATGGGCAGCAATAGGGACCAGATCAACAAACCATAGGCACAGATCCTTCTCAGAAAGTCCATTTGACTGCATTTCTTTCATTCATCAGATCCATCAAATCGGTGCCATCCTTCATAATATTTCCCTTCCTCTTCTGTGCATAATTTCACTGAAAAATATGTCTACGTTTCTGTAAGATTCCCAGAAATTTTTCAAATAAGAAAGGATTATATGATTGATATGATTTGATATGATACGATATGATATGATGATATGATATTAAAGCACAAAGGATGCAATCCCCTTGTAAGCATCAAGCATCTATTTAGGAATTCTTCACTGCTAGGATAATGAGGCAGGTTGTCAAGAGAAGTGGTGGATGCCCCATCCTGAAGGTCCAAGGCCAGGCTGGGTGGAGCTCTAAGCAACATGGTCTAGTGAAAGGTGCTGTCCATTCCAAGTGGGCTGGAATTAGATGATTAAGGTACCTTCCAACCCAAGCCACAATCCTATTATTTAAATTATGATGATAAGTAAACCCATGGAACGCCCATATTTTAACATATGAAGAAGGCAAGTACTGTTCCTCAAGAGTTTGGCTTACATAAGGGAAAAAATGTCTGGGAACTGTTAGCTCAGCAAGAATAACCAATGAGGTGTTGAAATAAATTTGGGTTTTCTCAGATTTGTAAAGCTATTAACCACTCAGAGTTCTCATGAATTCATTATACTCATAGGCAACATTCTCCAAAAATTCATCTTTTGATGTATTTAGGCAGAATAAGGAAATCACAAATTATCAAACACAAGATAATTAGGTAACAGAGTGTACAAGCAATTAAAAAGTTCAAATAACCTCATTCAGAGCAATTTTGAAATACTTTAAGCTGGATTTATGAAAATAGTTTTGCTTTAAAATTAGTCTCCATTAATTCAAAACAGCTTAGAGTTGATCAGTGTTTTAAAAAATGTTTTAAAAGCAACATCCCTAACACTTACCATGAAGATCAAAGTTAAAAAAAAAAAATTGCTCTCCAAAGTTTAAAGATCACTCTAATATTTTTATTATTAACTCAGCAGAAGATAACAGTGATTCATTCTCAATATAAGGACTTCTACCAATTTGAGGAGCAGGACCATCAGTAGCTGACCCATGGCTAAGATGAGCTGTCCATAAAAGCAGGCACAGACAGCAGTCTGAGAACTCACAGTAAGATAAAACAGCATCAGAGGATGGGTAGAAGGAATGATGGGCCCAGGTACAAAAGTAAAGGCTGATCTAGTGCTGCACTTTGTTACTTGTTGCTTCTCTTGATGTCACTTGCAGTACCAAAAACTGGAGCTTAATTTGGCAAATTGGTTGGGAAATACAGGGATCTAGGTGCAACTGAAATCACTCAGAGCTTCTTTTGGAGAAGGGAAAATTACTACACTTAAATCTGTCCACTTCTTAGTCAGAAGTTAAAACACTTTAATTGCTCTGCTAATGTAGATTAGATTGAGTTAACCAAATGAATATACTGAAAACAAACCATTTTTTTCTATTGAGTCTATAATTTACAGTAACACTTCAAAAATTACCTTCAAGATAAAATATAACCACTTTTTTCCTTTCTGTTAATAATAATAATTGAACAGATCTACTCTACATCTAACTAAAATGTACATCCATATAGAAAGTTTGATTGACTACATGAATGAAAAGTATTCCTAAGTAACCTGAAACACTGGTTTCTTCTAGTAGCTGAAGACAACTTTTAAGTAAGCAGTAATCACATTAGTGCAGCACCTTATTACTTAATTTAGTATTTTTATGATTAAAGAAGATACTTTATCCAAATCATTAAGAAATTGCATGGACCTCTAGTAATGTACATTAAAACTAGTAACAGTTTTCATGAATACCTAAAACATCTAAAAGTCTTTGTCACTTTCTAAACCATTTGCCCATGTTTGTGGGGTTTTTTGAAAGTTGAAATTACTGCCCCATTTGATAAAGATTCCTTGATATAAATCAGGCAAAAAAATTAAACATAAATATAAAAATATGAAAAAAATTGATCCGGTGTACACTAGACTTTTATCCAGATTTTAAATATAATATGATGATTAGTCTGTGGGATAAAAAACTCTAGCAAACCATCCAAAACATAATAAAATACATTTGTGGGCACCATAAAAAAAAATCTCTTTTATTTAAGATTCTGCAACAGAATCATATCAATTTTTATGACCTCCCAAAATACAGACACATTTATTATATTATTTTAAAAAATGAAGTGAAGATATGCAATTATATTATGCAAAGCTACTGCCCTGAGCTCTGTAACAGGACTACCTCCTGACATCTAGAAATTTAGATTATTGAAGTTACCAACAAGAATTGTGTACTTCTCTCTCACTTCACCAAAAAATCTGAATAGCCACAAGCTATGTTCCTGCACAGTTTTAGTTATAGTTACTTGAAACGCAACCAACTTTTTACATTTGTATTTCAGGTATTTTTTCATCTTCTGTGGTATCACCCCACTAATATCATTGAATAAATAAATTAATAAACTAATTGTATATTATCATTAAACACACCTTGTCTGATACTTTTTAATAGTCAGTTTGCCTAAATTTCAAGATGTCTTTTTTTTTCCTTTTGTATCAGCTGTTACTGCTCCATAAGGGAAATTTTGCATTTGCTTTCAAATTTAAATGATTTTTCTTAGATTACCACATCCAAAATAATCAGCTACATCATATAATTTTCCAGCAAAAAATCTCCCGTTGCAGTCAAACACACTTGAAAGCTACTGATGATCAAGTGTTTGATATGTCATTTCATTTCAACAAGATTTCACAGGTATCTCATTAGGAAAAGAAAATCCAGTATATGTAGATTGTGCTACTAATGCATCTACATTTGTACACACTCTACCCATTATTTTTAAGCTTAACGATATTTCAAGAGATCTCTGGGATTCAACATACACAGAAATAAAAAAAAAAAAAAACCTGTTTCATGATCATGACTAGTCATTGCTACTGATGGCTATTCAGCCCTAAAATCACAAGCCAAAAAAATTAAAGTCACAAAAAGCAGTTACTGTTTATTGAAGCATCCTCCAGGTGCAGTTAGGATGGAATGCAGACAAGATATAGGGCTCTGACACTTCCACAAATTTAGAAAATTAGCATAATTGGCAAGAATCCCCAATTAGAAGTACAGTTAATGAAGTAATTCCCCCGTAGTCTGGCCCCTTACTGAAACCTCCCTCCTGCTTCTAGCCCCACATTTTTTATGTCTAAATACATGGAAAAGTGACATGGCCTTGGTTCATTGAAAGAACAAGATTAGAATAGGATTCCAAGAACATGCTGGAATAACAAAGTACTGAAGTTAGGTAAGAAACTATATAAATATACAATAAGGGCCTACAGAGCTAAAAATATATGAAAAATACATAAAAAGCAAAAATCTTTTGGTATTACTACCACCAGTAGTGAAGAGACTCAACTAGTTTTCATAGGGCAGTAATTTCCTGTTAATAACCATTCATTATTAAATAATTATTTTAATTTCAGAATGATTCTTGGGCTAATCCCACCATCATTATTGGTAATTACAAAGCTTCGCATGTTCTTTGGCAGTAGAGTTGGGGATTACATTGCTCTTTGCACTAATCTTTTTTATTCTAGAAAACAAATGTATCTTCTCAGAAAATAAGTAATTGGTTCACAGTATTTCTACCTTTACTCTTAAGATGTCAAACCGCCATTTTCTAGAGTCCAGTGCTGGAACACTTTGGTATTTATACTCTTATTTTCAAATAAGGAAATTAAGGTGATTTAGTAACCTAGAGGCATATCAAGTGAATATCAAATTGGGTATAAAAATCACATGCTAAATCATACAAGGTATGTGATGGTGGCAAATAATGTACATTTTATTTAAAATACCCATGACTAGTGCAACTCTACTTATTGGGATGGAAACCCTGGTAAATAAGCAATGCCTTAGTAGCTAAAAAAAAAAAAAAAAAAAGAAAAACATTTCTGCACTTCTGTCTCTTGCAAATTATTGAAAATATGGAATTTTTTCAAGTCCCACAATTTATAGAGTACATTTTAAGTATCTTTGTCCTTTTCCATTGTGTGAGAAAGGCTAGACTCTAAGTTTGGATGCTAAATTTAAGTACAGAATAATCATTGTGAGAAAGAATTAATTTTAACAAAACAACTTGTATTGTTGTTGTACAAATAAAAGTTCAGACAAAACTAATATACTGAGTTAAGCTTTGTCACTTCCATTTTTAAGGTAACAATTTAACAGAATATTTGGGGATATGGAAATGGAGAGTAATAAAGGGAAGGAAGTTTTAAGTCCTTAATTCCTGCCTAGAATGAGCATACCATGAAGTATGCTCATGAGCCTTTATCTCCCCTGGGGTTAAAAGAGGTTCAATGTAAGCAACACTTTTATATTAAATTCAGTCATATGGCTTCAGAAATTAGTTATGAGATGAACTGTCTTCATGTGTAGTAGTGAATAATTTCCCCCTACTTTATACAGTAGTACCTCTACAAGAAAAAAAAAAAATTAATGGCAGCCAATAGTAATTCAAGGGGAATAATTAAAAGTGGTGCTAAAGAGTGAAAGGGAGATGATGCCATTTTCTAGTTAACTGGAGCATTTAAAGATTCACTATCCTATTCTTTGAGCATAATTAAATCTATTAAAATGGTTGTAAAGCTAATATATTCAAGTTAGGAAAAGTGATTAAGATTTAGTAGCTTTTATGTATAAACATATTAATATTTCTTGACTTACACAAAATAACAAAATTGTGATCAGGACAAACAGAAAGTAAAATTTAGTTTATTGCAAATGTCAGTATCATCATGTCTTAACTGTGCTCAGAATTTATTTGTAGTAGAAAGCAAAATTTCAAAGCTACAGGAAACAACCTACATCCCTTATGTAGGGGATTATCAACAGTAATAATGTGGGTAAAAACTACAGCACCTGCTAGACCAGTATTTTACCCTGCAATTATTTTCCTTCTGTTTTGAAGCTGGATTTTTATTGAACAGAACCTAGCACTGTTTGTATGTGACAACATGCTGATTTATCAGTACTACCATTGAGGTCTCAGGAGCTCTACTCTCTAAAACACCAAATATTTTGCTAATTAAGTATAGCTCTGAATCCCATATCTGTGATACATATAAAAAGGACATCTGAGAAGGTGTCTTCCAGAAGCAGATAACATTTGATACATTTGAATAATTTAATACAGAAGCATCCATTGTGAGTAGTCATTTAAGGGAAATAGATAAATGTTCCATCTAGACTAGAATCTGTTATGAAGTCATAAAGCCATAACCTCCAAAAAAATACAGAGTCTAAAAAAACCTTTCATCTTTCAAAAACCTTTTATTCTTTCTATTTCAGAACTATAGATTGACTGAAAACATCTGATCAAATAATATTTAAAAAGGAATTCTGATTAAAAGTATTTGAACTAGATTGATTTCTGTATCAATTTCCTAGCTGATATCTGACAGATATTGCTTTCATTAAGTAGTGTAATTTAATTTGTCAAAATATTATTTATTTTACTCCAATATTAATTAAGTGTTTCGAATGGCTCTTTGGATATGAATGTTACCGTGGCATTTTTGACAACCACCATATATTCTATAAAAATGCTTATTCACAGAGGAAAAGACCTAGAAAAGTCTTGCAAATACAATTTGACCTTCTTTTTGAAGAAAAAGGTGTTTATCTGCAGGAAAAAAAGAGTTCAGAGGTTGTCTTTGGATGACCGTAACCTGAGAATTAGGTGCATGGCAAAACATGCAGAGTTATTTTGTGTTATGATTTGCATTGAAATCCAGTTAATTGCTGTAGCTGCTCAGGGTCTGGATGAGTGAACTCTTCACCAGGTAAAAAAATGGCTCGTTGGCCCAGACCCCAGAAAGTGGGGGCATGGAGCCAAATCCAGCTGGCCAATAGCCACAAATGCTGTTCTCCAGGGCTCATTTCTGGGGCCAGTTCTGTTTAATATCTTTACCAATAACCTGCATGAGTGTACCCTCAGTCAGTTTACAGATGAGACCATGATGTATGGGAGCATCGATCTGTTTGAGAGTTCAAATACCCTATCTCATGTACTGTAAAGTATGCCATTTTTTGGGAAGATACTACATTTACATTTAGGGAGAATTTTGCAGCTAAACCAATATCTAAATTCTGTTTTCCTTTGCTTTACTGATTTTGTGCCGTTGATAATGTTTTGGATCACACTTATTAGATTTTACTCTTTGAATTTACTTTCATATTTTTAAATGGGAGTTTGAGACTGAGAGATCAGTTTAATTATCTTGGCAGAATATTAACACTTACAACTAAAAACTTGATGATTGGTTACTGTATAATATAGCTCAGCAGTACAACTAGCACTGTCAATCTCTACACTTCCATTATTCATATAAAAATCTTGTCTCCCTAAATGCTACGATTTCCTGTTCAGATTCATCCACTTGGATGAATTATAAACTAAAGGTTATTTCAATAACATTTGTCATAAGCTTCTTCCAGTTTATGAACTAGCAAGAACATGGAAGTATAAACTATGCTGTCAAAAATTCAGAACCCTTTTTAAAAATGAAAGATTTAAAATTCATGGTGAAATAAATGATATCTGAAGAAGTTTTAGGAATTACCAAAAAAGCTAATTCTTTTCCATAAACCATATATTGAAATTCATCGTAGTTTGTTCACCTGGCCAATAAATTTATTTTCTGCAGAAGACAAAAGTCTAGATCATCTTCTTCCTCTCCTTCTTCAGATTAATAAATAAAGGTGAAATTGATGTCAATGCATTATGGGCCTTCTGCACTTAACAAATGGTACCATAAAGCATTTTGTATGAAAAATTCTACATCATCTTCAAAGAGATATACTTAAATGTTAAGCTCTTACTAAAAATCATAGTGGTTTTGCATGTATTTTTTTTAAATTCAGATATTTTCTAGGGCATGTGACTTGAGAGAATGGATTGAAATGTTGTGTTTTCTTTCCCTGGCTCTCTACATTAGTATTTTATGAAAGAACTCATTGAAAAACTTCCTGAGACTAATGGACCTGATTACTAAGTCTACATATGAATCTGTATTGCTTTTCAAGTTCAACAAAATATCCCAAATTTTATTTTACTTGTATTTTAATTGTAATACAATTCTTGGTGGTACTTCACAAAACATCAATTGTCTAGCATGAGATTTAAAAAAAACTAATGTAGCCACAACATACATATTCTCTACTCTAAGAAACAAAAAATCATTTGGGTAACCCACAATTACTCCTAATACTTTACTAAGAAAAAAAATAAATTGAAAAGCACCAACCAACGTATTTTATAAGGAATTAACTTTATTGCGAAGATTTGGTGCTCTGTTTGAAATTTTTGAACAATCAGCCAAATTCTGTGCACTTATGATCTAGGAATAAATTTTAGGAATTAGCTGTCACAGGTTCTCCTCAGCTTCCAGACGTAATTCTTATGTCTGTAGCATTTCCAAGAAATCTCTTTGTACTTACAGTCACATCCAAGGGCCTAATTATGAAAAATTTAGAATGCGTTAAGCAAACTGCAAATTTTAGATGAGATGACTAAAGCAGCATGTATATAGAGAGAGAGAAGAACCTTAACACACAAAGCTTTTCCTTTCTTAACACCAGATCTCTTTAAAACTAATGCTCAAATGTTTCATATACTACATAAATCCTATAATATACCACAATACTCTTTGTTGCCATTTATAGACAATAAGTCTACTCTTCACATTTCCCAAATCATGTATGTGGAATCATGCTACTCTTCTACCACAAGTGATTGCCAGAGCCTTACATTTGTATTACTGTGGAACAGTGGGGTCTACAAGGGGTAAGCCAGCATTCCTAAAATGAGATGATGCCTCTGGCACTGACGACGTAAAAATGGTTATTGGTGGAATATAAAGACGCCTTCAAACTTTACAGTGAATAACTTGGAAAAGGTGTGTATGTTAAAGAGCACCTGGTTTTAATCCATTGAAGGCAGGTTGTGACTTCTCTGAAAGGCCGTAAGTCAAGCTTGGTGCTTTCTCTATTGTTCTCTGTCTTCCTCTTGGGCTTTATTCCAGGTCTCTACCAAGTGGTCTTTACTTGTGAATCAGGTCTGCTAGCAAAGTCTTAGAAATACACAAAAATGCCAGTTAAACCACTGAAATTCATAGAGTGAATACTCCCAGTATTTTTGTGACCATGGATTTCATATCTTCAAGTCACCTGAGATTCTCATTAATAATGGAATGATCTGGCATACTTATGCAATTTGGAAAGCATAGACATTGCTGACAAAGTATTCATATATTTAATTTCTATTCTTAGAGCAGAATAATTTTGGCCATGGAATGACAAAACAGAAGATTCAGAGATGATACCAATATTTCATGGCTTCACACTGTGGCCTTTTCTAGGCCTACATTAGCACTGGCAGATGATTCTGTACCACAGAACACTTACAAAGGTAAAGATGACAATGTGCTTTATGTTTAAATCTCAGTACTGCTGATTCAGCTAAAAATACAAGTATGATTAATGGTAACATCTTTGAAACTTCCCCTCAATTATAGACAGAAAGCCTTTTAGATTTTGCACAAGACACCAGGATAAAAAAAAAAAAAAAAGTAGGAACTATTTGCTTCATGGTCCTGGCACAAAACTGTGCTGAGCCAAACTCAGTTAACAGGAAAGTCATAGATATTTGTTCTGGAATATACAGGGAAAAGGGAATGTAATAAACACCATTGCTGTTGTCTGTTTCTGTTTCAGGCTTATATTTCTATTCGTGTCACCCTAATTTCACAGTGATTTTCTGACACAACTCCCTTCTTTGCTAGTAGGCAGTTTTCTTCAAAGAATATTAACTGGCAGCAGCTGAACAAGTTCAATCATGATCAAAAGAAGATACTTTGAAATAATAATGAACATCATCATAACCACTCCTATTAGCTTTTTTTTCTGTTTTCCCTTCCTTTATGAATAAAAATAACTATAATCTTGTACTGTGAAAAAAGGAAAAGGAAAAAAGGGAATGTATTTCATTCCATAATAACATCAAATTCAGTCATTAACCCATTATTGCTCAAGTCCACCACTAAACCATATCCCCAAATATCACATCTAACAGGGCTAGTGACTCAACCACTTCCCTGGGCAGCCTGTTCTAGTGCTTGACAACACTTTCTGTGAAGATATTTTTCCTACTTGCCCATATAAACCTCCCCTGGAGCAGCTAAAGCCATTTCCTTTCACCCTGTCACCAGTTACCCAGGAGAAGAGACTGACATCCACCTCACTACAACCTCCTTTCAGGTGGCTGTAGGGAGCAGTAAGGTCTTCCCTGAGTTTCCTTTTCACCAGCCTAAACACTCCCAGCTCCCTCAGCCATTCTTCTGAAGACTTGGGCTCCAGATCTTTCTACAACTTTATCACCCTTCTCTGGACATGACCCAGCACCTTAATGTTTTTATTTCAGTGAGAGATTCTAAACTGAACACAGGGTTCAAGGTAAGGCCTCACGAGTGCCAAGTACAGGAAGATAACCATGGTCCTGTCCTGCTGGCCACACTAATGCTTGCAGACTTGCTTGCAGGAGACTTCTTTTATCCTAAAGAATAGGCTGAAGATGGCTGAACCAATGGAACTATGGTTTGACTTCCAGACTTGACAAAATGGCAGTGGTTTATGTTTACGACAGACCAAGGTAAATAGGAATTCAGAAAAGTCCCAGCTGATCTGAATCTGGCAAATATTGTCTTGATTTTCAAAAATGGAAAGAAGGAGGACTGCAGAAACAGGAGTCCTGTCAGTCTCACATATCATGTGATGAGTGAGCCCTGTGCTATTCAAGATCTTCATAAATAACTTAGACGAAAGAGTGAGAGGGATAATAAGTAAATTTATAGATGATACAAAATTGGGAGGCATTCCTGACTTTCTCTCGGCAGGAAAGCCCTGCAGAGAGATCTGAACACATCAGAGGGCTGGGCAATTACATGAACCACGCAAAGTTTAACAAGCACAAGTAGGATGAGGCAACCCTGGATGTACAGACAGACTGGAGAATGAGAGGCTGGAAACCAGCTATGCAGAAAGGGGCCTGAGAGTCCTGGTTGATACCAAATTGAAAACAAGTCAGCAGTGCCCTGGCAGCCAGGAGGGCCACCCATGTCCTGGAAGGTGTCAAGCACAGCATCACTGCCAGGCAAGGGAGGGGATTATCCTGCTTTGCTCTGCACTGGGGTGGCCTCACCTCGAGTGAGTCCTGTGTGCAGTTCTGGGTGCCACAATATAAGAAAGATATGAAACTATTCTAGAAAGTCCAAAACAGCCTAACAAAGATGGTGAAGGATCTTGAGGGGAAGCCTTGTAAGGAAAGGCTGAGATCATTTGGTCTGTTCAGCCAGGAGAAGAGGAGACTGAGGGGAGATCTTGTTGCAGTCTATAACTTCCTTGTGAGGGGCAGAAGAGGGGCAGACACTGATCTCTTGTCTGTGGTGACCATGGCCTGAAGTTGTGTCACGAGAGGTTTAGGTTGGACATCAGGAGAAGGTTCTTCACCCAGAGGGTGGCTGGGCACTGGAACAGGATTCCCAGAGAAGTGGTCGTAGCACCAAGCCTGATGGAGCTCAAGAAGCATTTGGACAATGCTCTCAGGCACATGTATGCCTTTTAGCATATCATGCACATCTTGGGGATGGTGCCAATAAGGAACAGGAGCTGAACTCAACAATCCCTGTGAATCCCTTCCAATTGAGGCTGTTTTGTGATTCTGTGAAATATTTTTGCCCCTTTTTTAGATACAATGCAAAAAATGCCTAGGTGAAAAAAGTCTGATCCTACCTCTTAGATTTTCAGGCAAATAAAATCTGGTTTCTATATTAGAAGTCTGGTTCCATATGGGCAAGAAAAGTCACAAAACCAAGTTACCTAGGGATTCTGACCACCACCCTGATGTATATGTTTTCTTGGCACTCCAAGAGAAATGAGAAAATTCGTTATATATGGGAGCTAGGAGGATACTGTGGTATCAATGAAATAAAAGAAAGCTCCTGGCTGCCCTAATGAATATTCTGATTTTAAAGAAGATTTCACATCAAACTCTGAAATTATACTCAGATTTTTTTTTGTATACAGTGCTTTCCTGTAAGCTTTTTGTGCAAATCTCAATAGCATTGTTTCAACAATGGTCTTTTCCTTGCAATTTTTTTACAACACAGAAAAATAAAGCCTAAATTTATTCTTGGGTCTGGAATAGTCAAGTTCTCTTTTTACAATGAGGACTCAGAATAATGTCTTAGCTAAAGGATTGTCCTTTTTTCTATACAGTCGTTGCAAAGAGTCATGTCAGATCTGCTGATTTGAGAAAGTGAAAAAGTAGTGCAACTGATGCAAACACAAGTGAAAAATAGTATCTGCTGCTTCTGAAATTCATAGCTGATGCGTTCTGTATTTGAATTGAACAACCCAAAAAAATGTGTGTTTTAAAAATCAAAATGAAGCATATTTAGTATGGTTTCACATTTTTGAGTTCTTGCATTTGCAGACTGCACCTCCCTTTCTGTAACCAAGTAAATTAACCAAAACAATACAGTTGAACTAGTATGAAAAAAAAAGTTTAATCACCTTGACACAGTCTAACAATCACTATGACAATTACATGAAAGAGACAGCTGAATGTTCAGCAAAATGCTGTTAATACTAGGTCTAAGATGCATAGCAAATAAGGGTTTCTGCCAGTATTAAAAATGCAAACCCAGTCAGTCAGTTAATTACCTAACATGCAGAAAGTTCCATAACTTATCCTACTTTTCAGATAATGACAGACTTCTTTCAGTGAAGAGTCTGCCTTATCAGTGCAGGTACTGCAGGTGTTTCAAATAGCAATTGCCTAGCAAACAGTCCATTTGAACAACTGCAGAAGACATGAAGAGAACAGAAAATTACAAGTCCCCTGGAAGGAAAAAAATAATGCAAGCAGCTTCCTACCCTAGCTAAACTAATGTAGAATACACGTCAAATCCAATTGTAAAATACAATGAATCTTTATAATATAAAATTTAGGGGGGGGAAAAAACCCCAAAAAACCAAAACAATTTACAAAAACTTTTGAGACTGCCTGAGAATTGCCCAGTGCTGCCAAGTCAGCACATTGGAACATTGTGTCTGAAGAGATTGAACATGATTATTTAGCTCCTATTAATCTGCAACTGTAAACATCATACTGAAGTAATCATGCTGAATAGATGCTTTCTGCAGAAGAATGTTATTCTTTTGGTGTTCTGTGATAGCAAGAGGCACAAACAACTTTCACGACTTTTTTTGTACAAAACCAAGAAATTAGCTACCATCTTTAGCATACCAAAAGAGAAAACCCTGAGAAAAAAAAATCTCCAGGGTTTTGGTTTCAGTCTTAGTTAATCTAAATCTCTAATCTCTAGCAGTTTCAGATATGTCTCTATTTCACCTTCTTATATTGCCTTCATTATATTTGGGTAGTTTCCATATAAAGCATGTAAATTGAAATATTCCTTTTGTTGTATGGATGCAGCATCCCAGCACTTCCTGGAGACCTGAATCTCTGTTCTTTCATATTTCAGCCACCAAATGATAAACAAACAAACCAACAAACAAAGCAATCCCCTTTCTCCACTTAACTCTTACCACTATCCAGTGGACATCCCACGTACTTTCCTTGCACTACATACTTTCCTTGAGCTTCTTCCCTGTACTAGCCTGAAATACTGAACCCAAATTCCTTGTCACAACCTATACAGCCTAATGTGTTTTTTACTTACAGTCTTTCAAAAAAGCAGTTATTCAAGACAAAACTTTTCTGTTGTAAAGTACTTTCACCTCTAAGGAACTCCTAATGCAGCTCTCCCTACCAATATTCAGATTTTTAGGGTTTCATATCAAAGAATTTTCTATCTGAAAGACAAAGATAGAAATATTACTTGCTATTAGACGCAGCAGGGACCATAAAGGTATCAGAGGGAGAAAACAAGCTTAGTTTCTGACAAAGAGTATAACTACGTAAATCTTATTTTCATGGAAACTGAGATGAAAAAAAAAAATTAATATCAACCCCAGTAATATAATATAATATAATATAAGCATCAGATAATGTCTTCCTGAAACATCATCATTATAATTAAGAATATTAATGAAAAACTTGAAAATGTTTAGGAATTACTAAGTAAAATTTCATAATCATATCATATTCAGTGAAGAAAGAATATATTATATCTTACGATAATACTAGCACAGAAAAAGACCTTAATTTTAAGGAGAGGAACTAAGCAAGGCATTTCAAAAGAAAAATAAGTTGATGTTCATAGACCAAACTGAAGAAAATAATAGAAATACTTGATAAATTTTTTTATCATCTTTCAAAAATCTTTAGAAGTGACTGTAGCAATACTCAATTCCTAGAAATATAAAAGTACATCTGGGCATTTAAGACCAAAAATCTAAAATTCCAGAAATCAAGCACAGGAAATCTAACTTCTTAATCTACACTTTCTGGACAGCAAATTGCTCTCCATGGTTTCTTGTTTTTGTTTTGTTTTGTTTTGTTTTTTTTTAATAAATTATTTATTTTTTAATAGTAAAAAGAGTTGTCATCTGACCATAAATTTACATAATCTGTCTTTAATTGAGCAGTCATTACATTCTCATGATTAAGACTAATGACATGTCTAGTCTGGACTTAAACTGGTACTTAAAAAGTACAGAAAGTATTTCAATTTTAAACACCTGAATAGATATTACAAAGCCAAAGCATTGAGAAATACAGGTCGAGGTATTTGTGAAGGAATAGGATAGACTGATATACTCCAGAACCTCCATGGAGTTAATTTCTTCTCAGATCTCAGCTGAGATGTGTCAACTTCTCTCAACATTCAACAGACCTCAAAAGCAAAAAGACATCTGCAGTCTTCAGAAAATCCTCAGATGTAAATCCCTCAGAGATTTTCTGGTTTCTAAACTGCATGCACTGAATAATTTTTTGAGATCTAACCTTGGCACTACTGAAGTAAAGGTAGGAATTTCAAATTACTCTAGCTGTGGTAGTAGGATTGAACTCTTAAATTTTAGACCTCTTCAGTTTTATGTTTTATTATTATGTACTCTGATAAAAGGAATTAATTTTTCATCTATTTATAGGTTTTTGAAGTATATAATGTATTTTTAAGATCTCCTGAGGCCTAACACTTAAAGAAACAGAAGATGTATTTGAATACTGTTTGTATTTCCCTATTTGTCAATAGGAAAAAAAAGAAATTAGTCTAGGAAATCAGGCTTAATTTTATTAAGGCATGATATACCCCCCTAAAAGGTGTTACACGTGCTATTGATTTATTCACATTCGAACAGAGCAGCAATACTTATACTAAAGTGTATCATGAAACAACTAGAAAGTGTGATGAAAGCTTAGGTACTTATTTTACCAAGTTAATTCCAGACAACCTATATTTAATATGAAGCACATTTGTACAGAACTGTCATAAAATGTCTAAATGGGAATAAATCTATTTATGCAGTCCCATTGCTTTTCATTTTTCTTATAAAAGCAAATATGAAAATGTAGCCTGATACATGAATAGTAATTTGCTTTTTTACTCAAATATCACGGGAATTTCTATGCAAATATCTGTAATTTTCCAAAGCTGTTTGGAAGTCAATCTAATTTTTGAAGTCACTAACTGCAGATGAACAAATTGAGTAGGAAACAGGATCCATTTCCAATTTCCTTTAGGTGTTGACACCATACAAAGAAGATTCCCAATCTGGGGTGCATACTCCCTGAGCTGAAAGTTTAGTTTAGATTTTGCAAAGAAAAAAATTACCTGGAAGGAAATGAAACCGTTTTTCCAGGATCATATTTGATATGTACAGAGAACCATGATCTAGAAGTCCATCATTGTTCACTACTTTACTGTTAGTTCCCATAATGGTGTTCTCTATTCTGCTATTTAAAAGCATCAACTTGCTTATGCCTGAAGTTTTATTTATAAGTGACAAATCATAGATTCCCAGTGATTTAGAAAAAGACATCCTGCTTTTCAGCTCATGTTGTTTAGATTCTTGATGACAGTTGTCACAGGGCTGCAGATTGCTCAAGTTGTATCTCAGAGAGAAAATAGGCAGAACTGATACAAAGGGGCTTATCCTCCCTTTATTTTATAGTGTTCTCTTATCTGAAAATCATAAAGCTTACCCTTTCACCCCAGCCTTAAAAATAAACCTTTCCAAACACATGTATTTGACACAAGGAAAGACAAGAAGGCAGATACCTGCAGTAACAGAAATCAGAAAAATATGTGATTAATTTTAGAGTTTAGACCACAATATAATCAATTTGATATCAATTTGATACCATCAACAGTCTGTCCTGCAAAGAAAGTGTCTGTAACTCTCACTGATGCCTGAAGAATTTGTAAATCCCTCCATTCTACAGCCTTAGCTTGGCTCTTAAAAAAATTTGTAGTAACCAAAGCAAGCTACTGCTGTTCCTTGGTTCATAGATAGGAGATCCAGAATAGAAACAGAAATTTTTAAAGTGGCTCCATTATTTTTCTTCTCAGAAGTGAAAGAGCATGGAAGAAGAGAGCAGGTAAACAATGGTTGTTGTGAGCTCTTCTGAGACCTTAGTGACACTGAATAACACCAGGAAGACCACAAACCAGTAATAGTTGTCCCTAATCAGGAGTTTTAACTCCATAGAATGATTTGAAACATCCTTGCTTGATTAATAGGTGAAAATCCAGGTTTTGCAGCCTAACAAAATCTAGGTCATGACTGTCTATCAAAAGCTGGATTGTTGCCTTTTCTCGTAGCAACACAGATTCTGAACCAATTCTTACAGGACAAGGTTTTGGCAGATCTCTGTACTCAGTGTTTGACTGGAGCTGGACCAGATCATCATTGTAGGTCCCTTGCAGCAGAACTATTCTATTCTATTCTATTCTATTCTATTCTATTCTATTCTATTCTATTCTATTCTATTCTATTCTATTCTATTCTATTCTATTCTATTCTAGTCTAGTCTAGTCTAGTCTAGTCTAGTCTAGTCTAGTCTATTCTAGCCTCGCCTCACCTCGCCTAGCCCAGCCCAGCCTAGCCTAGCCTAGCCTAGCCTATCCAAATCAAAATAGTAATCTTCTATATGATTACCTAAAGGATATATATTTTTTTTTTCATATAATGGTGACTTAGTTGAAGAGAGACATTGCGGCACTTCTAAGATCAATTTATTGATATGGTTTCCCAAGGCTGACATCAAGAACACTTGATTATGACTTTTCATGTAAGATTGTTGACTGTTCTGTTCGAGTAGCAGAGGTTTAGATAGCTTAAAAGATATTCTACTTTTTCCATACACAAGCAACTAATACTGTGCAATATATTTAATGTGACTTTTGGGGTACACCTTAATAGAGATCACAATATATTTTCAAAAGTTTTGGGATTAAAATAAAATTCTTTCTTGAAATAAAATCCAGGGATGAGTGAGGCACAAATAGTTTGATAACTATAGCAGATTGGCCAGTGCACTCTGAGGACCATTTACTCCATTGATTTGGAGTAGGGCCTATATCAGAACCCTACTACATGGTTTAGCACAGGAAAATTATGGCTTTTTACACTAGTTCTGAAGTATCAAATGTTTAAAAAAAGACCTGACTCTTTAGCCAAATACTGTGTTCCAAAGAAAAACTTTCTCGTAAAAATTTGAAAGTAAGTTGTTTTTTTTAACAGAGAAATGTTCCAAAGAAGGGTTGGAAACATTTCCATTAGTACATTATGAAAAACACTACAGATAAAGCTTTCATAATCTAATAGCATTTCACAAAGTATAAAAGTGTAAATGGTGGATACATATTTTAATATTTTCAGTCATGACACATCCATTAAGCAGCATTAACCATGTGGTTATGGATTCTTAAATTAAGAGGCACATACCTTCTCCTGTATTTCCTACAAATTATTCCTAAACATACTACAAATTTGCATATTTGCCTTTATGCTATTTTCAGAAGTGCATGATTTTGCTGCTGCTATTTAATTTAATCTTTCTTCTTGACGTGTGATTCAGTACAGAGGATCATCCTGTTAGGTACTGTCCATACTGGTGAAGACTAAACACAAACATCACCAATTACTTAATCACCAGGGTTTTGAATCTGTGGTGTTTCTTATTACAGTGATTGTCTCTTAATTTATTTAAATCACTGATGCGATTTTTACTGCACAGTAAATGGAGAATGTGGAATTCTACTTCATCTGAATCACTGTAAAGCTAGAACACATTATAACATTATCTCAAATATCTTCATATAACTGACACTTGCTTATTGAAGTGATTGCCATTTTCTTGCATGAGAGAAAATACAAAAAGTAGCATTATAATAACTTTCAACACTTTATGCAAATATGAACACTTCAATGCAGAAGCAATTATAAGGTAGAATAAATTGAATAGATGACTTCTTCTTTTGATAATTCAGTATTGCTGATAACCTAAGTGCCACTGATATGACAGGAATAATAATTTTTCATACTTGAAAGCTGGCGTCCTGAGGAAACCTAGGTGTAAACAGCAAGGGAAAATCTTCATACTCATTTTTTCTTGTGATTACCATAGGAGAGTAAATTTAAACCAACTTTGTTGGGGGATGGCAGAAGGTTCCCCAGCTATTTAGAAAGCATGCAATTGCAGTAATTCTGAAAGAAACCCAATTAGTCTCAATTTTTTACAGGATATACAAGAGAAATAAAAAGAGTGTTTCTTGAGCTCTAATAATCCATAATTTCTCGTGTCCCTGGGCTGCAAATTCATTATTCTCCCCTTACATATTTGATTCCATCAAATTACCTTATCTAAAGCAATGCAGATATAACAGAAATAAAAAATCCAAGAAATACTATCTGCACCTTTTTCTGTCTATTCATCATGTTCATCACCTTTCTGTAAAAATGCTTACAAGTTACTAAAAAGTCAGGGTGTGAATCTGGAGGTGTATTTATCATTGCACAAAGGGATAAAGAAGCATTTTTTTGAAAAACAAAGTTTAAAATTAACTTCTGGAAAACAAAGTACTGATTACAGCAATTTCATGATACAAGATAAAAGCATAAACATAAAAAGCAAGATGACATCTCCAGGCTTCCTGTAAATTTACTATGATGGTGCAGGTGCAATGTTTAAGGTAGTTTTGGAGACTTCAGGAAGATGAAGGGAAAACATTTCAAACACTGTATCTAAGTGATTCAGAAACTTTTGTTTTGTTTCAGTTGTGGACCATCTCACACATAAAAATAAATCTAATGTCAGTGTTTATGAATTTGGCACCCAGTATAACCATACTTTCCAAGTAGCACAATTTATTGAGTCTATCTCATATCACAATATTTTGTATTAGGAAAAAAATCCCCACAATCTATAACAGCATTAGGCCACAACACTGCCTAAAATATACATTTAATTATTAATCAAGGTTTTCTCTCATCACAGCCAGATTGGTCTTGTTAGTGAGCTTCAGTTCTTTGATATTTGGCCTAGAAGGAATTTAAAGTTGAAAAACATAACAGTCAAGAGAAATAGGGATTTCTGCTCTCATTCCTTAGCTACTATAAAAAGCGGAACCTCTTGTCAGAGGACAAGATGGAAACAGAGTGTGTATTAAAATTAAAAATTTATAATATAGCTGTCAATATAAGCCAGATATGGAAGTTATTGGCTGTGTAAAGACAGAAACTTGGCCTTGCTGGAAAAAGATTGACTCACTTATGAGTATTACTGTTGCAATACTATGGAAATACCAGATTTTCATAATTCAGATGTCCTTTTCCCCTCTCAAGTTCAGCTTAACACATTGTTAACAGGCATTTCTTTGTAAGACAGAGTAACTTCTTGTCAGACGCAGTGATTCCACTCTTGCTGAATGTTAAGTATGTGATATGCCTGGTCTGCATTTTCAATGAGAGCAAATGGAGTGCATAAACCTAGACATTACTGCAGCTCTTGATAAGGAGACTGCCAGCCTAAGAGCTACAGTCAACATCTTGCCCTTTACTATCTTTTCTGTAAAGGTTACTAACATCTCTTGGGACTTGTTGGAAGTGAGCTGTTCAACATTTTCTGTAATCTTGGTCATTTCTGTTCTAGTTACTTCACCTTCTGAAGCAATGACAGGAGAAACAGACACAGCAAAAATGGCTAATAGGCTGTAATTTAACTTATGCCAATTAAAGAGCTACTCCCTACCAATAAAATTGGTTATTATATATGAACATATATGAGACAAGAATTAGTCTCATTAGTAAACCAGATGTATTAGGAGGGTCTCAAATCTACTAATTTTTAAACGTCTGTATCCTGCAATGGAAGTACATTATTATTTCCATAGTAAATCCACATGGTCATTGATGAAGGTTGAAAAAACAATAAGGATCTCTGTACAGCAGGTTAGAAAAATACAGGCATTTCTCATAAACTCTGAGAAAAAGTATACATCCCACAAACATTTCTGGCACACATTTTTTCTGCTAAATTCTGATAATTTAGGTGATAAAAATGGTGTTAATTACACAAAATACAAAAAGTGGCTTCTCAAACAGATATTTGAATAAGAAACTGTTTACCTCCAGGTTTAATGTCTGTTCTACTTTCCCAATCTTTATGAGAGTCAGAGATCCAAATTATGGTAGAAAATTTTGCTGAAGTACTGACATTTCTGTTTATGAATTCATATGTACATGGAACTGAATTCAACTATCTTGTCATGCTGCCTATGAAAAAACTTTACAAAAAACCCTTATTTCTCTCCCTTTTCCTCTTCCAATTATAATGCAAATTTTCATTGAAACTTATGTTGTTATTCTTATTACATTTGTTTATAAATCATTTACCCAAATAATTTTCTCTTCAAATGTAACAATTTAAAAATAACAAAAGATATTTTTAAGTTAATGTCACCATTTTTCTTTTTCATCCATATATTTCTAAATAATGCCAGTCACTCAGTTTGGTGCCTGAACGCAAGTCACCAATGAAGCATTATTTTGGAGATCTTATATAAAGCCAGATAAAGGCATATTCCCAGTATTAAAACACAGAAATAAAGGATTGGTACGTTTATATAATCTGACAAAGGCTATGGAGAAATAGATCCAATAAATCTTGGGCACATTGTGCAACTACAAGCCAGTCCTATTAGCATTCCTTACTAAGCAAAAAATAGGGAAGAAAAAGAAGCACCCTAAAGTTGTCCAATTTCAAAAACTATTGTGTGGCATTTTATACTCCTGGGTTTACCTCCCACTGTCTCCAATAACTATGGAAACTAAGCCTTCTAGCAAGAGGCCTCCAAAAATGAGATTTTTTTTTTTTTTACAAAGTATATTCAGTTCAGTATGAAAGTCTACAAATGCCTAAGAAGCTCTTTTCTTCTAACAAGTAGCACTACAGTGCTATCTTTGTGAGATCTACTGCCAATTGCAAGGCTTTAATCAGAGAAATGAAGGGAACAGCTATAGAACTAAATAATGCAGAAATAACCCTACAAATTATATTCTCATATTCTTATTTCTGAATAGTTTCCATTGGGGATTTTATTACTGTGTTCATCACTAGATGGACTGCCTGCATGCAGTTTCCGTACACAGAATCTGAGGAGCAAAATTACTTCGTTGAGAATAGATATGATGCAGAACACAGTGTACCATCAATGGCCAAGGGGTATTCTATTTTCCTGGCTGTTTTCTGTTTCAGCACCATTGATCATGATGATCTCAAGGGGCTTAGGAGGGAATATTTCAGAGGTAGGACAAAGGATTACCCAAAGAGGCTCTCCCCCAAAGTTGTCTGAGATGTTTATTCTTTGATGGTCCGAGGGGGGAAGAAAGAGAACAAAGGAGAACAGGGCCTTATGTAAGTTTATCCAGAGGAGGGGGCAGCTGGACATAAGCCAATAGGGTCAGGGAAGAAGTGAAGGGTCAAGATATATTTTCACAAATTCCAGGGGTCTCTGTGAGGGGGAGAAGCCATTTCCCAGAGAAATGCAACAACTAAAGAATTACTCATTGCAAAACCTGAAACAAAGGCTGAATACTCCCTTCAAAAACAGACATCAGCTCAAATACCATTTTCTCAGTTCTTTGGTCAGCACAAATTCTGTTGTGTTTGCCAGGAAGAGGAAGAAGAAGAGTATTACATAGAACTGTATGCCCACCCATCTCTGGAGGCAACAAGTGTACAAAGGTTTTCTCTCATTATCTCTTTCAATTCTCACTTCTAATAATAGAAGAATTATGCTTACACCTGAAGAAAGAATATTTTTATCAAGGCAAAAGTCTGTCATGAATAACACAGCTGTGTTTCGTTTAGGCTAGAATCATTTTTCTTTGAAGAAATGCTACCTACAACCCCCAGTCATTCTTCTTCACTGCCTTTGAATCTTCTCCAACTGGATTACTGTGTCTGTAATGCAGCACCATATTTTCACTCACTTCCCTTTTCCCACATGTGAAAAGATATCTTTATGTATTTTTAATGTCTTAACTTAAGAAAACAGTGATAAATTAAGTGTATTCCACTCTATTTTTACTGGAAGTCAGGTTTAATGCCACTAGCACTCTCATTCAAGACTTTTTCCTACATTTTAAATAATTTGGTCATGTCCATAGGGTAATGATGATTTAAAAACTCATCACCATATACTTTTGTATCCAGATGAATGTAATTTTCACAGATATTCTCTTAAATGATGGATTAGATTTATCCAAAATGTTTCAAGGAAGCACATAAGGAGGATTCCTGTAAGAAAATGTCCATCTATGTTTCCCAAACTCAGTAAAACTCATTAGTGTCTTGTAAAATAATTTACTCAAGTCATGTAATATTTTTGCCAATAACATTGTGGGCTGCTCCCACTTGATTGTTAATTTATGTAGGCTTACTTGTATGAAGATCACAACAAATACTTTTGAATTGTACAGGTAATGAAAAAAATCTAAATGAATGAACTCACAGAACCAGTAAAAAATCACAGTGGTCCTTGAGCAGAATTCTTTACAGAAGGATATACAAAATTTTCAGCTTCACACAAATAGCAATTAACCCCTTTATTGACAGTATGTTGGATTCTGCCGATAGATTGGTATTTCACTATCTGCTTCTTAGTCAAACCGAGGTATGCAATGCTTGGGTTCTCTATTGTCTCAAGATGCCAGTAAGAAGAAACTCCAGTACTGGACAAAAAACATTGCTTTCTGGAGGTCATGAATGTGCAGCCATAGTGATGACATGTTTTGCAAGAGGTGCTGTCTTGGGAGCTTTATAAGACTGCTTTCACAGATGCTTCATTGAGCGGCAGACCATTGTCCTTTAACCTGGCTGACTGGAAAGGCTGAAATCCCTCTATGGTTAAATGACCAAAGTGTCACTGCTGCAAAAATTTACATTTCTGAGTCTTGGAAAGAAAATTCTTTCTCCTCAGTGTCAGGTATAAAAGGACATGTACTTCAGGGACTTCTGACTGAAATCAGAAATCTTCCCAGGAGCTGCTGGAACATTTTTTTTTCCCTAGGTTAAGGCAGCTTTTATTTTAAAGAGACGTGGAAATACCACAGGAATATCTACAGGATATGTCGCTATACCAGAGAGTTTACCTTGTACAATAAACTAGGTATGTTTCTGTAAAGCATAAAAAAATCCCCAGATGTGCTATGAAAGATTCTGTGGTAAATCCCAACATCCTGTACTACAAATAGACACAAATATTCTGTTCACTAAACAGAGACCTCTGTCACTAAAACACAAAATAATTGTCTGCTGAGCATATGCTTTCATTTTTATTACCTGGCTATAGCCAGAAGTTTGATCCCATGATCCATGGCCTGAGTAAAAGATCCACTTTGTCCTTCCATTATCATTCCAGTGTGTGCTGACACACAAATTGGACATTAAAAAAGCTAATAGTAAATATGTAAGACATGAATGCATGCAGCTTTTATCCTTTGGAGAGGATTATTCAGTTACTTCCATAACAGTCAGGATTGTAGAAATTAAAATTTCTCTTTCCCTGTAATTTGAAACATGGTTTACAGATAATATATCTGTTATTATGACTATACCAAAGTAGTTACTAGTTCATTCAGAAACCAAAATTCATCAAAATGAGAAGAAATTGCACCAATTTATAGGATCTTGAAAAAGATCCTGCTAGACAACTCATTATGTTATTTCTCCTTACCTCCTAACCTAGTCCTTTTTGTGATCCAGCGCAGAAAGCTTATTCACCTCAAATGCTAGCCACAGGAACTTTTTCTCAAGCAACACCAAATATGACATGCAAAATGTTCATTAATTTTTCTAGAGATTTTACTCATCTAGTAAGAAAAAATGTCACAGTATAGTTTTCAAAAACTTTTTCATTCTCAAACATTAGGAAAAAAGGCCTGCAAAAAATTCTGAATATTACATTTTAATGTTTTCATCCTGATTACAAAATGATGGTTACTTATATTCTGATTTCACAGAAACACATACTGTGTAATATAAAAAGATTGAAAGCAAGTCATAATGGCAAAAATACGTCCAATGTTCTTGAGTGTAGTTTCATAAAATTTTTTCCTTTTATCTAAAATCCTTCCTGTTCTGGGAGTATTTGGGTGAAAATTAATCTAATAATGCAAGCATTATTAGTAAGTCCTCTATGGTATGGTAAAATGTTCCTTTTTCTAGCATTTTTTTTTAATAAAATGAATGTGTTCAATATTGTAAGCTCTTTAGAGATTTTATTGTATTTACCCTTGCTGCAGCATCATGTTGCTATTCTATTTTACCTTTATAGGCAGGCAAAAAATGTTTACACAGAGTCTCTGCAAATACTTCAGAATACCCTCAAAAATATGTGTTCTTTAAAACATTTAATACAGAAATATTGGTTCTAGGAAACAAAATCCTATGAAAAAGGATAGCAATTTCTATGGAGGAGATGTGAAAAACCCAATTATTTCTCGCTGACACTTTTCCTACTTGTATTTAGTGCTGAGTTGGTTTTTTTCCTGGATTTGGATGGCCTGCCTCCCAAGTATCTGCTTTCAACAGAAGTTTCTAATTAGGTCTTAAGCCTCTTTTGTGGCACAGCAATTCAGTACAGTCACTAAATCTGTGCACACACTACAACTGAGGATCAGCCTCAATTATAATATTACTTTCTTTTTCCAAAAGACCAGCAATAGCTATATCCTGAGATAGAAATGACACTGTCAATTAATTGCAACATATATTCAGAAAATGATGTAGTGTTTCCTTACGATAACTACTATCCAAGTAACTGGGCTAAGACACCCATATCACAGCATCACATAAAAGACAGGAGTTTTGCTTTGAAGAATACATGCAATTTTAATTGTTTTTTTTTATATTATTAATGAAAGTATTTTTTAATTATTGTTTTATCTAAATTTTGATTGCTGCATGTTGACCAAGAAGAGCACAAGACAGATTTTCACATTGCCTTGAATAATCGCTGGTTTTGTCTTATTTTAGTTCTTGAATAAACTTCTTATGTATGCCTGCTTTCAAAATAAACTCCTTCTTAAATGAACTTCTTTCCATAAAAGCAGACTTGCCTTTTCACAATTTCTTTATTTTATTATTGCTAAAGATTTGGTTAGAACAAACTTGATGTAATTTTTCATATAATAGAGACAAATTTGCCCTGTGACTGTTGAAGACAATCTGAAACAAAGTGAAGGCTGCTTGGTCAGTGCTAAAAAAGAAATATGTTGGATAGCGAAGAAAAGAAATTAGGACTTTGATAGGATTTTTCTAAAACTCCTATAAGGAACATGCAAATGACAAGTGAAACTAGAAAGTTAAACACATTTAATCACCAGTAATAGGAAAGCCAAATTTCTTTTAAAGCAAGAGTTAGGAAGTAAGGTGAGAATGTGGTAATAAAAGTATCCATTCCCAGTGATATGGAGCCATCCAGAAAGATCATAAAATGGTAACAAATTATGTTTGTTTTGAAATCATTAATATACAAGTAAAGTTAACTGTAAACTCTGAAAATTCTCACACAACTTAGAAAACTATTTGTACACTGATTCTCTTTTTCTCAAGGGTACACCAAAGATGTACCAGATTTAGTATTTCAAGCACAACTTAATCAGAGGAAGTTAATATTGTACAAAACAATGTAAGAAATACAACATATATTCAAATATGAAAGATAGTTTTGGAGGAATTACTTGTAAGATTTTCAGACTTTCAGAACTCAGCAACCTTACAATACCAGTATCCTTCAGCTCCAACTGGCCAGCCATACCTGCCCAGGCTCCTGGAGCATGACTCAGCTTTCCTCATTTGAAAATTTGGTTATATTTATTCACTTGAGATCCTCTCATCTTCAGTAAAACCCTGTGTCTGAATTATTCTTTGGAGAGGATTATTCAGTTACTTCAATAACAATCAGGATTGCAGAACAGATCCATACACTTCAGATGTTTGTGAAATTCTAGCTTTCATTCTGAAATACAACTTTCAGCATAGAACTCCCATGGTGTGAGCTATCAATGTTGATTTAAGTCTTAATGGTTTTTAGCCAAGTTAATGCTCTGCAGTCAGCAGACTGATTCTGTCTTTAGCTATCATGACACATTACCAAGTGCCACTAGGACCTGACCAAAAATCTTACGCAAAATATAAAGTAAAATTGGCATCAGTTTCCAAAACTGCACTGTGCTGTTGACAAACCACTACCAGCAAATTATGCCTGCTTTCTGGCAGCAGTAATAAATCCAAGCATCCTGCTGCTTGCAGAGCTTTATCTGAATACACAATGCCAGTGCAGGTTGATCTCTTCAGGACTGTGACAAGTACCTGGAGAGTTTTGCAATTAATATTATTATGTACTTTCTGCCAGGAATGCCCTTGAAACTATGACATGTTCCCTGCTGTATCTGGGAAGGAGAAAACCACTGAGAGACAATGAAGAGGAGCTTGTTTGATAATCAGGGCTGTCTTAAAATGTTAAACTGTGAAGAAGCAAAATCCTTTTGAAGGCAATTGAGCTAGTCATTAGCACTTTAACCACAGCCATTTTAGAGATTTGTGACAGGTGTAGGGAAAAGCAAATAGCCTTGATATATTCCTCATTCTTCCAAGACTGCAGGATTAGGGGCTGCATTTGCATTAGGAATTTAGTTCTTACCAGAATCTTGTAATTAAAAGTTTGGTACCACTCTATGACCTTGTGAATAGAGAAGCTACATTTTTATATCTTTTGACCTAAGACAGATCTAAATCCATCTTAAAGAGGACACCCTTTAACACTTTAACTCAACTGTGTTCTTATTTCTGGCAACACTGTGATAAAGATCTCCATGACTATTTGACGTAAAGGAGACTCTACCAACTGTGCTGCTAATGTCAAATCTTTACATAATGTTTCAATTCAAAGTAAAACTAACCCCAATCTAAAATATCCCAACCCACAAAAATGCCACAAATTGCATTATGTTTCTGCTAGACTGTCCAATTGTATTCAGGGCCTGTCCTGTCCTTAAAAATTTTTGTTGAAGAATAGGGTAAAAGTTAAGTCTAGTCTCATGTATTAAATTAACTGAAACAAAACAAATAAATCGAATTATTTGAAAATTACATAAAAACTCAGCTTTTATGAATATTCACTATTTCTTACCAGTGTTAAAAATACTGAGAACAGAGGTAAAACCAGATGGTTCTATATGAAAGCAGTAATTATTGCATTGGAACAATGGTTCATATCCGCACTCTGAGAATAGCCAATACCAGCTGCTTTAATGAAAAGTACAATAAATCCAACAGTAGGCTGTTACTGCTTTTCTTGAATTGAAAACATCACGGAGCCAGGTAATTATTTTTTTCATCAGCAAATTCTCTGTAATAAACACATTCCCAAACTATAATAACTATTTTAAATGGCTGTGCATTTGAGCAAGAAAAAGTAATTATTCTTCAATAATGTTTCACACTCGGTTTAGAAATACTCTAGTCATTATTAAGTCGCAGAAAAAATGCATATGAACAAATACGGCACAGTGCCCATATTTTCCATAGAATGCCACAAATTTCTTGGCTATTTGTTTTTTGTGAGATTATTTTTTCACATGCCTTTAACATATTTGATGGCCACAAATGACAGATTAGAAAAGTGGGATATCTTCCCTATTAACTTCAAGCTAAAGTTTACATCACCACCATCTAAAATTAAACATTTTGATTTAGGCTTGTAAATCAGCAGCAGGATCTTCCAAGGTGCTGAGCTAGGGAACCCATCAATTTTAGATAGAAGATTGTATCAATTAATTCTGCAATTGAGGCTTAAAAAAAAAAACAACAAAATAGGCAGACAAAGAAATCCCTCATCCTCTCTAACATTAAACAGAACCATTCTTTGTGTCTATGTAGTGTGACCTGCATATGGTCCCACTTCAGATGATTCAGTTAACAAGCTTTCTCCAGCTATTTTTACATTATTACATTCTGGTTTGAGGTGGGTATCTCTACAGCATCAGTGGTTTCCATTAAAAGATACACAACATGAAGTTTGCAACCCACCTGCTGAGACTCTTTGCTCTGTCTGTGTGGATGTACACATGCATATGTGCATGGCTTGATGCTGAAAGGCTGTTTAGAACCTAATCTGTACAGGGGTCTCCACTTCCTCATCCTCAAATATTCATTAGCCATACAAGACCCACAAAACACCTACTCAACACCACAGAGCCCCCAGTCTGCAGCACCATAAGCTGTGTAACTGCTTTCTCTGCAATAAGGGAATACTAAAGCCAAGTTTTAACCAAAAGCTGTTTTTTACCAAAATATTAATAATACGGGGTAAACAATAACTTAGCTGATATTTTAGCCCAGCTACATTTAAACATTTTGTTAAAGGAAAGAGAAAAAGCTATATATACATCACAGAAAAATGTCTTTGCATATATATAAATATTTATACTATGCAGTAACAAATTCTTCCTTCCTGCCCCCAGAACAGAGGCACTTCTGATTCAAGCATTGCAGGTAAGTATTCCGAATGCAGTATGAAGGTGCTGTATCTAATTGTTCCACAACACAGGAAAAATCTTTCTAACTTCATTTCACCATTTTCTATTCTAAATGTTACGAGATAGTCACCATTTGAAGAGGCATCAGTGCAAACTATATCCCAAGAGTGAAAAGATGCTTAGAGATATAAAATGCTTGTATGATGCCCTACAATGCCACCCTATTAGAAAGAAACACAATTTCTCAGAACTTCATTGACAAGTCTTAGCCTTTTCTACAGCTGCAGAGTTTCACTACAAGTAAAAGTGGTTGAAGACCAAGCTTTGAATTCAACTACTGCTTGACTAAACCAACCTTGTACAAGAGTAATGTTACACATAAATAAATGCAAATAATTTTATGTATTCCACTGACTCCACTGATCTAGAAATTCAGGAAAATCTTCTTGGCCTTATCATAATGCAAAGTGAATTTTTCTCTTCAAGCAAATGAACATTCAAATAGAAATGCACATATAGTTCTATCAACAAAATCAGGTCCATTTTTTCCCTTTTCATAGTAAGTGTTTTTTTCCTTTAAGAAGTGAAGCTAGGTACTAGCTCTTTAACTTCTTACACATCAGTGTCACCAGGTATCTCCCTTGTCTCTCCACCACAACAGGGGTACACACAGATTGATAGTTCCAGATCATTCACTAGCCTTAAAAATTCTGAATATATTAGCTTTGGCAGATAGATATTTGATGCATAATTCAATATAGAGGGTATAAAATATTAGGCATGACTACTCAATTGAAGTTGCATAAATATTTCCAGTGAAATATTTCGTTATCAGCCACTTATGACTTGCACTTCACAGGCTGTCACGCAGTCTCTTGGTCTAGGTCACACGTTGACAATTGAAGCAAAATAAATTTGCTCATTTTGCGTACAAAGGCGTACACAACCTCAGGCGCCCCTGTCTCTGCACATTTTTGTGAGAATTGTCACTGCACAGACTTCCCTCCCTGGTAGGCATTTCCTACTCTTTTAGAGCTATGAATATCAGCACAAAACCTTCAGTATGCTAGAAAAAGCAGAACCTGAGGAGGGGTTACAAGTTTACTGAGGGGAGCATCCTCAATGAGGTTGTGAAAAACCATCACAGAACCTGTGCCATTCCCCAGGCAGCACCTCACACACGGGCCACCATCTAGCTACACAAACTGCAGTTCTGTTGTTGAGGTTGCATCTTCGATGAAGAGTTTGTTGCTCTGGACATGATTTAGTGTAATTTTGAATGGTAGCGTACATATTAAGGAGGTAGATCTCAGAAGAGCACAGATTTTTCCAAAGTTATTGTTTCCCTATTATTTTAGAGTTTGTGTTATTGAACAATTTAAGGAACTCTCTTCATTATTAAAAAAAAAAACCTTGACATTTGTGTGCTCAAACACACAGGAAGATTTCTTATAAATGTAGTGATAGCAAGATCAAACTGTTTGGGTTTTAATTATTATTAATGTAAATATAGTAAGTTTCCCCACTGCAATGCACACTAATGGATTGATTCTGTCAAATGTCTTTATCAACAAACTGTATGAGGGGATTGAGTGCAGGCTTAGTCAGTTTGCTGATGACAACAGGGTGGGCATGAATGTCACACTCCTTGATGGTTCAGAATGGTAAAAGTGAACTGCTCTGTAAATAATCAGTAATTCACAGACTTATCTTTGTAGAAATCCAAATTCTATATATTAATTTTTGAAGACTCCCCCTTCACATTGAAGATTGTTGGTGTCCAGCCAATAGTATAAATGTCTTTATTACACTTCACAGATCACAATTTCTCATCTTATTTTCAGTTTTCAATTGTCCTTTTGCTTCTCCCCTCTATTTGGTTCTTGTATTTAAGGGTTTGTTTTAAAAACTCAACATTTTTTCTAATTTTAAAACCTTCTTCATTCTTATCTTCATTTTACATAACAAATACATACACAATAGTTGCCTCTGTTCTAAGCTCTGATTAAGTACTGCAGCAGAGACAAAGCTTTTTTATTTTACTTTCCTGACTGACATTCCAGTTTCTCATCAAATTTAGCTTTAGGAACATATAAAACTTGCTCCATGCAATTATGTAATCAATCAATTACCCAAAAAATCCTAATTAACTGAGTTCCAGCAGAGGTTGACTGTTCCTCATTCTGCTTTGAAGCATGAATGCACACTCATACAAACCTAATACCTGCTCCCTGTTTCTTCCCTGTGGCCAGTGCCATTCTACTCTGACAAGCGATTTTGCCCTTTACTGGGTCTAGGAAACATGAGAAGTGAGTAATACAAACCCATGTCCCTGAAAAGACACCAGAAATCTGACAGGAGGTGTTTTTTTTAGTACCTTGATTAGGAAAGCTGAAGAAAAAAAAAGCTTTTCTAAGGGGAAGAAGGCTGATTTGCTCCTTTCTAGAGGAAAAATTATGTTTTATGCTATGTGGTCTTCATTTAGCTAATTTTAGTTAATATTTTGAAACAGTTTAAAATCTCTTTAAGGGTCAAAATTGAACTGAAATATTTTGGTTGAGCTTATTCAACTCTTGTTTGTATCCTGAATATCATTTTGTAAAGAACTCACCCTATGCTTTTCCGTGGTTTTTTCATGCTTCAGCAATTCAGAGTATGTTTAAAGTTTGGAGAAGACATAATAATTTTTGGTACCCTGATGGTATAAGTTAAGACATATTTTGCAAAATTCTGACTCACTAGATATGACACACAGGAAGAGCTATTTTCTCTTCTTGATAGTGTATCTGTTTTCTACCGATCTTATTACAAACCTTTCTCACTTCTAATGGGGTAATATAGTTCTTGCACCAAGAAAAATTTTCTCCCCTTACAGAACCTGAAATTTTTCTCTCAGACTGTGCACTATATAATGAAAGAAATTATATAAAGGTACAAAACCTTGTTAAATAGCCCTTTCCAGCTAGCTGGTACCAGTTTATTTAGGGGGAAAACAACAAAAACGTAAAAGCACACCACCAAAACTGGGTCATTCCCAGGGGTCCAAGATGAACCTCGCTGATAGTGCCTGTACATGCTGTTGTTTCACTGGCTCTGTTTACAGAGGGCTGACATTCTCCACAGCCAGTTACCTGTGCTTTATTCTGCCCTCTCAGTCTCTTAGGAGATGGAAGATGTCACCAGTGCAGTGGCTGAGCAGTGCTCACTGCACACTAAGCTGGCCACCTGCTCATTCTAACAGCTATCATCCACCAAGGCAGCAAAAAGTCCAATATGGTGATGCTCTAATGCAGGATGGCTGATGACAGCAATTTGAGCACCAGCCAAGAACAAGCACGTTGCTTTTAGCAGTCCTCATGAGGAGGGCAAAGTATTCATTTGAAGTTTTCGTCTATGCTTATTCTCTTTTTTCCTCCAAAAAATATAACAATTACTGAAAAATTATTCAGAGAAACTTCACGTTCTGGTTCCTAAAGAGTTCACTGGTTTGAGTCTAGAATGACAAGGGAATGACACCTCCATTGCCATAGCAGGGCAATACATAATAACCATCACTGTCTCTAAACACTATTAATTATATGCAGTCATTTTCAGGCTTCCAACTAAACATATGCTGATGAATACAGCAGAATTCTACTTCTCCTGAACTTGCCAGTAATAAAAGCACTGCCTGAATTAATCATGTTCTTGTTAGGCAATGAAAAAAAACAATAGCTGTCAGTGAGCAAAGCCCCTGGTGTTCCAGAAACCATGTGCCACCTGAGCATACTGAAGCACCCAGAGCTATCTTTGGCATCTGTTGTGTGAGATACAATATAGAAACCGGCCTAGAAATTTTCCTGTTTCAAGCCAATGCCTGGTCAAATAAAATGTTTTTGGGACTCCTGGGCAGTGCTAGAAGCAGAGAGCATCAAGCACTATGAAGATAAGAGAGAACAACACATCTGGGTTTTCTGCACTGTAAGAAACTACTAACTGGGCACACTGGGTATGCCTGTCAGGCACCAGCCACATTGTAAGCCAAGCTGAATGTCTATAGTTTTGTCCCACTTCCATAGTGACAAGTCAATAGTTATCCATGGTGGTTTTAGCTGGGATAGAGTTAATTTTCCTCATTCTAGTATGGAATTCTCTTGCATTGAATCTGTGCTGAAAACATGGTTGATAACACAGGGACGTTTTTGTTATTGATAAGCAGTGCTTATGCAGAGCCAAAGCCTTTGCTGCTCCTCACCCATCTCACCAATGAGGAGGCTGGGGGTCTGCAGGGAGCCGGGAGGGGATACATCCAGGACAACTGATGCCAGCTGAGCCAAGAGGTGCCCCACAACATATGGTGTTACACTCCATTTATAAAGTTGGGAGGAGAAGGAAGGAGAGGACATTCAAAGTGATGATGTCTGTCTTCCCAAGTAGTAGTTGTACATGGTAAAGTCCTGCTTTTCTGCACACCTATGATGCCCTAAGTTTTAGCTTTTACGTTTTCCAGATTCCGTGCTGTTTCAGGTGTAGTTTTAAGCTTCATATTAAGTGCTTGTAGGTAGTAGGGAGACAAAACAAATCCTTTCCTGCCGAAAACCAAGGAAAACTTTCTGGCCCAAAAGCATAAACAACGATGGACTGAAGGGAGAAACAAGAAGTATGAGTCTTCACAGCCTGGAGTTGTAATTGGACAATTAAACCCCAATATGCAAATGGACCCAAACTTCCAAGAGGGTGTAGCCTCGGGACCAGAGGCACCTGGTGACTATTCAAGGTCCACCTGGGCTGGTTCTGGTGTCCCAGGGGTATCCTGGGGCCTTTCAATAAATATCTGCTTTATTCTCTAGCTCTGTCCAGTCTCTGTTTCAGGTCAGCCTTCCCAAGGCATCACCTAAACACCTGCCTTTAGATGGGAAGTGGCAAATGAATTCCTTGTTCTGGTCTGTGCAGTTTTTGCTTTATCTATTAAACTGTCATTATCTCAACCTATGTGTTTTCTCACTTTTACTGTTCCAAATCTTCCCCCCACCCAATAGAGCAGTTTAAGCAAGTGGCTGCGGGGTGCTTATCTGTTGACAGGGGTTAAACTATGGCCTATCTGTATCTAAGTGTTAGGTGTCTGGATGAAAAACCTGGTAAAAAAAATAACAGCCTAACCAGAGCGTAGCATGTAGCACAACATGACATTGTGTGGTGGGTTGACCTCATCTAGATGACAGGTATTAACCAAGCCCCGCTATTGCTCCTCCTGAGCCAGATAGAGAATAGAAAATTAGATGGAAAATAATTTGTTTACAACTAAGTTGAAATAAGACAATTTACTAAGGTAAAAACAGTAAGTTGCACATGCCCAAAGAAAAAAAATATATTTTGTTCTACACTTCCCATCAGGGAGCAACATCTGGCCACTTCTCAGGAAGCAGGGCTTCAGCTGCAGAGTGGTTACTTTGGGAGGCAAACACCATAAATAATGCATGCCTCCTTTTCTCCTACCTTTTTACAGTTTTGTATCTGAGCTGATGTCATTTAGTATGGAATATCCCTTTAGTCAAATTGGGTCAGCTGAGCTACTTTTGTCACCTCCCATGATCTTGCCTGCTCCCGGCCACTGATGTGATGTGGGATGATAGAAACAGTGCTGCAGTTCTGACACTGCCCCAGTGCTGCTCAGCACTACTCAAAATAATGGTGTGTTATCAACACCTTTCCAGCCAACAGTGCAGAGCACAGCACTGTGAGAGCCTGCCATGGGAAAATGAACTCCATCTCAGCCAGATCCAATATACAATGTCACTTCTATACTCCAATTTCTGCCTCTCCTTATAGATCAGGATTATCATAGTGTCATAAAATTGGTTTGCAAGGAACCTTTAAAGCCCATGTAGTTCCAATTCCTCTTGCCATGGCCAGAGATATCCTTCATTAGACCAACTTGCTCAGAATCCCACCCACTCCGGCCTTGAATACTCCCAGACATGAGGCATCCACAATTTTTCTGATCAAGCTCTTCCAGTGCATCACCACCATCACACTAAGGAATTTTTTTTAATACATTTAATATAAACCTGCCCTCTTTTGGTTTCCATCTGTTCCCCCTTGAACTGTCACTACACGCCCTTGTACAAATTTGCTTTTCATCTTTCTTGGTGGCTGCCTTCAAATACTAAAGGCCACAGTTAGGTAAACTGAGAGCCTTGTCTTCTCCAGGCTGAACAATCCCAGTTGTCTTAGTCCTCCCTCACAGGAGAAGAGCTCCATGCCTTTAATTATCTTGGTGGCCTCCTGTGGACTTGCTCAAATAGGTCCATGTGCTCCCTGTGCCAAGGACTGAGGACCCCAGAGCTGGATGCAGAGTTCCAGGTGGGGTCTCAGCAGAGCAGAGCAGAGGGGCAGAATCCCCTCCCTCCCCTGCTGCCCACGCTGCTTTGGATGCAGCCCAGGACATGTTTGGCTTTCTGGGCATGTGTGTGCACATTCCTGGGTCATCTTCTTGTCAACCAGCACTGCACCAGGGCTGCTCTCAATCTGTTCATCCCTCAGCCTGTGCTGATACCAGGGCTGTGTGCCCCATCACACGTACAACATCTTGCATCTGGCCTTGTGAACCTCATTATTAAGATATTAAATAACACTGGTAGCAACACAGACCCCTGAGGGTCACCACTTGTCACTGATGTCCATTAGGACTGCAAACTGTTGGCCAGTATACTGTGGATCTGACTGTCCAACCACTTTCTCCTTATCCATCTAACAGCCCGGATTAGTGGCATCACTAGATCTTCTCAAGTCCACTGATGTAGTCCCTACAACACAGAAAGTCACTAGTGCTCCTGCCTGACAGTCGGCTGGTCAGGAAGAACTTGCCCTTGGTAGAGCTATGCTGGCTGTCCCAAATCACATCCTTGTCCTCCATGTGCCTTAGCACAGCTTTCAGCAGGATCTGTTCCATGATCTTCCCAGGCACAGTGGTGAGGCTGACAGGTCAGTAGTTCCCAGATTTCACCTTTTTACCCTTTTTAAAGACGGGTACAATGTTATTCCTATTCCTGTCAGGTGGTATTTTACTTGACTGCCATGACTTTTCAAATGTCATGGAGAGTGGTTTGGCAACAGCCAGTTCCCTCAGGACTCTGCAATTCAATTCATCAGGTCCCATAGATTAATGTACATTTAGTTTCCTCAGGTCAGGAAACTCATCTTTCCATACAGTGGGATGGACTTTGCTTCCTTTTCCCTTCCTGTTGTCCATCTACTCAAGGGGTGTGGGAAGCAAGGTTGCCATTGAGAACAGAGGCATGAAAGTTATTGAGTACCTCAGCCTTCTCATTTGTTGGTACCAGTTTACTAACACTGGATGCCACAAAGACAGTACAAAGCACAAAGCTAAAATGTATTTTTTTGTTACCTCTTAAGAAAACTCTCAGAATAATATGTGGAAACTGTTTTCCAAGACAGGAGACCTTTAAATATTTCTACCTACAAATGCTGTTTGACCATATAGTTTTACCAAACATGCTATAACGTAATCAATATTAAAATATTGATGCTAAGAATGTCTCATGTTTGCTTCCATAATTTCATTTTCTGTTCCCCAAATTACCTGATGATGTAATTAGAAGTAAGGTACCATGACATTACTTGAAAAGAAATCAAATTATATTTAACGTTTATTTATTATAATCACAATATATTTCACTTTCCACAGAAGCCAAAGTAATTGTTGACAAGGTTAGAAATAGTTTATACCCTCAGTCCAATAAAGTATGTGAAGCTTGAAATCAAATGTCAAAGCTGAATTTTTCTCCAGAATATGCATCTCCAAATTATAATTTCTCAGAGGGATTATTAATGTTTAATCATTTCTAGAAATAGTGCTTCCCAATTTACTCTTTAATATGCAAACTAACTTATTATCCTGCTGATATTTTCTAAGAAAATACACTGAATTTTTCTGGCAAGATTTCAAAATGGTACCACTCTGCTAGGAAACTATAGCTGCTCAATGGCCATACAGAACCCAGTTCTGTATGGGCATTGAGAATGTAAGACATTCCTGCAAAATTATTAAGTCTTACTGCTATTTAAATAAGATGGAACCCTCATAATTAAGAATTTCAAGAGCTGAAGTATATGCTTCATGAGGTTTATGCTTTTCATTTGCAATTTTAGGAAGTCATCTTGCAAACCCATCCTACTAAGAATACTGTTGACTGCTGTGATGAAAATCAATTTCAATTTTCTTGTACTGCTATAGGGATTAGTCCTTCCACCAGGTTGTGACAGTAAAAAACAGAGAAGGCATAAGGAAAAGTAATCTTTTTAAACAAAAACAGGGGAGGCCATGATAATTTGCTTTCAAGAAGACAAAGTGACTTTTTAAAAGCTTGTTTTGAGAAACTAATAATAAAGAATGGCATGTGCAATATTTAAAGTTTTTATTTTAAATTGTTTTGGAACAGTCATTTGCCTCGCTATTCTTCCTCTAGATATTTTTGCCTCTTTTTTCTTTTTCACTCTGTTAATAAATTATGTTTTGAAAATAAAGAGAAGGACAAGACCATCTGAGATTTTTAAGAACAAAAGCTTTAAATGATACAACAATGTAAAAAGGATGTGATCTTCCACCACCAAGCTACAATGCTAGTGGTTAGGCATATATTTGTAAAAGGTGAAAAATGCTGAGCATCACACTTCCTTCTTATTTTCTTTGGTGGAATCTGGAATGACAGCAGGTAAGAGAGGAAAGTCCAATACATGTATTTTGAGTCTCCTTCTGAGGCTCAGGGAACATAGGTCTCTAACATATTAAAGATAGCATGCACAATTTAGTCCCAATATGCAGCACCAAATTCCCATGAAAGTAGGCCAAAGATAAAGTCTTCGCGTGTCAGTCTATTCTGAAACATTCCAGAAAGGAAAGCAGCCCTGACAAAGTTCAGGGAAGTTTTTCCAAGACACAGTAGCAGTTGTGATCTGGTCTGCAATTTTTAACATCCTCCTCTACACCAAAACTCACTTTCTTCATAAGGACTTACAGAAAAAGACGATCTGTGGTGATTTTTCAGGCAGTACTAGAACCATTCGTTTCCTGGAGGCACTGAAGATGCCACAATGTTATTCAGACTGTTAAGTCAGTAACTCTTTTTCCTGATATTCTGTATTTCCTGACATTCCCATCCTTGGGAAGCTAGCTTGTGAGATGTGATATGAAGACATAAACCCTACCTATATATATATATATATATGTATGTATGCATGTATATAAGCATTCTCCTTCATCGAAGGGGAAGCTTGGGATACAGTTATGCAATATAGTGTAACTGCCATTGTCTAAAAATGGCCTGTGGGAACAGAGCTGCCAAATGCATGGTTCCTTAGAGACGTATGACAATTGGAAAGATGCCACATACAAATCTCAAAGACACTCAATGCTCTTCTAAAATGATGTGCTTATAAACCTTTTATTCACATAGATAACCATCAGTTCTGATGATGATTTAGACTGTTGTGCAAGTTAAAAAAAAAAAAAGTCAATGCAATCTGAGCAGAAAACAATAGCATTACAGATGAAACCCTCTGTTCTTACATCACTCACAAGGAAAATATCTTTACCTGGTAACAAACAGGAAGAATCAAACCTTCAGGGATATGAAAATATTTTTCTGAACAGATGAGCTGCAGAGATGATCTCAGGACACAGCTGCTAGTCCTGACTAGCTAATAGTAGCTGCATTGCAGCTTTGGCTTACCTCAAAAGCCTCTCCCACTGAGATAAATGATGCTAACTGATGCCAACAATACCACAGAGTATTGCCAACCACAACTAAAACCCATAGACCAAAGGCAGTATATGTCACACACTGACAGTCATTAACTATTTCTTTCTGTAACAACCTTCCCCCATTCCATCTTGTTTACCTTTGATGCTTTACCCTCTTCACTGCAGATAATATAGCTGTGCTACAAGTAATTTATATTATCACTTCTCCTTAGAATGCCAACATGCCATCTGGAAACATAAAAATGCTTGTGTAAAAGAACACATGTCATTCCACTTCTCGTTCTCCATTTTTAGAGAGTCAGCTATAAAGAAATGGCAGAATTGCAACTAGATCATTGCACCAGAGAGTTAGAAACATGAGAATGAAACCCCTCAAGTGGCAGTTAAATTTTTTTTTTTTCAGAAATCCTGAATTCAGGATGGTTGATTTTTTTTTTTTTTTTTTGCAGATATTTAAATTTTTTTAAGAACAAATAACTAGCCTCACTTGACATTTTTGTGCTTGGTTTTTTGAGCTAGAATGAAGTATAGAACATCTGGTGTACTTCAAACACAGCCCAAGGTAGGCATTTCAGGCTTGTGCAGACTAAATTTATTTAAAATCTCAGGCAGGAGCCTTATGAACATAATAAAAGCTACATGTGAAATAACATATAATTACTATGATCTTATGGTCAGTGTAGGCATGAGAAGGATAAATCATTAATGCTCCAATAAATCTGAACTGAGTGCTATGCTCATCAACTGGCTGCTGATTACACCTAATTAGACAATCCACTAAACTGTAATGCCACTGATGAATGAGCACACTAAGAAACAGAATTCTAGCTTCTGAGATGTCATTTGCCACTGCATGCCTACACCTTTGTTCCAGTTCCTATCCCAAATAATTACGTGTGACAGGGAAGCAAAACTAAGCACTTTTCTTTTCTAGAGCCTGAGATTTAATTAAATTATTTTGCCAGACTACAAAGCTTCTGTAAACTATGAAGCATGTAAGATAACAGGTATGTGAAGCACACACTTTTCATTGAGTAAGCTATTTCTCCTCACATTAGGTAACAATACCCACTTTCAGTTTTCCTCTGCTGATTTGGTAAAATATATGGTACAAGACAATAAGAAAATACTTTTAAAATATGCTATAGCATATCAACTGAGAAAAAAACCCAAAAAATTCAGGATCATGTTCAATGCCACTGCCCAACAGTGATGGAATCTTTTCTTCCTTTGTGGGCTGCATGACTCATTTCATTCTTGCTTCCCTGTAAAAGTGAAAAATGGAATGATCTGCTGGAAGTCATAATGGGGAAAAATTATACCATTCTAAAGAATTTGCCTGAATCCAGTTTAGAGCACCACAGATGGACCTAGTAATAACACCCCACACAAATGGTGAAAAATTGAAGAGAGACCCCAAAACAAAACTTACATGAGCCATAGCAGTATCTATTGAGAGAAAACATTCTGGAAACAAGATTTTGAGGTGGAAGAAAGCAGTCAAGGAGTTGCAGGTGTCCTACAAACTACCCATGAAGAGGTTACTTATTAAGACAGTAGAAGCTTCCAGTGATGAGACAGGATAAAATCTCCATTTGAGGGCAGGAGGATAGAGAAATTGCAAGAAGGTTGAACAAAATTTCTACCAGAGACAATGACTGAAGAAGTGGGCAGCATCTACATACAAGAAATGAAGATCAGATAAAATGTTGGCAGAAACCATGGAATTAAAGATCTAGGAAGAGTAAAGACAAGCCTTGAGGACAGAGCAGGCAACATGACCATAAAAGAGGCCATGAAGGCACCATCCTGCTCTGAAGATAAGGAATGTAGACATCACTCCAACTTGGAAGAAGTCAGTCAGCTCTCATTTCTTGTGTAAGACACAGCATTGCAAATGTTCATGGCTGAGACAGCTTGGCTAAAACAGCTCTGAGAAATACTAGGCAGAAGTTACTGGCCTAAATTTCTACAAGAGACAGGACAATAGAAGAGAGAGCATGAATGAAAAATGCCTGCCTGGCAACAATGACTCTCTTGAAGGCTACTCAAAAGAAGCACAACATTAAAATAGATGAGAGGGGTAAACATGGAAATGAAGTCAAGCAGCAAGAGCCATGGAAGTATTAGTGACCAAATCAGTGGAAAGAAAGGAAGAAAGCACCAGAAATACTGGGACATCTCATAGGCATGATTTGTAAGAAAAGAGAAAAAATTTAAAAGGGTGAGAAAACAAGGCAAGGTAGAACACAACCAAAAGGATGAACTTGGGAATGCATATCAAAAAAGTGAAAGTGGGCTTGCCTATAGTGTGTAAGCCAGGGAAGCAGTCTGCTTCCTTTTCTAGGTTTTCCATAAAGAAGACAGTTGTCAGATAACAATGTACAAAAAAGCACACAGAAAATGGACAATAGAGAAATCAACAGAGAAATCTGCTGTCCAGTCCAGTTGCAGACAATGAGACAACTTGAGTGGCTGTAAATCATTATACCAGCATTAATGTTAATGGGACTTCCCTTTTAGATCATTTAATGAATGGGACAGGGACTTGAGATGCAGTCACAGCTGGCTAGGAGAAAAGCATCCCAAAAGATAACTTGCACAAATAACTGAGAAAATCTAGAGAAAGGTTGAAAAATGCAGAAAATATTCTCCATAAAATAGATTTATTGGAGCACTGAAAGTGATACTTTAGATATAAATTTAGTTCAGATAGAATTTTATTACTCACCATCTACTCCCAGAAGCTGGACTTTGAAGGTCCTTTTAACTCAAGATATTCTCTGATTATATGATAAGAACCCTATGCAGACTTATTTAAGTTAAATGTTACATGTAAAGAACTATGAGGGTGACTTATACTCCAATAAGACACCTTTCTTGTCCATGAAATTCTCAGGTAACATAGTTCTTGCACTTTAGGGATATACATTACTGGTGATTGAGACCAGACACACCATCCTGATAACAAAAACATTCACCAAATTTAGAAAAGAGATGAATAGCTTGAGAACTGATAAGGAGGAATATGTCAAGAGCCAAGTGAAAGTGTAAACCAAACTCCCACCTGCTTGAAAACTTACTCTGAAATGGTTTGCTGAAACTGGGCCTAGCTGTCCACTGTGTAAATAGAGATGAAAAAATATTGTATCTCTAATCAAATTTTTGGACAGATAAATCATAAATATATCAGAAGACAGTTGACATAGCAGAGGGTTTCTGATATCATCTAATTCTCACTGAAATCATGGCATCATTACCTATTAACTCTGAAAAAATCAATTACTTTCTTTAGGCTAAGGAGATAGATTGGCAATTCTAATTGAATGAAGAAGTCTAGAGCTCTGATATGCAGCTCAGGAAACTGTGGAGATGGCTTAAATCACATGATGAGAGACTGATTTTGGGAGCAGCAACTTGGAAGCCTTGCTCATACTTTTTATCTTTAAAATTAAATAACGTCAGTGCAAACATTGCAACACAAAAAATTCAAGCATATGTACAAAAAATATTGCAGTAGATTCATACAAAAGATTGTTTTAATTGCAAGATTAAATACTTGTAGAAAAGAAAGTCAAATGGAACATTCTTATGTTAACACAGAAGAAAGGAGCTCATATTGAAACATTTGTTCAAAATTGTATGACAAAGTACTCCCTTCGAAATTTCACACAGCTCTCTAAATACCCTTCCTAGAACGATAAAATATTTTTGTTTGAGGTTACAAAAGAGTAATTATCTATATGCTAAGTTTTTCTTAAATGAAGAGAACTAATATGCCATAAAATGATTTCAAAGACAATTTCTGCTTGCATGCTGAGTCTATTTCGAATGTATCAATTTTATTTCCACTTTTCCATAAAGCATTTCTATACAACCTAAGTAAATAAACATGCTGATAGTTAACAAGAAGTCAATTTTATACAATTTACTGCAAATTATAGTAATCTTTTGTTGAAGTTTTTGTATGCCAAAGCAAAAAAAAAAAAATTTTATAAAATTTATTGAAAATTATAGAAATTTTTTTTTAAAGTTTTTTTATGCCAAAAAAAAAAAAAAAAAAAAAAAAGAAAAAAGAAAAAGGCTCAAGAAATGCATACTTCTTCCTTTTTTCACATTTTTAGGGTATCTTATTATTACTGAAGCTCAGCGTCTTGTTATAACAAACATACTGCACTTAAATAAAGAACAAAGGAATGATTTGCTTATAACATATAGTGTGGAACAAATTTTTCATTACTAACAATAAATCAATATTGTACATACCAGGTTAAAGAAATGAAAAATAATGCAAAGTAAATGCTCACTGTGCTTCCTGGCACAACCACTTATTACAGAAGTGACTGTAAGGTACTTTCATTATGATTTTACTTTTTTCCTTACTCATGTAACTTCCCAGGGGAAGTTCTTCTCTACTTGCTGTTGAAAAAAAATTTTTTTTCAGCCTTTCTTCAGAGAAAGCATGTATAAAATCCATCCTAGAAATAAGTGTATTCTTAGCATTCAGTGTGTTTCAGTTAATCCTGAATTACCACCAAATGTCGATGAGTGATTCCACACCAAAAAAAGACAAAAAACCCCTACATTTACTTCTTTTACATCTGAAGCCAGGGGGCTGTGCTGTTCAGTTAAGGAATATTCTGACACCCTTCCCAACTCATTGAAACACCATGCCACCTGTGATTGATCCCACAGGAGTTTTGAGGATGGTATCAAATGACTGTGTTTATACACATCACTATATATGGAATAATTTTTAAATCAACAATTTTTCTGGTGAAACCAAGTGCAGCAAGGGTGCCTTTCACCTGCCAGACTTTGGTGTGGCTTTCAGGCAGCCTTACTGTACAGATCAGACCCTGCTGCTGCTGCTCTTGATCATCTCCCTTCTACCAGATCTTCACAGAAGCCTTGACAACCACTCCAAAATTTGTTCCAAACCAAAGAATAAGCCTAAAATTGTGTTTTTATTGGAAAATATTTTAACGGGTTTATGGTGGAAACTTCTGGAATTTTCCTATTCATAGAAACCTGAATACCAAAGGAACTATGCCAGTTCAAAACTTTGATCTCTGAAACCATTGAATACAGTTATATTTTTAAAAAACAAAATGTGTAATTATCTAACAATATATCTTTCTAAGTTTCTAAGTAATTTTCTATGTGACACGACTGAGGAAACAGCAAATACAATAGAAAAAACATGAGTTTGCTTGACAAGAATTGAAGTTTTTACTAAAAAAAAAAAATCATGGTAAGCAATTGACTAACAAAGAAACATTCTGAGAAAAAAAACATTCTGATCACTGCCATCCACCAAAACGGAGAACATGATTGAACTCAAGGGTTAAACTCTAACAAACAGCAGGAGCAAGATATTCAAAAGTTGACCTGGGCTGTGAAGAACAGGTATTTCACGTAACTTCCCAGTGCGGTGGGAGCTGGATACCTGAAACATCTGGTCTGGCTGGAAATAAATCTTGCCTCTGTTGGAGATACGATTGGGCTCCCATCTCCTACTGAGGAAGATCCAAAATGGCCTGTAAACTAGGCACAGTGTAAGAGTTGTTATTTCAGACTCAAGAACTCCAAGTTTTTGACAAACAAAACTGGTCACTTACCCAGTTGCCAAGATTTGTCAAACATCAGTTCCTGATCAAACCTCTCCCACCTGGAAAGTTTACAGGGTTGGGGGATGGACAACATAGGATGAACTCTTTAGGGGAGAGGCTGGAATGTGTTTTATACAGAAAGGTCTCATAGTACTCTGTTTTTAATGACCCAAAAATCCTGCATCCTATTCTCATTTGCGTGTAGGGAACCAAGAGAATAAGTGGAGTATTTCCTACCCTGGGCTTCTCCAGTCATGTTGACATTGCCATAATGCATGAACTTGCATGGAAAAGGAGACCTACACACCTTTCCCATCAGCAAAGGATAGGAGAATTGTAAAATTAAGCCATAAATTATTTTAATAATTAAATAATTAAAAGCTGAAATGTTATCATATAATTTAAATGAGGGCAAAATAAACAGTTATGCAATGATTAAATTTCAAAATTTCAGAATTTCAGAATTTCAAAATAACAGAAGACTGAAATAGTACAGTTCTAGTTAATCAGGAACATTAGCCAAAAAAAGATCGATTTTGTAAATATATTTATGTAAACAAAATTTTAGCCATTTCAAAAAATTCAGCAGAGAGCCTGTAGCTGACGTATTATCTATCAAAAAAATTAACTAGATAGGAAAAAAGGCCTTACTACATTCCCCTATGAAATGAACTTGCAACCTGATGGTCATAAGAGAGACACGTCAGTAAATGGAATAGTGTAGTTGGCAAATACATGCATTAATTTTTAGGAATGTTCAAATCCTCATTCTGAAAGTTAATTGCTTCATAAGCAATCATATGACAGATCAGACAATATTTTTGTAGATGTTATATTAAGAAACATTATATTCTAACCCAGAACATCTGCTAATTACTCTATCAACATATATCGTTTCTCTCTTGCAAAATTCTATTTTGTACTTTTTGCAACAAAAGGACCTGGGACAGAGGAAAACCCACAAACACAAATTTAAACATAGAAGAGACTGGCCCAAACTGACACATTTTACTCTTAGAATTGATTATCTGAAAAAATTTTTGTCTCTGATTTGTAATTTAGTGACCTGCAGTACCACAGGTTTTACCATTACAGTAACAGATCTTTGGTAAGCAACTAAGTAATTATGGTTTTTTACATCATATGGAATCAATGGAGACAGCAGCAAATAACATTTATTAAGATGAGACAGTAAGAAATTAACTTTTGCTTCATTTTTGTAAAGAAATAAACTAAGTAATAATCAAAAATATTGCTAAGAGTAAGTAGGCTACACAAGATCTTTTCAGTGTACTCAAAAAAAAAAGGTGCATAATTTCCTTTTGGATGATAATCCTAATTTTCTTGTATAAATGTCTTTCATTATATGTTTCTTGAGATATAACATGGGCATTTCTCTGAACACTTCCTATTTCTCATCATATTTCTTAGACTTTTTTTTCTTTTCTGTTCAGGTTTTCTTTGAAAATCAGCCATACCTGAACAGATCTAGAAAAATCATGGCCCAGTGTGGCTGCCCGGAGTGGTGACAGCATGGCCTCTTTGTCTTACCTGGGGAAGCGGGAAAGTTTAATGAGGACATGAATATGCATGGATGCCAAAAGCTATTGGTTGCTGTAATNGCAGCAGGCAACCGGCAAAAGCAGCAATCACCGATCTGTTGTGAGGGATTTCTCACCCTGGTGTTCGTTTTTATTTTACCCCACAGCATTTGTTGCCATCGGGCGAAGCAAATCGTGAGTTGGGAGTTGTGATTTCAAATCGGGGTTTCTCTGAAGAAAGGATAAAGGGACACTGGCTTCCAGAGAACATGCAGCTTTATTTGGCTGCTGCCTCCAAAAGCGAGGAGCCCAGCCAGGGAACCATTCTTCTAACCTTGGTCCAGGGCATGGCTACCACAGGACTGTCCAATCAGGTACAGAGGAATCGGGGAGTGACAGCATTACAGCAACCAATAGCTTTTGGGCATTTATGCATATTCATGTCCTCATTAAACTTTCCCGCTTCCCCAGGTAAGACAAAGAGGCCATGCTGTCACCACTCCGGGCAGCCACAGCCCAGTAGTGTAAATTAGACTGTTACTGCTGTTGGGAATTTACAGCGATTTCTGAAGGACTTATCACAGGTATATATCTTGATTATTACCAGCTATCTCTACAGCTGGTTAGATGATGGTTAGTTCTTCAGTTAGAAAGCAGAGTTGCAAACTTGTCTTCTGTACACTAGAAACACAACTGCAAAACAAGTTACCAACAGAAAACAACTCCTTATGTTTGCTTATATTTTACAAAATTTTGTGTCTTCATGCAGAGTAGGCACAGCCTTTTTTCCAAAAATTCTAATAATGAGATGAAAAATACGACGATTTTGAATTTCTTCATTTTTTCTCAATGTCTAAAAGGACAGGAAAAGCAGATATTTTACATATGTGTGTTTCCATAGAAGACTTCTGTCTATGGATTCCTTCTGGATAAAGTGCAATTTTAAAATGTTTAAAACTCATCTGCAGTCACACTACGGCAGAAAAACTTAGGACTATCTATTACTATGTTTAGATGTAAATATCCTTCTACATGAAAAAATTACAAAGATGCACCCTGTATTTTCATGGACCTTCATTGCCATCTTCCTTGTGCATGAACAGGAAACACATATCCTAGACCAGCAGCCTCCTGGGAGTCCATTTCTGTTCTCTGCCTCTTAGCAGGAGAACAAATGTCATTTCCTGCTGAAATTGTTTCATTCTTCAAAACCAAGGAAACTGAATGCACTGCAGTCAGTGCAAGGAAATAAAAAATTACCATCCAAAACCAGTGATGAAGAAGGAAGGATGATTTCCCATTTCTGCTCCAGCAATTATGTCAGCCTCTCTGTAATACAGACAATGATCTTCAGGGCTGTGACACATTTTTAAAATATTTTTTTAGCCTGTAGCTTTTTCACCCAGAAACAAAGATGGCTGAAGAACTAGACTGGGAAACAGAAATATGCAGAACAAGAATACATATCCTAGTGCATGTTCTTGTTCTGGGTAAAGCACATGGATGTGGATGGCTTTAGCTGCACTGACTTCAGAAAACTGGCATATGTTCCTTTATGTTTTTTGTTGACTCCATGGTGAAATCAGAACCTGAAGCACCTGTGGATGTCCATAAAATCTGAGGCCATAAGGAAAATTCACCCTGAGAAATTGAAGTGACAACAAAGATAAGGCATGCCCATAATTCAGTTGCCATTGGACATGAGATTTGGGGATTGCAGCTTGAGAATGAGGTGATTGAAATGCATGTAGTTTTTCCTTTTGCACAAATCTCTCTTTAGACTCAAGACTAATCTTTTGGCTTTTAAGAAAATACCACTGTGAAAGAGACAGCAAAGAGATGGCAAAGACAAAGCTAATACTTCCTTGTTATGTGACGAAAATCTCCACATTTCCTTCTTTTTGTTTTCTTCTAAAATAATAGAATAGTATAGGTATTATCCTTTGAAGCGCATTAATTCTCCTGTGGGATTTTGCTCTGCAGAAAGCATTCTGTAAAATGTATCGACAAAGAACTATGAACTGCATTTAAGACCATTACTCTACTTAATTACTTTTTTTTCTCTGGCATTTCAGAGACTCCATAAAGCTAAGGGCAAAAAAAAAGTTTCATTAGAAATGTTATAAAAAGTTAAATTGCACAGACAAAAGCATATTAAAGAAGTTCTTTACAACCAGTAAAGTTCAGCTAAGGCAATACCACTGGCAAAGCCTGCCAAAGGCTACATGTACCAACTACAACTGCAGCAAAGAAGGCAGCTCAATCTCATTTTCCCTTTATATTAAGAAGCTGGACTCGATGGGATCTTCTGACCCAGTGTCTATCCTTTGCTGAGGCATGCTTACCTCTAATATATCTCTTTTCAGGAGGATCAAGTTTCTACTTAAAAGTAGTCAGGGTTTTTTTCTGCATTACCTAAATGAAAGGCCTATTAGGGTCATGGGGACAGTGTTGCAAAATCCAGTTGCCACACACAGCATGCCAGAGTAATGAAATTCAAAACAAGTTTGAGACTCTGGAGTCTCCTGTGTATATCTTTTATGGACATCAGAACAAACATGTTACCTCCTGCTGGTCATGGGATTCAAGGGGGCATTTCTGTTCTTGCTGCCTACTTGATATATTCATACTAAACCCTGCCACATGGCTGCCTCTGTTTGCCCCCTCCCTGCATGCTTGCTGTGTAGCCTTTTGTTATCTGTCAACATCTCAGTAAGTCTGGAGCAGTTTGGCTTCACCAAGACACAGAAAAATAAGAAATCAAGCACTAATCACTAACTTTTTCCTGTGTTGTGCTTGAAAAGCCATCAATGGTTGTGTGATACTACATATTCAATTTTGAAGCTTTGTGCATTAACACTGTCAGATCCTCTGCTCAATACGAAGACTACTTGGCAAAGCTTTTCCTATTTTATAAGAAAAAATCAAAAGCTAAATTAATTCTAGATATATAAAAATACATTTGATCACAGAATCTAGTAAAAGTATTCAGTGGAGAAAACTTCAAATGATGGTCTGGGAGGAGATACAGAGCTGGAAAACACCACAAATAATTGCAAATCCCACTTTGTGAAATTTCTACAGTATAAACTGCAAAATAGAATCAAGGATAGCAACTCAGTTAACTAAAATATAAAGCTGATGGTAATAGTGTAACAGGTTGGAAGAAAGAGAAAATAGGATTTAGAATCATGCTTAATCTACAGTGCTTTGAGATCTTGCCTCTAAGAGAAATAATTAAAACATGACCATGGTCATAGTGCAAGTTCCACAACTCACAACAGCCTATATTGCCCTTTACATAGTAGAAAGGTCTCATGTTTCCCTGAGACTCTTTGTGCCTAAGAAGCTACTATGTATTTCTCCTTGTGGCTTTCTTTGTTTAAAAGGTCTTTGTATGTGTCCCAGTCTTATGATGACACCACTACCAAAAGAAGTACACCTCCTCATTAGATGAACATGAAGTAGTAGGTCATGAGACAGAAACAGGACTTAGCATTGGACCATAAACTTTTTGAGATGAAGAAAAGTATTAAACTTTGAGAGAACTCCAAACACAAAACTATAACAGTTGAAAGAGACCCAGGAATGAATGGTATGAAGGACATAAACTTCAATGCAAATGCTTGGTATTTTACACACTGTCCAGAAATTGATTTTAATTCCACGTCACTATTTCAATCTATTCTTTTGTCTACCCCCACAAAATCCCTACTGACTGAAAATAACATCTGAAATTGTTGATTACCCTAGATACTTCTTAATTCAGACGTAGGGAAAATTTTCTTCTTGTTTCTTAATCTCCATCACACTGCTGAAAGCATTACTGTGCTGTTTCTTATGCAGTCATTTCTGTGTATTTTTTAATCTAAAATGAATATGGAACATTATTTATGCATAGACTTAGCATGATTGGTTAAAATGGAAACCAAATGAGAAGCAATCAAACAAGCAAACAATCAAAGTTTGGTTTTTCCTTCCTTTCCTCCCACTGGTGCTATTTAAAAAGCATCTTAAGCTCCTAATAATTAAAAAATCATGGTTCAGTTACCTTTCCCCCTGTGAATAATTTATAAGCAAGTATAGTTTCTTTGCTTCTTAGTTACTACTTCTTAGTTTTATAAAAAGATGCAAAAAAATTTTTATATTTATTTCTGTGCAATTGTTTTTCAATTACCTTTTTTGGTTTCTTTGAATGAGAAGAATGAGTCTGGGGAGGTCCTTGATACCTGGAAGCTAGCCAATGTTGTTTCAATATACATGAAGTGCAAGAAGGAAGATCTAGAAAATGGCAGACCCATGAGTTCAACCTCAGCACTTGGAAAAGTAATGAAGATAATATTGAATCGTGCTGAAAGGCATTTAAATGGTGATGCAATCATCTGGCACTGTCAACATGGGTTCACACAGGGAAAAAGTTTAACTAATTGATATCCTTCTACATACTTGCCTCACAGATAAAGGGAAGGTGTAGATATAGTAAGGCTGGATTTTCATAAGTCTTTTGACACTGTCCCCTGTATCATCTTTCTGGACAAGTTATCCAGCTGTTGCACAAGCAGGTTCATGATGCTGGGTGAGGAACTGGCTGAAGGAGAGGCCCAAAGGGTTGCAGTGAAAGGAACTGCTGGCTGGTCACCAGCAATGTTCCTCAGAGCTCAGTCCTAGGGCAAGTTCTGTTCAAGATTTTTATCAATTATCACAATTCAGGAGTTGAAATCCCTACTAGCAATTACGTTGATTGTACCAACCTGGGATGTGCTGTTGAATCTTTTGAGGGAAAAAAAGGCCTTGCAGAGTGATTTAGACAGACAGAGCATGGAGCAACCATCAGTGGCATGAAATTTAACACTGGATTCTACACTTACTTGTGTCCAGAGTAACTCTGGACACAAGTATGAACCAGGAGAACAGTGGCTGGAGATTTGTCCTGCAGTGGGGATCTGGGAGTGCTGGTCAGCAGCACTCATTGTGAGCCAGCAATGTGCCAGGGCAGCCAAGAAGGCAAATTGCATCCTGGTGGGCATCAAATACAGCACAGCCAGACAACCAAAGATTTTGCTGCATTCAGGCACTGGTGTGGTCTGACTCCTGTGTGCAGTGCTGGGCAGCACAATCTATAGGAGGACGTGAAGGTTCTCAAATGTGTCCAAAGAAGGACAACAAAACTGCTGCTTTTGTGAGGAGTGGCTGAAAACTCTGGGTTTGTCTAGTTTAGAGGAAAGGAGGCTGAGGGATCACCTCATTTCTCTCTACAGCTTTCTGAGGAGAAGTGGAGAGGGATGTGTTCACTGCTTTTCCCTGGGGTCCAGTGACAGGAGGCATAGAAATGGCCCAATGCTGAATCAGGGGAGGTTCAGACTTGACATTAGGAGACATTTCTTTACAGAAAGTATGTTTAAACACTGGAACAGACTTCCTATGTGCTCAATGACCCATATCTGGCAGTGTTTAGGAGGTGTTTGAACAATAACCTTGTTATGAGGCTTTTATGTTTGCTCAGCCTTGAAGACGTCAGGCAGTTGGATGGGATCATCATTGTAGGTCCCTTCCTACCAAACTATTTCCCTTTCTTTTCCTTTCCCAAATGAAAGGCTATGACTAATCACAATTCAGATCCTAGGATCAAGGAAAAATATAAAATCTCTCTATAAATCACAAGTGGGAACAACAAACTGTGAAAAGGAGATTTAAAAATTGACAGAATTTCTTTTTTATTAAAAAAAAAAATTAAACAATAATAGCCAATGTTTAGAACTAAGTAGCAAGTCTACTGCCTTGAAAGCCCTTTTCCATAGCCACAGGCCCCACAACAAAGCAGCTGCTGTCAACTTTTCAAATACCAGATGGTTAGAAAAAGTCCTTCTTTCATGCCTGAGACTCTCTTTACCACTCTGCACCTCTAAAGGAAAAGAACATCATTATAATAAAATACTGTAGCCTTTTATATGCATTGATGCACAAACCCAATTTCTAACCAGAGTGCCAGCTTAAGAGAACAGGTATTTCCAGTTTATTACGTCTGGATTTGTCTAATGGAAGAGAGAACCTACATATTTCATTCTACTTTCCTATGAACTCAACAGCAGTACTCCTTTTCAATTATTGTATACCTGAACTTGTTTCAAATGCATACCAAATCCAGCAGTCATGTCTCTTTCCAGCCATTCACCTTCTTCTCACACACAAGCTATAGCATCTAACATGCTCCCATTTTTAATAAAATATAAATTTGGTTTAGATCAACAGCACAGTCTTGGCAATATGTATTAAAAAAGATGGGACACATACATGGAAAGAGCAGAATTACTTGTCTACAAAAGTTTAACACAAAAGCTGTTATCCAGCACAAAACAGACACATTTTACAGTAATGTTCTGACCAAAATGCAACAATGCAGCCAAGCAGTGCTGGAAAGAAGAAAACATCCAGCTAATGCCTTGCCTTGAAATGTAATAATGTCTGAGAGGAAACAGGAAGTGGTGGTGACAGAAGGCTTAATCCAGAGCTAAACTATAATAAACATTTATAGAAGCAATAATCAGGCTGATTGACTATCTGACTGAAGGGGAAGAAGTCATTTCTAGCCACCCTTGTCTTTCTCAGAGACAAAAGCCCAGCAGAAAATTCAGGCTTGGTGATGTAGGTTAATTCTGTCTCTACATTATGTGCATTATCCTAGAAAAAAAATGCTTTTCATTAAGCACGGCATTAATATTTCTCTGCTTTGCAAAATATTTATGGATTGCTCAATTTAAGCAGAACATTTTATAGAACATGACATTTGTGTTTGCTAAGCAATAATTAATAATCAGTGATATTAGTGAATTGTGACTAAATGCATTCCCATTAAATTTTACTGTATGCATCATGCAGTTACTAATTAACTGAAATTACAATTTTAATCTGAACAAACATTTAATCTAAAGAAGTTCTTGTGTGATCTACCTTTACTACAGAATTAACTGAGTATGCCTCTGATAATTAAAAAATGTTACTCACGAGTAAGACAGCTGGCACAAGCCTGTCTACTAAAACAAAGTTCGGGAAAATTCAGGAAAAATATTTTAAAAAACCTTCCACTCTTTGTCCCTTCAATTTTGCTTTAAAAAGTCTTGTTAGAAGATATTGCTTCACATATTATATGTACTAGTTGATGCAAATCAAAAATTTCACAAAACATTTTTAAAAATCATTGCTTCATTTATATATCCCACAATTGTTATAGAAAATACTTGTGAGATAACACCCCATAGCATTGTTAAATTCTTACTTCCTCAGTGCAGAGAAACACCTTCCAAAATGCTGATAGTTATGAGCTAAACATTGCAAAGAAAGATGATCTTACAGGTTTAAATCTACCTGGGACCTTGTCATTTAACAGATGGGAACAAAGAGCTTCAGGCTGGCATCCCCTTGTCTTCAAGTGATGCATACACAATGCCATTCAAGCGGGGTTTTTGGGGAATATGAGGTTGGCATGAAAAAGGCATTACCACGTGTCTGTCTTGAGAACAGAAAAGTCTGGGCTCGGGCAGTCAAAATGTCTTCAGAGTGAGAGAAGTCTTATTCATGCGCTGTCATCATGCAATGCAGATGATGATTATTAGTTCACATAACAGGAAAGTGCCAGACACCATTTAAAAACTACATATGTAATCTCAGCTCTAACATTGGCTAACTATCCTTCTGCAAAAATGTACTTCAGCAACTGCATAATGTCTAAGGATTTAATTTTACACATAGATTATTCAGACAGAATGTTAGAAAATATGTTCAGAGCTTGGCATAAGTAAGCAACACATTTTTATTTTCTCTTGGTGCCACGTTTAATTGATTCTAAATTTGGAAATAATATTTATCTAATGCCGTGAAACAACATAATTATCTCAAAAACATCTTTATTGTACAATATTTTTACCTTATCTTTTGTTTTGTCTTAAAAAAAAACCTTAGTAAACGGGGTAAAAAAGAGTAAAAGTATCCAAGAACTATGGAAAAAAAGACGACATTTTCCAATGAGCAAGGAATGATACCACACATCTAAAGACCTGCATTTTACACAGGTAATTATCATGAGCTGATGCAGTAGAAGAAAGCAATGACATGAGAAAATAATGCTTTAGTGCTATTTTAAGTTCATTAAAATTTTTGAGCTCTGTGTTAGTGAAAGTAAAATAACATCTATCCACACAGAATTGTGAAAGAAAGAAAGAGTATGCTTACATTTCTAGATTTAAATGCATCACAATGTCTTCTGACCATTACTTAAGCTTGTAGGTACTCTTTTAAATACTGATAAAATAACTATCAAGCCTTCAAATTTTTCATATTTTACATATTTTACTGTTTTGGAAAGATTAATCTATATTGCAGGATTTCTAAACAAATATTTGACACAATACATAATTACTGCATATTTGTTTTATAGTCCATCAGATAACTTAATATGTCAATGACACTTTCAAAATAAATATAGATAAAATATTCTACATGCTATACACTACAACACAATACTATGAAAAAAAATATATTAAAGAGATCAAAAATTCAGGAGGAAATATTGATTTCTGATTATGAAAATAGAATGAGACTCACAGAATTCAATTTGAATCCATTGTTCTCTTTTAAACCCCTCTTACAACATTATGCAATACATTTATTTTATATGATGACCTCTTTCTTTCAAGGTTCCTAGACTTTTCTTTGCTAGAAAAATTGACAACAGAGATGAATTATTTGACTCAGTAACTTCCATATGGCAGAAATTGAAATTTGAAAAATGTATCCTCAGCTTGCAGATATATACGTGCTAAATGGTCACATCCAGTATCTTACAGAAGAGGTTGGCAAGGGAACCACCTGTTCATCCAAACCATATGGTATTTCTCCATGAGAAACTTTCAGGCTTGTATCTTAACAGTGAACAATAATCATGGCCTTTAAACCTCTTCAACCTAGTACACTGAAATAGATGCAGTTTTTATGGACTACTTCATAAAGTTCTGAAATCATAAGTCTGCTAAGCTAATGTAGCTAGCTTTAACTTAAAATATGACAAATAAAGTTATAGGAAAAGTTCCAGCTTGACAGGGGATTTAATAATTATTTCAAAGAAATGAACTAAAAATAAACACCCTTTTGGAAGTCACTATCCATGAAAGTGGTGGAATCACCATTCCTGAAAATTTTCAAAAAATGTGTAGATGTGGTGCTTAGGGACATGGTTTAGTGATGGACACGGGAAGTTTAGGCTAATGTTTTGACTAACTGATTATGGAAGCCTTTTCCAATCTTAATGATTCTGTGATTCCCCCCCCCCCCNCCCCCCCCGCAAACACAACAGATGGGAAAATAGCTCCCTGCAATGTAATGAATGCTTTTTAAAGGGAAACTTTTTAATGTAGGTTTTGCTGATTTTTATTGTTAGCCTGAAAAATTTGCTGATTGCTTTCGTGATGCATAGTGAGGCACAGACACTCAAATTTGGGCAGAGAATGTAAGGAAGTTCAACAAAGGCAAAGGCAGGATCCTGCACCTGGGGTGGAATAACCTCATGCATGAGTACAGGGTGGGGGTTGACCTGCTGGGAAGCAGGTGTCTATGGAGAACCAGCGTGGGGGTGCTGGTGGACAACAGGCTGTCCATGAGCCAGCACTGTGTTCTAGGGGCCAAGCAGGCCAATGGTATCCAGGGGAGTATTAGGAAAAGCACTGCCAGCAGGTTGCAAGAGGTATCTGCTCAACCCTAGGGAGGCTGCACCTGGATTGCTGTGTCCAGTTCTGGGCTCCACAGTTCAGGACAGATAAGAAACTACTGAAAAGGAGTACTACAAGGATGATGAGAAGGCCAGAACATCTATTTTATGAGGAAAATCTGGGAAACTGGCCCCGTTTCACCTAGAGAATAGATGTCTAAGAGCAAATCTTAGAAAAGCCAAGAAATGTCTTAAAGGGTGGTTGTTAAGAGGATGGTACAAGACTCTTCAGCTGCCCAGTGTGATGCCCAACAATGGTACTAAGGGACAATAGGCATACACTGAACCACAGGAGGTTCTGTCTAAATCTGAGGAAAAACTTCTTTGAGGGTAAGAGATGTGCACAGAGAGGTTGTGGAATCTTCTCCTCTGGAAATGTTCAAAACCTGCCTGGATACAATACTGTGGAACCTGCTATAGCTAAACCTGCTATACTAGGGGGTTGGCCTGTATGTTCTGTATTATAGAAGAGTAGTACAGAACATACAACCCAGCCCCTCTGTGTGATTCTGTGTTACTTCTGCTGCATTAACAGCACTATAACTGCAACCATGCCACTTGCTTTTTGACAGATACCAGTCTACCAATGATACAAAGGTGGTCAGAGTGGATATCCTCCTCTGTGGAGGGCCTGGGAGCTCCTGTCTTTTGTGAGTGTGTCCAGTGGACACCTTTTGGACAGAAATCTCATCAATTTCAAAATAATAATAATATTCTTCCTGATTACTAAATAAATGTAACTTTTTAAGCCACTGAATGTTATATTTGCATAGTTCTGTAGCTATAAAACATAAATTCTGAAATGTCACCTCCTTATACATAGTAATAAAAGAAAGTCAAAGCTTCATTTAATCTGTAAAATATTAGTGTCTGCACTGTATTCAAAACTACAGCTACACTGTCATTTATGAAAATAAGTTATTTATTTTCCTGCTAATAAAGAAGACAAAGAGCAATCTTTCTCAGGCTCAAGAATAAGGCGACATAGAATCAACAGATATATGATGTTTACTTAAAAAAATTGTAGGAACATGCTGTAGAAATTTGGAAAAGTTTTATGACATGTAGGGTGATAAAGGAGCATTTAGAAATTGTTTCAGTCAAATCACTGTTTCCGGGAGAAATTAGTATTCTGTTTGAGGGAGTTTTTTGATGGGATGGAAAACCATCATTTTATGTCTCAACAGAGGGAACCTTAGCCTAGGACCTCTCATCTGTCATGATGACATAGAAACTTACAAAGCTAAAATCCCTCCTATTAAATATTGATTTCCCTTTGTTTTTCCTTCACTTTCACTTTCAAAACTTAAGAGCAAATTTAAAACTTACCGTGTGGTTGCACAGTTAAAAATTAAATGCATATATAATAATTCCACAAAGTAGGAAATATATGTACATGTGTCTCTCGTAACTGAAGAGAAGTAGCAGAGATTAGTATAGTTTCAACAGAGTTGCTCTGAGTCAGCTCTCCAAAAGTCTAGGTTGTTTTTTTTTTCCATGTGAAAATATATACATATAGACCCCATATATGGAATATATATATGTATGTATTTATGTACGTCCCTAGGAAAAGAAACATCTGTATATATAAAAGCCTTAGCAAACACTATAGTCAAAGATTTCACCTGAGTGTTAATAATATATTGGGATTTTTCCCCCCAACTATTTATATTGGATAAACCTGCCCCCATATTAGTTTTGGAATTCATTTTCTCTTCCAGCAATAAAACCTTGAGTTCCCCAGAGCACATGAACAACAGTTATAGTTTTTTTTATCATGGAGCATTACAGACAACACCCAGCTGAGGATTTAACTCAATATTAAACTCAGTATTAAAACTTACTATAGACTTCAGTGAGGCTAGGTTGACATTCTTCTTTTTCAATATCCCGAGATACGTAATTGAAATAAAGATGTCTTATGCAACCAAAAAATCCTGACACTCTCTGAAATCTGAGCAGAATCTGCCTGGAAAACATTGCAAAAATTAGTACCTTTTTAGTACAACAAAGAGTGATTGCTACATTTCAATCACAGACATTTACATTAAATTACCCCTAGTGGAACTATTCCTATCAGTCCAAGTTATTTACACATATTACCAAAGTAATGAACTTTATATGAATATATTAAACCATTGCATTAATCAGTACAGCCACATTACCCAGCATAATTTAAAAACTCCAGGCATAATTGAAAGAATGCCACACCATCTGCCATTGCTGTAATTCTCACAGTTAAATACTCTTAGGTTCTACAAATTTTGGACACATTTTGATGACTCAAAGATTCTAGCTTTATTGAAAAAGCAAAGCAACAAACTGCTTTTTCCATCATTAACATATTTTACTGTCATTGAGATCTTATAGCAAGTCACATTTCTTTTCAATTCTTGATTCCAATAAACTTTAGGCACTCTTTAAGAGTCTCTAGCAAATATTTGGCTTTGAGCCCTGCTAGTTAGGCAAGACAGCTTAAAAGTACTTGCCTTACACATCACAGTGTCAAAAAATATAGGACAAATAAACCCTGTTCAAATTAGCAACATTAATAATTTGAGAGCATTTTATTGCTTACTCTTAATTTTTGTCAGCAGAGTTCTATGGATCACACTTTGAAAAACACTGGAGGCAGTGATACTCAGATGAACATGTCTGCTCCGGCTTCTGACCGACATGAGTAGCAAGCAGGTCACTCTGCCACAGTGTGCAGATACAAAGCCTGGCACAATTTAACTATGTGAATTGTCACATCAGGAAAAAAAAAAAGTGTAGTATGTACTATTAAAGCATCATCTGCCATCCACACACACAAAAAAATGCATGTGCTTGCATCTCCCAGAAGGTCCTCTAAACTCACCTTCTTTTGACTGCAAAAATTCAACACCAGTAACACTGCTTAACTGATCTATGGTTGGTCTGGGATGACCTCTGAAACGATGTCCTTCCACACGGTTACAAACAAAAGTACTCTACCAACACTGGTGCATCAGGTACTATAACTCAGTTTTACCATTTGTTCATTCTGCCTTCTGTGTTTTTTGGTTGGTTTTTTTTGTTTGTTTGTTTGTTTTTTTTTTTTTTTTTTTGCTACAAAGTATTTTTTTTTTTTTGGTGCATGTATTAGTACTTTCAATCCCAAGAGTAGATTTTCTGGCTTGGGCTCTTTTGTTTGCTTTTGGGTTCTGCTTGTTACCTGTGGGCATCTACCCAGTCATTGGAAGGAACAAGTACAAATGCGCAGGTTTCAGAAAGCTGGTGCAGTCACCCACAAGGAAATAATTTGATGTATAGAGCAGCATATGAAAGACAAAACAAATTGCAGGTTTTCTATCCAGCACCACTATAGGACTGTGCCATAAAGCAGATTGAACTTAAAAGGAGATCAAAAGTTGCATTAGAGATTAAAAACTGCTACACTTTTTTGCTCTACTCCACTTAACATGGAATAATAGATACCAAGCAATAATGAAACTGAAATAATGAAATCTGAAGAGAGGAACACAAACTACATATCAAGCCTTTCATGTCATGACCACAATACAACCAGCCAAAGCAACAGCTTCTGTAAGTGTTTTTCAGTGTTAAGAACAGCTAAATTATTTCCTTCATTACGCATGGAACACTCTCCATCCCTTCCCTCTCCACCCCCTCCAAAAAATTAAAACAGGTTTTAAACCAGCAGTAAGGTATAACTCCAATTCTAATTACAAAAACAACAACAAAAAAGAAGTCGCAAACAGTGGACTGTTTTAAGAAGCTGGTCTCTTTCATATTGCTTTTCAGTAAGTAGAAGTTTTGCTGATGAGCAGGCAGTAGAGTGTATAATTATGCTGAGAATGTTATTCTGTGTAACGGATGACTTTCTTGTTAGAGATACTGCATGCAGGGAACACAGTGTGTCTGACAAGAATTAGATCACAGAGTCCACAGGGCTAAAGAGATAAATGTACACAGTGGGTCAAGATTCCAACTTTTCACCCAGGTGTTGACCATGCCCCAAAAATAAATAAATAAACTAATAAATATATTTCTTTCAGACCCTCAGCTTGCTGTGAAGTTGTAGCAGCCGCTGGATTTTTGACTTGCAGTGCACTGGTAATCTCAGCCTCATCCTTGGAGGCTGGCAAGGGACTGGAACATAACATATTTTGCACAAGCAGGAAATAATATTTAATTTTTTTTTAACATTACCATATTATTGGGCTGCCATCTTCCTTCAGAGTGCCATTTTCTCAGCAGAGATTCAGAGCCACAATGGATTCCCTGGTGTACTAATTATACCTGAGTTGAAATCTCCTTCAGTTTCATTAATATCCATCCAGTTGTTCTTACAGTTGTTTCACTGGGCTCTCGCAGGTAGGACAAAGGCTACCTGAATTCATGTGGCCGTATGGCAACAACACAGCAGGAAACCTAAGCTGGAACCTTCCATATAAGACTGTACCAATGGCAGCCACAATTTAACTTTGTTTATTATGTATAAAAGCAACACTGGAGATAATTCATTAGTTAAAATGATGAGATAGAATCTACAGAGCCTGACTTTAAATGACTTGAAAACTTAGATGTTTTTACTATGATCAGTCAGAATTACTTGATGCAGCTCAGTTTTGAATATAAAATATGCAGTACTTTAGTGATTATCACAGTTAGAAATCCTTTTATAAGAAGCGAACTGAGGACAAAGCAGAAAGGAAAGTTGAGAAAAATCATTATCTGATCACAGAATCCCACTCCTCCCAATAACTGATTCAATTCTATTATAAAACAGAAACTATACCTTTCATCTCATCAGCAGAGACAAGAACAGGGATGATTGCTGTTCTACGGTGGAAGCCTGATACAGCAGCATATGTGGAGACTACATGTGCATTGATGGAACTAACAACAAATTAAAGAGAACGTCTCATAACTATCAATTTTTTTAGACCCTCTTTAATAACAATGTAATGAACCATCATTTAATTTATTTTTTACACTAAAAAAAAAAGGGTGACTAGGACTGAAAATTAAATACTAAGAATTCATGGCTAAAGGATAAAAAAAAAATTAAATCAAGAAAAGAAGACTTCAGGTTTAAATGGGGTAATTACACAGGTCCGCATCATGGTTGATGTACTATAGATCCAGAGATCAAAAGACAGAAGCAGAAGGAACATCTTCACTATGGCTCTAGGCTCTTCTCAGTGCTGCTAAGTAACAAGGTAACAGGCAATAGCAGAATCTGATGCTTAGAAAGTTCCACCAGAACATGAGGAAGAACTTTACTGTGTAGGGGGCACTGGTGTGTCCCTCACCAGAGGTACTCAAGAAGCATCTGGATGCAGTCCAGAGTGATGAAAAAGCTTTTTTTTTTTCCTTTTAACAAAAAATGTCTACCCAAGAACTCCAAGCTCATACAAATAATTTAGTTGCATTAGTGCAAAACAGTGCACAGAACAGCTGTAAGCACCTGGTAGTGTTGGGATATGTTCCAGTATCTGTCAGTTACCAGATACTAAGTAGACATGAGGGTTACATCACAGAAAACTGATTGTTCGTACTGGAAATACTTTGGACTGTATGATATTTTTGGTCTGCTCAAAGCTACAGATGCAAGGAAGCTTATTTGGTCCTCTGCTTCTCTTCTTGAGAAGAATACTACACATTCCTTGAGAAAACACATTCCTGTGTTCCTAAAATTCGTCACATCTGATACCCTAATGTTGTCTCTACCTTTTCTATTCTTTCTTCCATAGAGAGGTTTGAAACTCTGAAAGTTTTCAGAAACAACCAAAACAAATAACTGCATCTACTAGAATGACTAAATTGCTCAGAGGCTTCAAAATGTTATACCAATACAGGTTTACGTCCCTTCACACTCAGAATCACAGAATCACAGAATTTTTAGGTTAGAAGAGACCTTCAAGATCATCGAGTCCAACCCATGTTCTAACATCTCAACTAGACTATGGCACCAAGTGCCTCATCCAGTCTTTTCTTAAACACATCAAGGGTTGGTGACTCCACCACCTCCCTGGGCAGATGGTTCCAGTATTTAACCACTCTTTCCATGAAAAACTTCCTCCTTAAATCCAGCCTGAATCTCCCTTGGCGCAGCTTGAGACTGTGTCCTCTTGTTCTGTCTGTAGTTGCCTGGAGAAAGAGACCAACCCCCAGCTGATCACAACCACCCTTCAGGAAGTTGAAGAGAGTAATAAGGTCACCTCTGAGTCTCCTTTTCTCCAGGCTAAACAACCCCAGCTCCCTCAGCCATTCCTCACAGGGTTTGTGTTCCCAGCCCCTCACCAGCCCCGTTGCCTCCTCTGGACACGCTCAAGTGTCTCAAGGTCCCTCCTAAACTGAGGGCCCAGAACTGGACACAATACTCAAGGTGTGGCCTCACCAGTGCCCAGTACAGGGGAAGAGTGACCTCCCTGCTCCTGCTGGCCACACCATTCCTGATCCAGGCCAGGATGCCCTTGGCCTTCTTGGCCACCAGGGCACACTGCTGGCTCATGTTCAGCCAAATGTCACCAGCACCCCCAGGTCCCTTTCTGCCTGGGCACTGTCCAGCCACACTGTCCCCAGCCTATAACACTGCAGGGGGTTATTGTGGCCAAAGTGCAGGACTCAGCACTT
>VWYE01009149.1:13094-25529 GCA_013398995.1 Alaudala cheleensis | reverse complement strand
GTGCTTGTAAAAGCAGATTTATCCATGGCAAGACAAAAAAACTACAGCCATGATAAAGAATAAATAGGAGAAGGGAGGAGCATGGGCAGCTCAGCCCTGGGTAAAGTGAAGTGGTTTATTTGCATTATATTATAGAAGCCAGAATGCCTGGCTGTGTTCATCCAGCTCTATTGGCTGAGGGGGGAGAAGTGAATTTGCTTTGAGGTCAGAGGTGGTGAGGCACTGACTGGCAGACTTGTACTGGCACTTTCCTGGAAGGACTCCAGCAGATAAAAGGTTTTTTAGGAAGCCTTACACAGCAAATGTGTTGCTTGCAGTCCCTGATGAGTTTTACAAATTGCTGGTGGCTACAGAAAAGGGAACCAAGATCACTTGCACTGCCCATGAGTGTCCCACTGTTATGATCTCCCAAGAGTGGGTACCAAAACTTTGAAATTTTTCCTGGTTTTTGGATGGATTTCTGGCCCTTCAAGTGAACTTGAAAGGCCAAAGAGCTGAAGAAGAAATCCAACTACATTTCAAATAGGGTACTTGTACTTTCATTTTAAAAGTTGAGCATAATTACCAATAGGAACATGTTGCTAAGCGATAGTGATTTCTGCCTCTCTCTTCAAGCCTTTGAGACATTGTGGCCTGTCTGGACAGTTTTGATTTAGATTTAAATGAACAGAATTCATTTGTCCACTGAAGGAGTAACAGAATAAAAATCTGTGCTTGTGTTGTACCAGTAATTGGGCAAAATAAGTAGAACTGAAAATGTGACATTTCCAAGGCTCCCCACTAATGAACCTGCTTTAAACATGAAACTTTTGCTCTAATGCAGATTCGTGTTCTATAAAGTTGAAGCCCCTACCCAGAAATTCTTGTTCACCTCCCTGACACCCTTGTGATGCAAAACATCAACAAGGGCAGCATCCAGTTAAAAACCATGGCATTTATGCACCCATTTCTGTACTCCATGGAACAGGAGCCTCATTCTTCTGCTGAACACTTCAAGCAGACCTCTAAACCAGGCCCTCAGTTTTCTTGATTGCTTGCCAAGCTGCTGCTTTTTCAATTGCCCATAAGGAGTGTTTTTATAATTTTGTACCTTCGTGACACGAGGCATTAATATTTGAGACTGACTCTCCTTGATTTGATATATCTTGCATTTTTAAAATTTGCTTTCTATATAATTCTTTTTGGGATGAGCAAGTACATTATCATTTGGGGAGTGACTAGAATGCTGGATCCAGACTGTGCTAAATCTTTTATGAAGCAAAGCACTCCAAGAAGCTAAAAAACTAATTTATGAGAGCCATTCAGGAAAGGGAAAGTGTCAAGAGAAGTGTTCAGCCCTTGCATTGATTTTTCTGCAGCTCCTTGCATTCTGAGCTGGTGCTTATATTCATTGCCTGAAAAACTGTCTGCCTTGCAATTCCTGCCAAGGGTGTGTTTTGTATTTTTGATTGTAGTCTTATAAGGTCTTTTTCTCTTCTGCTTTTCATTGCCAAGAAAGAACCAATTTCCCCATTGTAAGACCTAAATGACACTGGGGGCTTTTTGTAAAGGCATTAACTACCAGTTTTTACTCACTGGATTTTGTGAAATATTGAGGTTGGCTGATTATTGCTTGCCCCAAAAGCAATCTTCCAAAATTAGACACTAGGCTATGTAAATGGGCAGGTTTATTGTGAAAACATTTGAAACTGGCCCAGCAAAAAAGAAGCTGTCAGTGGCAACTTTTCCATTAGTTTCAATCAGCCCTAATCAAGCTCCTGTAATAACACAGTACTTCCAAAGCATGCTGCTTCAGAGCCAGTTGCAGGTCATTTGTGGAGAGCTGGACAGAAAAGATCAACAAAAAGAGTTAATCCATGAAACATTTATACAGGCACATCTTTAAAGTGCCATTGTTTCCTTACAGAGCCTTTGCAGGCAGGAATTCTTGTCCATTGGTGCACTATGGTCTTCTGATACTTAAAAATAAAATTAAATACCCAAAGCCCAAAGAAGAATGTGATGGTGTGGTGGACAGCTTTTTATTTTAGCAAAGTGAGTTCTGAGGCAGTGTGTGAGCCAGTGCAGGGAGCAGGAACAGCTCCCCCAGGGTTACAGCAATCCCACCGGCAGCTGTGGAAGTCCTGGGCTCAGCAAGGTCAGCGTTGATCCATTAGCACTGCCCCATCAAACATCCTCTGCCAGCCTTGCCCTGCTCCCTGCAGTGGTTAAAGCTCAGCTGACTCTGCCTCAGCAGAACCCTGCACAGCCTAACCCACTTCAATTACCCGTGAGCTGCAGCACTGACAGTTCTATTTTATACAAGGGGAGGCAGGGAGACCCTTTAAAATGCAGGCAGTGTCAGGTTAAGCCCTTAAAGTCATGTTTTAGCTCTGAAAAAGGAGCCAGGTTTACTGGCTGGTACTGAAATGAAGTGGAGGGAGGTTTGGTTTTGCAGCTGAGGTGTGTGGCTGGGGCTTCTGCTTGCTGGGTTTTGTGGGTTTATTGGGGTCCAGGGAAAACCACAGCACTGCAAGCACTTGCATGGGGTGAAATGCACAGAGAGGACTCCTGGCACAACATTCTGCTGCTGGATGACATAGAGAGACTGTGTCCATCAGTTCTACTTGTTCTCCTTCAACACCTCGAAATGCAAAACATCACTCTTGTTCACAGAGCCCTTGAGGGGTGTCCTGATTGACACCACAGAATAAATGCCAAATTCTGGCACTAGGGACACGTCAGCAGTGGAGCTGAGAGGGCACAAACAGTGGTTAATAAATCATAAAGCTGTTTTATGAGTCCTAGCCTAGTTATTGTTTGATCCCAAGATCAGCTTGCTGGGACTCATTTAAGGCAAACAAAGCTTGAAAAATAAACACAAATGTGAAGCAGAGTTTTGGCTTTTAGAGAATATGTGCAGAGAATGATTGAGAGCATGAGGTGCCAAAAGGAGCAGCTTGGGGGCTGACAGCAGCATGACTGTGTCTGTGGGGTTTGATTGCCCTCTTGTACCTTGATTTTTGAGAAACAATCACTTCCTACTTTCATTTTTTTCCCCCTTCTCTCCTCCAACCATTAAATGGAAATGTGTGCCTGGAGCTTGGTGCTGAGGTGCTCTGCTTAGAAATGGTGATGTTCACTAGTGAGAAAAGGAGCAGGTAAATACAGCAGCCCTCAGCACAGGAGTCCTTTGTGTGGTGGCCAGAATATGCTCTCTGTACCACTTTCCCACTGATCATCTTTGCTCATCTTTCTTATTTAGCTCAGCATGACCTTTAGTTTAAATGAATGTTGTGTGATATTTTCTAGAGAATGTGTCCTGTGAGCTCCAGTGCCATGGCAAATACTGGGCTTGCTCTGGGAAAAAGCTTCATAATTTAAGATCATCTTTGGGAGCATCAGATGCTTCAATTTTTCATGGGTTCTTTGCCTCCTCTCTGGATATAAATGTGAGACAATGATTGTGGATGCTCTGGGGTAAAATAATGGAAAATGCCTGGAAAATGCAGCGAGCTGGAGACAGAGAGCACAACCCAAGAAGGGCAAACCTGGTGCCAGGAACCATCTGCTCTTGCTGGGTGCACTCATATGAGCATGCAGGGGCTGCAAAATGTGTTTGGAGGTGGAGGGAACTAAATTTAGAAGGTAATCTAAATGTTGCTACAGTGCAGGTGCCCAGCTGGGATAGCTGGTGCAGTTCTAGCCCTGGGAGCCTGCAGACAGACTCAGCTCCACTGGTGGCAGTACCTGGCACATTCAGTGCTTGGATTTTTCCCAATTTGCTGCTGAAGTCAGGAGTTGTTCCTGTCCATGCCCTCTGTGAGTGGCTGATAAGAACACTCACTGGAGGTCTGCAGCTCTGGGGCACTTACCATGGTGTGCAGTCTCTAAAGAAATAATTTTTATTAGCCTTTTAGAGGAGGAGAGGCAGACAAAGTAGGCAGCACGTTGATCAAATGGGTGACACTTGTTCCAGAGCTTTTCCCCTGAAGCAAATGTTATCTCTTTATTACCATCTTCCAGCTTGGAAATAAAAAGAGCTAAACTTTCCCAGTTGGACCTTGATTTGTAACTTTTCTTCTGGACTCTCAGCAATTTAGATGGAAATTCTAGTGGCACACTGAGAATGGGGTGGAGACTTTGCCTTTGTGAATGTGTGGTATTTAACCATTTTCATATGAGCTCTCTGCTATCTCAGGGAAAAAATGCTTTATTTTAAATTGGGGTTATTCTGGGTCTTCTTCATAAATTCAGTCTAAAATTAAGTTGTCTGTTGACTAAAATTGATTTGTCCTCACAGAACCTGGAATCAGTTTGTCTAAATAGATTTGAAAAAGCCAGCAGAAATGTGGAGGTCGAGGTGCTCTTTTAAAGGTTTTGTTTTGGAAACTGGTGAAACCAAATGAAGAGAAAGAAATTGTTTGCTCAGGGGAGGGCAGGGAAAGAGAAGGGAGCTGTAAACAGAGCAAACTTTCAAATAGCTGCTGGACAGTAATTTTAAAACAGGAGTCACTCATCCCTGGGAGAGCAGGGTGCTCAGGGTTAGCATGGGGACAAGGATGTGCTGCTCCTGTAGCTTCTGCTCTCCCCAAACCACAGATGAGAAGGGCACAGAGGCTCTGGGTTGGATCAAACCAAGGGCTGTCCTCCCTGAGCTTGTGTTGAGCACCTTTGCAGAGATTTGACACCTCAGGAGTGCAGCTGGCAGGGAGCACCACGAGAGGGCTTGAGAACAACTCCAGCCTCAGTGTGAAGGGATTTTCTGTTCCTGCTGTGTCCTCTCCCCCTTGCTCCTCTCCACGAATGGTTTGTGGCTGGATAGCCCAGGAGCTCTTGCCTTGTTTATTTTCACAGCACAATTTCCCACCTACTGGCACTAAAAACCCCCTTTAATTCCAAACCTGTGATATTGCAATGCCTGTGAACAGACTGGGGCAGAGGGGCAGATCCAAGTGCTGCCATTCAAGGCTTTCCTTTGCTCCTGTGTTTGTGAGATGGATGTAGGTCAGCAGCACTCACCATTACCACTGACATCTGCCAAGGGCAAAAGCTCACTTCCTATTGCCCTCCTGGGAACAATTTCAGATTGAATCTTGCTGGTGCTGGGTAACTGCAGGATAAGGCTGAGCAGGAGTAGAATTGATTAATGGACAATTACTAGGATGTAAAAAAAGTAGGGCAATCTGTTCTGGTTTAGTAAAATCAGGTGCTAGGCTTGGGAATTGAAGAGATTTTGGTGGGTTTTTTTAAATTCAGCTGGGAAGCAGTGGTGTAAGTAAAGCTCACACTGAGCTCACTGGGGAAGGCAGGAACTGCCTGTGCTCCTGAGTTCTACATTCCAAGTTTGTGTCTCTGGGAAGAAAAGAATGGGGCTGGAAGAGGAACATGGGCAAAGTATAAAAGGGTTAGCCCAGACTGGGGCAGGTTATAAATAGCAAAAGACATCTCAAGGCCCTGTGCAATATAATATTTAAGAGCAAAGCCTATTAAACTTGCCTAATAGGTCAGTGACAAGGCACACTGGGGATTCATTTTACTGTCATTATTAAAGGTGGTGAGAAAAGAGAATCAAATCTTCCCTGACAGAGTATCCAAAATCACTTCAGTCTTACTGAGGAAAGTTAATCCCTGGTTTGTGAAACATTCCCAGCTTTTTGTGCTTCTCACAAATCCCAGAACTTGCCCAGAGAGAAACACTTTGTATTCACATAGAGTCCAGAGCTAGGGGGCTTTTTCTCCCACAGCACCAGAGAGCCAAAAGTTTTCTTTTTGAACCTGGCAAGACATTTAACCTAAAGGAGACCAAATTACAGAATGGAAGCAATGTGCATTCAGAAGAAAATCCTGTTGTGTTAAATTCAGTGTTCCCTGCTGCTTGCCATGAGTGTCCAAGCAAAGGAATTCATCTGTTTTAGAAGGTGCTTGAGAAGTTGCTGCCTTGACAGAGTTCATGTAGCAGAGAAGCCAGAGGCATCTGCTTGTTACAAATAACATAAATATTTCAACTCATGATACAAGTATGGTTTTATCTGTAAACCTCAAACAAGAAAACCACACTCAGTGCTCTTCCAGATAAGTCTCTTCTTACACAGAGAATGGTGCCAGGTGGATTTGCTGGCCCCGTAATCTCCTGCAGAGCTTGGAGAGATGCAGCCTGTGCAAATGCACAACCCTTTTATCTGCAGCACTGAAGGCACAACTTGCCTTACATTTTCACATTTAAATACCGAATCCTTCTTCAGTTGCCTAGAAAACTGGTTTGGTGCAACACAGACTATCAGGCTTCTGGGCAAAAAAGGCATTAACTGTGTTAGAAAGTACTTTTATCTGCACTGGAGTGTTGTGTAATTGTCTGCTGTGGAGTTTCTCTGGCTTTCTTTGAAGGATCTGTGGTGGCTGATTGAAACCCCACACAGGATTAGTTTGCATGCCTGTGTTATGAGAGGTAGCAATTACTTCTTTTCCCAGACCACAACAGTGGGTGCCTTTGTGATTAAATGGTTTATACACTTTAATGGTACATAATAAAAATCCAAAATTCAGGCTGCTTTGCAAAGCCTCAGGTCTTCATTCTACTTTGTAGGTATTACCTGAAGGACTTGGATCATGCAACTGCCATAAAAGTGAATTCAGGCCCAATATCCAACTTTTTGCCATCTTTGCTCTATTTCTGCCCATTTTTGTATACCTTGGCCAACTTCTTGTCTAATATGAACCCAACCCATGTCTTTCTGTGCAATATAGAGTGTGTTTGCTTTCACTTCTACAAAAACTCCAAGTCAGCTACCACATCAAAAAAAAGTCTAATTATTTGCTAGACTTCCCTGCCTTTCCTCTCTTGCCCCATGACTATAATTTTACCTGATTCTTTGTGTTCTTGAGCATTTGGCTTCACAAACTGTCACAGCAAATGACCACAAAGGGACAAAATTATCTTCCTGCCTTTTTGTCTGTGCTGTAGCAAAGGTTTAACACAGAGGCTGTACAAAGCACACAAGAGTGTAGCAAAGGCAGGTGGGGCAGGGCATTGAGGGACCTGGATCACCCAGATATTTAAATATCCTTCTCTAGGAACAATATTCCTATCACAGTGTGCAACTTCATGCTTATGCTTCACCACTGTCTGTGAGGTTCCTTGAGATATTTCTCTTGTTTAGTGTGGGGTGGGATTCACACTCAGAAATAATCTGTGACATGTTAAAATGTGTGTCACTCACATATTAGGACAGCACAAGCTGATTAAAAAGCCACCAAACTTGTTGAATGGATTTTCCATATCAGGAGTTGCTTTGTGCATCTGAACCAGTAAAAAGTCAATCACTAGCTGCCAGGGAAGTTGTGATCTACAAATGGAGATGGCAGAGGGAAGGAAAACATGGCTTTAAACCACGCAAACACTTTGCTAGAACAGCCTGCTTTGTGGGAGGCTTGTCCAAAAATCCCAGCTCACCCCAAAACTCCGTCTGGGACGTGAAGTTGTTGCAAGAAAAGTTATGGAAATAGCCCTCAGTATGGGAGGTCAGAACCAAGGCACCTTCCAAGTGCTTTGTTTCTGAATTATCTCATGGACTGAAACACCACAGACAGATGTTCTTTAAACATGCTCAGTTAGCTGTTATAATTAATTAGGTCTGGTGACTTCCTTGCCCTGGGATAGGACAGCACATGTTTGGGTCAGGTAAGGACCTGGCTCACACCAAGGTCATCCTTCCTTCTTAATGCTCTGCTCTCTCCAGACCACTTTTACAGTTCTGGAATTGCTTCAATTACCAGCTTCTGTCAGGCTTGTGCCTCATTAGGCTTCACGACCCATTGCCTGGGAGCAGTGCCCTGGATGGCATCCCTTGGGAAGCAAAACTTCACCCAAGTCTTATGTGTTTTTATACCACTGCTGTTTCATTTTCTAAACCAGAGCACAAACTCGAGGCATTTTACAAATTACAGAGCTGAGCAAGTCAGACAAGTCCTTTTTTTCGTGGGAGATAACCAGTAATCAAGCCAATGTACAAACCACAGAGCAGGCAGAACTAGCAGGGGGCTTGCAGGTCAGACTTCCAGCTCCAGATGTTACCTTTTATTGCACACAATTACAGTCCTGGCAGTTATTTGAGATGAAGAGCTCCTTTAAATGCAGCATGCTATGTGCTTTCCCCTATTCTTTGATATTGAACTGAAAATTTTACAAACCATTAGTCCTTAGAAGACTTTTAATATCTTGAAAGCAAAAATCAGAAACGCTTTATGTGCTATATCTCTAAAACTGGTGGATGTTTGTGTATAGAAAGCAACTCTTGCATGAGTACTTTGTAACATTGAACTGTTTCAACCTGATAGACTGAAAAGTTTATTAAAGCTAAATACCCCCATGCACTAAATAGCTTTATCTGCTGATGAACGTGGTGCACACGAAGGATCTCTGCAGTGGTTTGTTTGCAACAGGAAAAGATTGTGACGTGTTTCTTCAGAGGGAAATGAGAGAGGTTTGCAGACTTCATGTGTGATATTTAGTCAGTTATTTAGTTAGTTCTGGGGCTACAGTTTTAGAAGAAAGTGCCCACCAAAGTAATAATAGATGAACACTCACAGGCTCACTGACAGGAGATGCATAAAAGCACTAAAGGACAGACCTCATTTAAAGCAATCAGTACTAAGCACCCCTTGGCAAAGGGCCAGGCTTTCTAGCTCACTAAGCTCACTTATGTCATTGAAAACTTAAATTGTCCATAAATGATAGCACCAGGACTGGCTCTTCCACTGGGCACTTACCAGGCACAATTCAGAATCACCTCCTTTCCTTCTTATGCCAGGCCAGGACTGTGTGGAGCATGGCTCTGACTCTTCATTACCTTCCCTTTCCTTCCACATGCAGATGGCAGTTCCTGCCCTCATGCCAAGGTCAGGAGGCAGCAGACTCTTGAAGAGCACCACCTCTCTTCAATGCTTCAAATATGAACTGCAGCAGCTGATCCTGCCCTGCTCTGTTTGGCAGAGGTGCACAGTCTCTTGGGGTGGCACTTTACCAGCAAAGGCTGGGGACAGGATGGGAGCAGTAATCAAGATTTTGGTGGGTTTACAATTCTTTTTTAATATCACAGTCATTAGTCAGCTACCACATCAAAGTCTGGCTGATATTTGGATGTCTGAGGTTTTACTGTGAGTGAATCGAGCAGTCCAAATTCTCACAACTGGAAAACACCACCATGTAGTACATCAGAAGCAAGAACCCATTACAGCACTCATTACCTGGGTGGAATGTAGGGCTGCTGGAATATTACCTTTCTGCTGTTCCCTGACTAAGTAGATGCCTTTTTAAGCAGACTCGTGTGCACAATCAAAATGTTCCTGACACACTCCATCGGCGGTTTATGGATGCCATAGCTGGGACTCTGCAGAGCCCCTGAACACATGGAGGCATTTCAGCTCCATGCTACATCATCTCCTGCTTCCACCTGTTCAGGAAACTGCATTCCATTTTATTCTAATTAAAACCTAGCAGATGTTTCATTAGGGTTGATCCAAACTGAAAAAAAGAGTGCCAGCTCCTCAGCAAAACAAAACCACGGCAAACTGCAACTTCTTGTGCTCCCACCACCTGGTCCAGAAGGAAGTGCTTTTGTCCATAGCCCAGATTAAATGTCTAGAAGTTGGTGGATTGCAGAGATTTTACTCATGACAGCTGGTTAATGCCTGATGACTAACTACCCATAACCATTAACAGTTCACCTCTGTGCTGAAGGGCCTCAGCAAAGCTTGTAGGCTCACTGTTGGCTTTGTTAAACCACTTCTTCATCACAAAACCAAATCCTTCCCTACATTATTATTATTATTCTTAATCTTGATCTGAGAAATAAATAATTTAGGAGCCAGAGCTGAGTTTGGGAGGCCTGAGGCAGGAAGTGCAGCTCTGTGCAGATGCTCAGCACCGTGTGCTCCACGAGTTCACTGGAGCACGTCGGGCCATCTGCTCCACGCTGCTGCTTTGCTGCTCCCCCAGCAGCACCTGAGGCAGGGCAGCAGCAAAATGCTGCTGTCAGACAGGGCCCTGCTTCATCCAGCACCTTCCTGGCTTTTGAAGGAAAGGGCTGGCTTCAAACAGCCACTGTCAGTGTCAGCTCACTGAGAGGAGGAAGGATAAATAAGCTCAGGACTTCACGTTTTGTTTCCATGTGCTCACCCTCCTGTTTTAAGTGAGGCAAAATTACATAGCATAAATTTTACAGGCAGAAAAAAACTTTTCCACCTGCTGTAGTTACCAACAGCATGTTTGAAAGGATGGGAGTGCAATGGGTTTTTTTTAAATCTTCTACCAAAGGCATGAAAAGTCTGTTTGGTGCCTGCCTTTATTTAACATTTGTAGGTTGGCTGGATTTTTTTAAAGCATTCAGCAAACCTGGGAGAAGTTTCAAGCAAGGCTAAGCATGATTTCAAAGACAAGCTGTTTTTCAGCTGCCCTGCAAATTCTTTAACCATGTGTACCCTGGTGAAACGTGACATCTGCCCACATTAGGGGTGTTTGGATATGAGACTGCCTGCTGTGATAGCTGAGGCAGAATCAGTCCTGGAGGTTTCTTATCTGAGGTGTGAAGCAGATCAGTGAATTATTTGGTATTCAAATGTAACAAAAAGAACTCCTCACAAAAGTTGTTCAGATTCCCCCTGGATCTCTGCATGATGGAATAGGACTTGGAAATAGCAACTGAAATTGAATTATAAGTTTGATACCACCCCTGCCCCTGGGGTTTCTATAATTCATGAACTCATGAAAATTCAGTTCAGATACAGCATCTGGTTCTCATTAAAGTTCTTCTCTTAACCTGGTTTTCTGATATGGTTACTCAAAAGTCAAACGTCCTTCTTTGAGGTCAAGTACAAAGCAAATCCTTCACTGACTTCTGTCCCAGAAGACTGAGTTTGGAGAAGGTGTGCCAGGAGTATTGGCTGTATCTTCTGTTTTTTACCAAATAAACAATAGCACAGCCTAGAGCAATTATTATTATTCTCTCTGGACAGACTCACATGACCACATATTGTGGTCAGCCATCTAATAAAGACATTTATTAGATGTCTTTTCTGTAGTTTTAAATTTTGTTTCAGAAGGAGTGAACAATCTTAATTGAGACTGTGGTGAAAATATGTCATTTACATCAACTCTAGAGAATTATTTTGACATCAAATTTGCTTTTCCCTCTCATAAAATTCACTGTATAAAGGGCAAGTCCTCATGCTTCATTACAAATCTGGAGTCTCTGCTGTATTTCCATGAAGTCCAAGTACACCAAAAATCAAAAGATGCAGGTCAGGGATATGATTCNTGCCAGGAGTATTGGCTGTATCTTCTGTTTTTTACCAAATAAACAATAGCACAGCCTAGAGCAAGATGCCAGTGCATCTCTGGACAGGCTCACATGACCACATATTGTGGTCAGCCATCTAATAAAGACATTTATTAGATGTCTTTTCTGTAGTTTTAAATNAGATGCCAGTGCATCTCTGGACAGACTCACATGACCACATATTGTGGTTTGCCATCTAATAAGGATTTCTGTCATTTTAAACTTTGTTTCAGAAGGAGTGAACAATCTTAATTGAGACTGTGGTGAAAATATGTCATTTTCATCAACTCTAGAGAATTATTTTGACATCAAATTTGCTTTTCCCTCTCATAAAATTCACTGTATAAAGGGCAAGTCCTCATGCTTCATTACAAATCTGGAGTTGCTGCTGTATTTCCATGAAGTCCAAGTACACCAAAAATCAAAAGATGCAGGTCAGGGATATGATTCATTTATCACTCATAACTAGTGTTCTCTCCACTTACAGGGCATGGACAGTGCTTTCTGCCAGTGTTAGATGTCACTGCCACTGTTCTGTTCTGTGCCTGCTCAGTTCTGGTTCTCTTTACCCATTACCCACTGCAATGATTCCCAGCCAGGACAAGGTGGTACCTACCTAATTTGACAAAAAGCATTAGGAAATTTCAGAATTCAGGACAAATGCACTGCTTCTGTCAGCTTAGAATGTGACAATACCAACACACGGCAATCTCTCCACCCAGTATTAAAGAAAGATGAAATCAGGTTGTGAGCTGGACAGTGAAACAGTGGCTTGTGGGCACTAGAAATGATATCCCATGGTTGGCAGAGTTTCAGCTGGAAAAGATTATATTCTTATGTGGTCTCTTCTGCTCATGGGGTGAAGAATTTCAGGCAGATAGTCCTGTGCTGAACACAGTAGCTTGGTCTGGGGTGTGGAAGATGAGCAGCTTTGATTTGAAGGCAGTGAGAGGGAGAATCAGCCTCTTTCCCTCGTGAAATGTTCCAAAGGTTAATCACCAATTCATAGCTGAGCACTCTGAAAAATGACTGCGTGTTGATTCATCTGTTTCTGTCTCTACCAGAGCATCAGCTATTCCAAGGTTTAGGTGACCTTGCAAAATATCTAAACCACAATTTT
>VWYE01009149.1:0-13006 GCA_013398995.1 Alaudala cheleensis | reverse complement strand
AAAAAAAAAAAAAAAAAAAAGAAGGAAATGCTTAAAAACTTGAATTAAAGTTAGAGGTTTTTTTTCCAGCATGCTATTCTGATACTGACATTCTGATTTACTAAGACTGTAAACTCTGAATCCCTGTTTTTCATATGCATAAGCTTATCCAGGAAACAGGATTCTCAGTGCCACTGTGACCTCCCACCTTTCTGAGGAAAGCAGAGCAGAGAGGATGGAAAGGAGGAAGTTGTTTCATACTAAAATAAATACTCCTGCTCCCCTGGAAAAGGGAGAATTTCACCCAAAGTGAGATGATTAACTGAGGTGTGGACTCTTGCTACTTTCCTGCCTGGGTAACCCATGCTGGGACATGGGAGAGATTCAGCTCCTGGAGGCACAAGGTCAGTTCACTTTCAAGGGATCCCTGTCTGTGTCTCCTCAGTGCTAAATGCAATGAACCCTTGGAATTATCCAAATGAGAAATGAATATTTGTACTATTTAGAGCACTGCTCTGATGGTAATGGATGAATTGAAGGGACAGGGGCACAAATATTTTAGTATTCCTTGTGTTTAGGGTTGTTTGTAATATGTGTCTTTTCTTTTGTCTTCTTGGCTTTATTTATCCTGGTTTTGAGAACCTGTGGGCATTTTAAGATGTCTTTTTCCTGAAGTTGGTTATAGTGAAGAAAATTAAAATATGGCTTCATTTAACTTCAGACTGAGGACTTTATCTTCAGCTTCTTTAACTGAAGACTGACTTGAGCAATTTGTAATACTGTAAAATAATATTCTACATGCAAGAGCAGCAGTTACAATACCTGGAAGCCAATATGAAACGTGAGGGGTGAGGGTTTTAACAGCAGAGAATTAAAAAGCCCCCCCACATTTAAATGGCTAGATGATAGTAAATTGAAATTCTGTTCATTAATGACTGCAGCACTTTTTAAAATGCTCAGCATACACCTAACAAAACAACACAGACACACTGGAAAGTTGTGTGCTGAGCAAGGTTATCAGAGCAGAGAGGCTGAGCCAAGACAGCTCTGCTGAGGCAAGAACAAGGATTAGATTTTCATCAAAGTAAACACCCAGCTAGCTGAGCTGCAATTCCACAGTGCAGCTGCTCTTGGTCAGCCATGTACACACACCACTGGACAAGTGTTCTGGATGGTTTTTCACAAGCTGAAATGCAGCCTTTGGGGGGCATTGGGAGGGAGGTGTCCTGATGTCATGCTCAAGTGAAAGGGAAGCTTTGTGGCTGGCTGGGTGATGCCACCATTCAGAACAAAAAAGTGGCTGAAATACAATGAACTTGGATGTGTCTGGTAAAGCTGCTCTGCCATTTGAGGGTGCTGTCCTACACCTGTGAAAGGGATATATTTTTTTTGACCTTAAGATCAGTCACTGATGTTACTGGCACACTTACACTATTCAATATATATATTCAAAATCCATTTTGCATGGTAAAGCATTTTGGTTTATGTCCCCCTTGTTCTGCCCTGTGTGAAGCAAAACTGGGATTAGGATCACTGTGTTTTTCCTGACATAATACAGTGCAGCAGCCTGGCCTTCAAATTCAGGTGAGTTGAGGTTCCTGGAAATTGCTCAGTATCCAGAGCACTTTGGAGGTCACATCCCTGCCAAAATAGAGGATTTTTTTGTAAAACTCCAGACAGCCAAGATAGGCATCTCTCAAATAGGCTTTGCTCTCAGGAACTTTGTTGGTTCTGTGTGGAAAATGTAGGCTCAGATACAAAATATCATGGTGGGAAATTTCACTCGAAGTGAAACAACCTCATTTTGCTTAAAATGGGCTGGGGTGAACAGGGTTCTTGAGATTTGTGCAAAGAGAATGTGTGACCTTCAGAAAGTCACCACAGGTCCTACAATCTCCTCTTGCCCCTGACTCCCATCATGTGTTAGAAACTTCTCCCTGATGTTCCTGTTCAGGGCAGCAGAGGTTCTCCCACAGGGCTGCTCCTGGGCTCACATTGCCCTTGAACCAACCATGACAGTGTGAGCACAAACCCTGCTTCCCAAAACAAAAGGGATTTCAGCTCTCTTCCAGGCACTGTTTTTTTGGTGTCTTTTTAATTATTTTTTCTTCACATTATGCTGCTGGAGGAAAAAAAATTAAAAAGCCTGAGAAGAGCTTATGGATGTTTAGAATGCAGATTGATGTTAATCAGATTACATGAGAGTGCAATAAAAGCCAGCTGTTTGGGGTGTGGCTGCCCTGCTGTGTCCCCAACCAGCTGGGACTGATGTGGTCAGTGCTGTCACCTCCCCAGTGACTGCTGGAACAAAACCCCCTTCAGTGCATTTGGAGGCACAAGGGGGTGTGGATTACAAAGCAGAATTAGTGTGCAAAATAGGAATCAAATCTGGGATTTAATTACTCCCATTGCCTCTCCTTTGCTGAGAAGCTGGAGAGAGCCATGAGAGCCATTTCCATAACTGAGCTGGCGGGCAGGAGCTCTGGTGTGTGCTGGAGCCAAGAGTGAGCTTCTGCAAACCTTCTGAGGCCAGGTGATCGAGTTTCTTCTGTCAAAAAAAAAAGCACAAAAGGCTTCCCTATTTTCAAGGAAAATACATTTGGTACAGCTCAATCCACTGGGACCCACAGAGCTGCATTGTGCTGAATAAAATAATGTAAATATTCCTGGAGGCAGGAGTGTTATGCCAAGGAGCCTTATGGAAGAGCTGGGACTTTCAGACACAGTAGTGTGCTATTATGTAAATTACTACTTTGTTTGACAACTGAATGGTATTAAAACTGTCTGCAAGTTTATTTCTTGGAGCTGAGAGTTCCTGAGAGCTACATTTGACATCATTTAAATTACAGTGGTGCTGTGTGGTATGTAAAACAAGTGTCTTTGTTCAGCAAGGTGTGTGTGCTCCTCTGCTCAACTCCTCCCTCCCTGCAATTATTTCAAACCCAGGCAAGACCTTTCCCCACGAAATTCAGTGCTGAGCATACAGGGGAGTATTACAGGATTTTCAAAAGAGCTTGGTGATATTACAGGGTTTTCAAAAAGAACTTGGTGATAACAGGAACAGCCTCAGTGAAGAGCTGTGTGGCAGGAGGCTTTCCCTGCTTCAGGAGGGAACAAAGATGTGCACTGGGAGAGGAGGAATCCTTCTGAGGAAGTGTGTTAATGGATCTGAACCTCAGCAGGAGGAAGGAGAGGGATCCTGCTCCTGGGTGCCTGCTGGGAGGACACAAAAAGCTCCTGGGAATTTGGCACACTTGATTTTTTCCATGCTGTGACTCTGGAACAGCAAGGTGAGGATCAGACCCGAGGTACCCCACTCATCACTTCTGCCATGGGACTGGATACAGCTCAGATACAGCTCAGGTATTTTCCTGTCCAGCATCCTGGTGGTAAAATGAGTCACTCAGTCACAGGAGTGCCTGCTCAGGAGGGTGCTTGTGCTTCCTAACTCATGTTTAGGTCACGAGAACCAGTCTCATCCTGACCTGGACCTTAGAAATGCCACAGTTCCTGGAGCCTCTAGAAAATGCATTTTCTGCACTTTGCTTTGATGACAATAATCCTTCTCTTACTCAGAGTGGTGAGAAATAGGTGCAACTGCCACGTGCAGGACCCTGGGGGTGGGTTCTGGGCCAGGGTGGATGATGCAAACCATGTGGAAAGGAGGAGAATAGAGCCTATGGCTTGGCTTTTGCTGTTCTGCTTCCCCATGCAAGCTCTGTCCCTGCAAAACACCTCAGGTTGGGCCTTGGGTCTCCTGGTGGTCAGCCCTTCACCCAGGAAGATTCCAGCCTGTGTGGGCACAGGGGTTGTGCCACTTTGTGGCTTCTGAGCTTTGCAGCTGGTCCATTTTGCTGTCAGAAGCCAAGCTCTGGTGGGTAACTGATATTTAAGGGTACCCCCAGGCAGGAAGGGTCTGGCAGGGGAAAGAGGAGTGACCTGGAAGTGCTGCCCTTGGACATCCAACATGGAAATGGCAGCTCTGACCCTGAGTGCCAGCAGCACATTGTCTCTGCACGTAGAGCATGGAGATGGTGAGAGAAGGTTTAGAGGAAGCTTGGGGTGCCCAGTAACTGCTGAAGGGAAATGCACATCCAGCTTCATTACCCAGTGTGTGCAGACTTAGCTTGGGGGAAAAGAGAGGTGCTCATCAAAATCTTCCAAGGCACAGACAAATGCAGCAGTTTCCTGATTCTGAGTGCCCAGACCCTGACAAGCTCCATGTGTGAGCAAACAGGAGGCTCAAAGCCAGCATGGAAAGCAATTTTCTGTCAAAACTTGGAGGCAAAGAGCAGGATCCTTTCCTACTCCCACAGGTGCCTTTGCAGGCATCTTGTTGGCCCTTATCTTGTTTCTTCCTCCAGTCTCTACACAGAGAGCAGCAAAGGGAGAATGTGGGGTGTCTGTGAAAGCCTCGAGTGTGAATAAAGAAGCCAAATTTCAGTGCTCCTGTGGGAACCCCTGAGCTTTGCCCTGGGCTCCTTCCCACCTCACAAGTTGTGTGCCTTGCTGCTTCAAAGGGGGAAACTTAGCAGCCATTTTCCTGGAAATAGCTTTATTTAAACCTTGTGTCTTGTGCTGAGTGCTCCAGAAGCATGAACCCGTGCAGCCAGGGACTGAATGAAATATTCAGCCTTTCCATTCTCCTGCTGTTTTTCCTGCCTGCTTGGCATATGGAATCACTGGCTGTGCTTGCCAATGAAGAACTCCCCTGGAAGAAATCATTTAACAAGGGATGAAAATGTGATAGATGTTTTATAATCAAGGTCCCACGAGCAAAAGTGGGTGTGAGGCAGCTCTTATCCGAGTGGGAACTGGCTGGAAGTTTTAATACTCACTTGGCACTGGATTTTTTGGGGTTTTGATGTGAACAGGCTTCTTCTAGCAGGCTCATTTTTGCAGGCATTCATCTCTGCTGCAGCTGCTCCTGCTATAATTTATACAGATGCTATTACTCCCAAGCAGGCTTGTCCCCAGTACTTTTGATGTTAAAATCTTTTTGTTGTTGTTGTATTCCAAATCAAAAGATCTCCTTCTACAAAGTACAGGTAATTCATGCAGTTCCACTTATCTGCACACTGATGCTAAGGAGCCTCATCTAATTAAAAAGCTGTTATCAAAAGTCTCTTCACCCCACAGAGAGCAGATAAAGTTGGTTTACCAGCCTCATTCCTAAACTGCAGGCTAATGAATATAATTTTACTGATGAGGGATTTCTGTACAATTCCCCACACGAACTGCAGGTTTAATCTAATGGAGGAGTAGCTGAGCTTGCAGTGACAGTCAAGGCATTCTTCATACTGGGGCACAGTCAATATCTTTAAAATCAAATTGTTACTCTCTATTAATTACTGCAATGTATTTATCTGAAACATAATAACTGGAGTGACAGTGCTTATTAACAGCCAGGCACTTGTAAGTGTGGTGGAAAGATCATCAATGAGAGCTGTGAGGAGCACTAATGAGAGACAGGGGAATATTCAGAATATGCAGTGGGGACTTTCAGTGTGTGTGGGTACCTGGCTGCTGATGTGACATCTGTCAGCAGCTGTGGCACTGGGTCAGCTCACAGGGCCTCTCTGGAGGTGCCAGCCAGGAATGAAGGCTACCACAGCACAGATTTCAAATCTGCCATCTCATCCAGGGATGCTCAGGACAGGGAAAGGCAGTTCCCTGCTTACAGAAAGCAGAGGGTTTTAAGCAGCAGTTGATGTGGGGGGGATGTGCCAGTCTGAGGGTGGAGCTGTGCTCACCTTCAGAGCTGGGAGGCTCCTGCTGCCCTTGGGGCTGTGTCAGAGTCACTGCCCTGACCCTGTGGGAAGGACCAGAGGTGTAATGATCATTAGATGGAAACTTGGCTTGGGATGTGACACGTGCTGAAATAGCAGGCTTTCGTTTTTCATTTGCCAGAACTCTTAGAAAGATGTTGCCTTTCAGATTCTGGGAAGAGCAGAAGCCTCAGCCAGATTTACCAGCCTTGCTGTCATTCTGGGAGAGGCTTTTGTTTTGTTTTGTGTTAGGATCTGAGGAGGAAAAAATATCCATGGTTTGCCAATCTTGTATGGCACCACAATTTTCCCAGTGCTTCATTATTCAAAGATTCACCTAAATCTGATCATTTAACTCACCTCCTCTACTTCCTAATCAGAAAACCAGCATGGTCACGAGCTCTAAATCTGCTCCTTCTTTACTTCCCTTGGCTAATGTCCACAGAAATTGGAACTGCTGCTGAAAAGTCAGCAGACTTACCTGAACCAGGGTTTGTCCCATTAATACAGCTGCTAAATATCTGGGATGAAGCAAGGAAAAAATATTGCTCTGTTTCTCAGCAGGTAAATGCTGCACTGCATGGCCATTCAGTCAGGCCACAGAAACCTGGGTAGATTTGCAAAAAACAGATGGTTACAAACCTCTGTAAAATCTCCATGTGTCAAAGGCAGCACCTTTTTGAAAAGCCAGGTTAATTAATACCTGTGATTTTGTAGGAAATGAAATGCAGGAAGCATTCCCTCGTACCTCGCTCCTGACTGGATGGCTGGAACTACAGTAATTACCTTGTATCAGGAATGTCATTTTTCATTGCTTGCAAGTCTTGTTTAGGCAGACAGGTTCTTAAATTACTGTTCATTGTCTGCTCAGCAGTGAAGCAAACCTTTCAGTGTTGTTTTCCACACGTGGAAGCACGAATTCAGAAGGTGGCTGACACAGCCTTTGCAAAGGCACGTGCTGGGCAAAGTTCTTGCAGCCTGTGTGTCTCCATCACAGCACTGTTCTCTGCTGCCAGTGGGCTGCTCTTTGTCACTCTGACTGCTCCCAGAGGAGAGGAGAACATGAAAAGCATCCCACTGTTCTGCTGACTTCAGAGAGGTTTGGTGGTTCTGTTTTGACCCATGGATAGTTTGTGATTGGGTAGAGAAGGGAGAAGTCACTGATATTCACATTATGTTCTTGATAAAAATCACATGAGGATCTGGTTTTTTTCTAAAGAATCTGATTCATTAAGCTGTTACTACTAATGAGGGGTATTTTTCTGGGACCCACAATTATCAGGAAATAAATCCCAAGAGGCTGGGAAGAGAATCAACAGGTCCCATTCTGAGGTGAGGATAATTCCTTGGCCACAATAGAGTTGCCTTTTCCTAAAAATAGTTCTCACATTTTTACTTTGGCTGAATTCATCACTAGTCAAATGTCCTGCTGCACCCAGCTTTAGGTACATGGGACTTTAATGAGGAGTGGGCTGCTATCCCTAAAATAAAGATTACTACCTCTTCTCTTTTCAATATGAATATGAATAAATCCAGTGTACATACATTTCCTTGTACATAATTTTTATTAATTCCCCTTGCTTGATCCTTACATTCTTTGTATCCTGTGAATAATTTCTAGACCATGGGTGTTTTTCTTCACCATCCCTGATGGAAGTTCTGCTGTCTTGTTCATATGTTTAAAACTCCTAAATCTGTGTGCAAAAAATGTCCCCCTGTGCTCCATGTGGGCAAGGTTGGGCTCTTCATTATTATTAAGGCCTAACATAACTCTCATTAAAATTCTAAAAACTTCTAATGCAGATGACTAGTGCATGACAGATTTTCATCAAATATGCTTTATTCATTTCCAGATGTTTAAAGGGATGATGTGCTAAGAGCACTGAACTGATTCAATCCAGTGCTAAGCCCTCTGAAAACACAGTGAATGTGTAATTCTGGTGGTGAGAACTCAGCAGAAGTGTTGCCTTTAATATCTGGGCCCTGGCAGCAGTGGGGCTTAAGAAACAAGAAACTGCCATATTTATTCACCACCTAAATTTTTTAGCAGCAAGCCTTCTTAAAGCACTTGCTGAAATATTTAAGCCAAGCAAATAACAAGTGGATGATGTGTGACAGGGAGAATAAATTCCCTGATTTATGGAAGAAAAGTGAATTCTAGAACATACTGTGAAGAACATTCTTGTTAAACTGACAGGAGATGATTCTCTAATTAAATTGTTCACAGTAGATTATTGAATTTGAGAATCTGTGAAGTAGTTCCAGCCCAAGGTTGTAATCTGGCCATTTAACCCTTGTGAGTGTCAGTCCCTGGCAGAGATTGGTCTAGAAAGGTTTACAGAGCTGTCAGCAAGTTCACCCAAAATCAGCTGCTTGGCAAGAATAGATTAAGGGACTTTAATGTGCTAATGCTGCAACCTGCCATCTCCTGCATTTTGTGCTGGGAGTGGGAGAGAGGAGTCAGGCTTCAGGCTAGTGAACTGTCAGATTCACAGCTTTCTGTCAAAAAGGAGTTCACAACCTGTGGTTTTGATTCAAAGCTCTTCATTCACATCTTTTACCCCCTTCTTCCCTTCCTTTTTTCACAAGAAGGAACCCTCTGAAGGGCATCCAGAAAGGATAAGGAGAGGGAGAAGCAGCAGATGTACAGCTCTTATAAACACTCACTCTTTCTTGGCATTTATGGGCTGCATCATTTTAACAGCTGGATATATGTTCCTTTATTTGCAGTTGATCTCTTAAAGTGGCACTTGTTCAGTGACTTTTATGACCCTTTAGACTTCAGATGCCTGAACATATTTTGAACAAAAGGCAGAAACTAATAAACCATGTCAGTCCCCCTCAGAAGTTCCCAAGTTTCCCAACTCTGCATTTCAGAGCAAGTTCCCAAGTTTTGCTGGTGGAGGAGGCTGTGGCTCTCTCAAAGGCAGTGGGAAAGGAGCAGGTTACACTCATTTCCATTCTGCTTTCTTGTCCTGTGCAGACCAAACTGAGAGAGACTGGGGCTTCTCCTGCCAGCAGCAGAGCTGCTAATGAAGCTGCTCTCAGCTCACCTTGCAACCCCAGTGCTCCCCTCCAGCACAGGGCACTGGAACTCATTTCCTCTGTGGCAGGAGCTGGAAATCAGGGAGAGACACAAATCTGAAACACTGTGCAAACTCGGTTTGCCTTTTGGATTTCTCTTTGTGCTTAGGATGAGCCAGCAGATGCTGATCTCAGAGAAACAAGTGCACTGAATCCTCCTGGGAAGGAAGGGTGAATCTCTTAGGAACCCTAAGGAGCTGTTGGCTGGCTCTAACCAACACCAGAGCAATTCGACTTTGCCTCCTGTTTATGTTTAGCCTCACATTGCAGCTGATGAGAAGGAGGTTTGAGTGAATTTGGGAACAATCCAGCAACATTCTGGTCAGTTCTTTATGCTGCAATGTCAAGCTGTGCTCGGAGCAGGTCGTAAGGCTGGTGACAAGGTAATGATTCTCCAGGATCTGATCACTGAGCAGTGCAGATGGAGCAGAAGATGGTGGAAATTTTACCTCAGTGAACTGGAAAGAATTAGGCAATATTTTTGTGATAGAAACTGTAACATCACATGCTTACATGAGCATTCATGTAAGGGTGAGGGGTTTTTTTTTGCTTCATGACCTTCCTTAATCATGTGTATTTGAGAGGAGAGGAAAAATGACATGGTATTTCTTAGGCTGTGAGCCAGAGGTTTTGCTCCAATATTGGCAAATTATATTACTATTGTTCAACTTATGTATTTAGAAAAACCTCCCTATCAGAGTTATGAACATTTCTCTTTTACAGCCCCCAAAGTCACTGTGATCGTGGCCAGTTCCCCCACATCTCCAGTAAGCAGGTGCAAATGGAGCAGGTCAAAACCCCAGTGCATAACACCTGAGCAGTTTAATACTGATCAGCTGTCCACCCTGAATTTCAGTGTGTCCTCCTCTCAAGTGCATGACTGCACTAACCTTGCTGTGTCAGGAAACTTTGTGTCCAACCCTGTAATTATGCATTAGATGTCCTGGCAGGAGAAAGGCAACAGAGTTTCTTTGCTGAACTCCAAGTGCAGCCTGTCATTATTTATTAAAGAGCAAGTGGCTGGAAATTCAACTCTTCTTGACACTGCAGCCTTTCCCAGCCTTATTTGTGCAAGTGGCAAAGTCATTTGCAGAGAAAGACGTCTCCAGCCACTTCTGAGGCAGCTGAAATGATACAATTTTTCATTATTTAGTGAGGGCATCTCTTTTTGTTCTCATTTAAAAGGTGGGGCAGCGTGGTCAATCCCCCCTTGCAGCTCTCATTTCAGCATTTCTGCAAAAGGAGAGTCCCAGCAGAAATCTCAGGAGCAAGATGTGATTAATTGAAACAAGCAGATGGCTCCAGCTTGGTGTGCCTTAGCAAAGTGACAGCATCTGATGGAGGAGCTGTGGCAGCACAGGGCAGAGGGGTGGGATGGAAGCTCTCCATGTGCACCTGCAGCAGCCTCAGACAGTGGCTTCACTCAGGCAATTGTTATCTCACCCCTCTGAATTATCTCTTTCAAATGGCCTTGGGTAAGGGATGGCTGGAAGGGAAGGAGAAAGAGGTGAGCCAAGATTTATTCTCAAGAAATAGAATAAGATGCTAAGTTTGAATGTCAAGCCTTAATTGGCTCCTAATTGGCTCTGTGAGTTGTTTTTTTGTTATTTTGGAAGAGGAGTGCCTTTTCTCTTCTAAATGGATTAAACAAATTCAATTAAAAGTCTGAAAAAGCTGTTAAAGGATGAGCACAATCACACATGGAATCAGAGTCCAAAGCAACTTCTGGCATAAATACATCCTCACAAGTGTAAACAATCAGGTTTGTGCTGTTTGTGGAGGGTGGGCTTTGGTATTTTGGTATTTAAGTCAGGGTGGTTTGAGTAGAGAAATTCAAGAGCATCTTTTCTTTAGGAGACTCCTTCTGGACACACGAAGTGTGACAGATGGAGAAACTTGCTGGATCTTGGATAAGTTACTGAGATATTGCAGAGCTGCTGTAAATATTGTAGGACCTCATGGCAGTCACAGAAGATGAAAAATGACACCTCCCCAGAAGGGCTGCTGAGTGTTTGTAAACCTCCAGCTTTTCAGGAGGAATGCAGATCCATCTGCCTGCAGTTTGGGGTCCTTGGAGCACATCATCCAAGGAGAACCGCGGTGAGATGGATCTCCCCACAGCACAGCAGTGTGCAGAGAAGGCTCCTCCAGCCTTTCATGATGCTCAGCATTATTTGCTGAGGGTTCAGGTTACTTCCCACAGGTGGCCTTTGTAGCTTGCCAGAAGTGTTGGATTCTCTGAGAAAATCAGACTCTGGCCTGACTTTTTTAACTGCAGTTGACGGGGATGGTTCAGGTTTCTCTTTAGCTTTGTCCTCTCTTTCTTTTGTCTGTACATGCCAGATTTGTGACATCAGCTTAGTGCCAGTTTCTCACCAATATTCTGAATCCACAGTCAGGACAGACTTTTCTTCATAAGATCTTTATGCAGCCAGCAGAGTTTCCTTTAAATACTTACACCTAATTTAATCTCATGTGCTAATTTTTATTCATTATATTAACTACTGATTATTTTATTATTATCTTTAGATACTCTGGAGTTTGACATGCCAGCTTTTTGGCTGCAGTTTCTGATTTTGAGGGCAAGATGTCATAAATAAGGACTCTCAACAGAGCAGCTTCTTAACCTGGATGTTTTTTTACTGCCCTCACCCAGGCAAACTCCCAGATGTGGCAGGATCAGGCCTCTTATTCTGAGGTTCCTCATAATTCAAGGTAAAGTTTTCCTTCAAACCCTCTTCCAAGTTCAGCATAAGCACAACTGAAAGAGTCTAAAGCAGTTCCCTGCTAGTGCTAAATTAATACTCATCCCTTATCTTGTGATTCCAAAGGCATGGCTGGATGAATCCTACATGTCCCTTGCTGCAAATATTTCCATTTTTCTTTCTCCCATATTTTCTGGTTTTGTGTGTGCATACACTTTTTAAGGAAAAAAAACTTGCTTATGTGCCAAAAAATTTTCTATTGCTGCTTTTTCTTTGTTCCATGGTTTCTCTGTTTAAATTGCCTCACAGCAGTTCCTTTTCATTCACATGTGTTTATCAATTTTTAACCATTTCCAATTACCATATTCAGTTCAAAAAAATTTGCAGGAGTAATGTTGCTGATAGAAGCTTTATATTTATTTACTGCCTTGCTTCCAGCCTGCCTGAAAAACACTGACAGCAAGTGTGCTGTTTGCAAAGATGTCTGAGTCAACAGTGACCCAAACCAAACTGGTACACACTGACATCTTTGGGATCTGAAGGAATCCAAATTAGTCCTGACTTTGTAGCCTGCAACCTAAAGGTCTTTTCTGGGAAGAGTTAGAATCAGGTACCTGAAGGGGCATATTCTCAATTTTCAGTGGTTAGCATCTCATCCATGTTCTGTGCTTACTGAAAAACAATAATTTTTTTGGCTAAAAAATCAATTTCTGCCTGAAATTGTGGAAAACTTGACCTGCACATACTTTTCCTTTCAAACTGTTCTTTAAAATTAAAAAAAAAAAGAAGAAGTCAAGCCAGTTGGAAAAAATAATTAGCAGAACAAACACTGCTGTTCCCAGAGGAGACCTTGTGTGCCAAAGCAGTGACTGGAAAGGATGGATGCAGCTGGGTTAGAGCCCAGCCCTCCTTCCCCCTCTGCACACACACTGGGAAATGCTGACAGACCCTGAACTGCATCTCTGTAGGTGAGAGTCATGCTGTAATAAAGCACACCTCTGTCAAGCAGATAAAACCTGGATTTAATTCAGAATCTGATGCTTAACTCCACATCATCACTCTCCTCTCTCTGTGTTCATCACACCAAAACATGCACTGTTTCCATCTGTTAATACTCCAGAGCCTGTTTGACAACTGAATGCAGCTGAAAGCTCTCAGTTCTTGATTTGTATTTTGTTTTTTAGGGGATGGGCCTTTTCTTTTTCCACATGGCAGTTAACACAACAAAGCTGGATGCTAAGAGCTGGCCTGTTCTTCACTGAAGTTTGCCCAAAACAGAACCTGATTTGGAAGAGAAAGCTCTACTCCAGAGCTTATTAAATAGAATTGGAGTGGATTGACAGTTATTTGAGGCTGATATTTAAAAAGTCCCCTTGGTGAATATGTAGGAAACCCCAATTTTCAATAAACAAGGAAATTGAAAATATTATACAGATGCTAATGAAGGGAACTTCAGCTCTGTCAGAATTG
>VWYE01009133.1:28970-68477 GCA_013398995.1 Alaudala cheleensis | reverse complement strand
GATAACATGACCTGTTTAGATTTTAAACAAGTAAAAATATTATAGAGATGTTGTCAGTGTAGATATTGGCTCATATCAAAATTGGTGTGGCTGGATGAATGAAAGACAAACAGAAAGAATTTGGGGGAAAAGATAAAAAAGAAATAGGAATGCAGAGAAAAATAGAGTGATAAAGTCGTGCTGGATTGTATTAATTGCTTCATATCCTATTTTAAATTTGAAATAGGAAGCAGGATTATTTTTTTGCCTATTCAATGACTTGCATAAAGCACAAAACTCTCCTACTAAAATAAATTCTGAATAATTTGAAATCTGTGTGTTACTGAAAAGACTTTTTTTGCCCCTATTGCAATACCACTAGCGCAAATGTTTAAATTAAAATCTTCCTATGTGTTTTATTATGATGGGCATATGTAGGGTATGAAAGGTCCCACCTCCAAAACTTTCCCCAGACTGTTATTCCACCTCTTCTTAGTGCATGACATTAATTTCTTATTTTATTTTCATGTAAGTGTCATTAGTAGGATGAGGATAATCTTTTTGCAAGATAGTAAGTAATTAACCCCAGCTTCTAGCTCTGGCACCTTATGACCTCTCTCTCTTTTTTTGTAAAGGGTATTGAAATATCAATAGATAATTTCTTTACCTGTACAATAGACATACATAGGATGGAGCCCAAGGAGAGGATAAAGTGATTTTTTTTAGCTGGGGCAGTAGTCCCATGGCAGCACCAGGATGGGGTGGAGTTGATATGGCATTTTGACCAGGAATTGCTATTTCTAGTTTTTTAGTACACTCATTTTTTTACTTATATCTGCTCATATTCTCCTTATTGGTGGGAAGGAATTAGTTTAAGTAAAAGGGGAGAACTCAGTTTGGAGTGTTGCCCTTCAATTGTCTTAAACCAAGACAGCTGGCTTCAGATCAGAGATGTATACAGGGTGTTATATCTGGTAAAAAAAGATGCAGTTTATCACACACATGTGCCTGGATGCACTCCCTGATGCAAACATTCATGGAAACACATGAAAAATATTCTAGTTTGGTAGGACATGTGTCATTCACTGTCTCAATGCAAATTAATGGGAACTTTCTTTAGATCTATTCAGGTTTTTTAAATTTTGTATATAAGTAGCTCTATCATGAGTTTAGACCCTCTATGTTATTCAAAGCTGCTCATCTGAGATTCTCTTCCTTTAAAGCAGTGCGTATTTCTAGTCATTCCTCTAAAGTAATATGTGTAGGTATTATGTAACTTTAATCCTTCTACCTATGTATATCTAGTGTATATCTATGCCTTATTTATACCTATATGCCCCCATTCAGAAATCTTGAGCTTTTTTGTAGTAGATTTATTTAACCAAACCAAAGTCATTTTGATGTATTTTTGTATGAATGTTTTTTGATATTTAATCCCTGCAAGATATATTCTTTTTAGCTTCCTGAATTTTGAAACCCTGACCCAGGAGCAGCCAACAAACCTATGATCGCTTTCATTTGGCTGGCTTCTTTCTAACTGTTTTTAGAGTTTTATTGGATTTAATTTTATGGATCTTAGTTCAGTCCATAAAATTAAAACATTAATAACTGTCTCTGAGTGTTTAACCACATGAACTATTTTTTTAAAATGAAGCTGTTCATTAAACCAAGTGATTTGCATATTGCATGGCATGCTTCTCTGAAAGAGAGAAAGGCTCATTCATACATGATAGTGCTCATCCTACTTATGCCTGAGACTTGTGTCAGCACTTCATTTGCAAATTCTATTTTTACTAGTTCAGAGCTCAGCTTTATAATCTTTCTGTGGGCTGAAACTTGACAAAGAATAGCTCCACTCCAGAGTCCATTTGAGCTTCAAATTTCAAATAAATCAGGCTCACCATTTCCATAAACTTTTTACACAAGTGTGACAGATCAGGCTGCATTCCTGTCAGCTCACATGAGTTAAGCAGGGTTGGGTCTTTGAAGATAATACCTCCTGAAAAATCCATGAGGATTCTATATCTTTCTTTACTGTGAGAGTGGTGGAACAGGATGCCCAGGAAGTTGTGGATACCACATCTTTGGAAGTGTTCAAGGCCAGATTGGCTGGAGCTCTGAGAAGCCTGATCTAGTTGAAGATGTCTCTGCCCATGGCCGTGGGATTGAAACCAGATGATCTATAAGGTCCCTTTCAGCCCAAGCCATTCTATGCTTCTATAATTCCATGAGCACATTTGCACTGCACTCAGTGCTCAAGAAATGGGTGCATCGGAAGTAATATTCATCATTTTGGTGAGAAAAGAACTTTGAAATCACTGAGACAAAAGACCTTGCTAACAAATTATCCTAAAAATATTGGCATACTGTCCCCAGATTTATCTCTAGTGAGCCTTACTCTTTCCTATCCTTTAAAGCTCTGTCAATGAGCCCTGCTAAAGCCTGTGCAAAGATCCTTTTTCCATATTTGGGAGGGGTGACCCCCACCAGCTGACAGCAGGCCTTGGTGTCATTTCAACTGACCCCACAAATTTCTGCCTATCTGTGAAATGCATTATGGGAAATAACATGAGGGCCTTACCAGGCAGGAAACTTTCTCTTCACATCCTTCACCCAGACCCCAGCAAGGCAGCAGAGTTCCTTGGGCCTGGTCTGCATACTGGACAATATGGTCATAATTTTATTTATGTAGATTCAGCTCTTCCTGCATTAAAATAACTATCACTTCGTAATAGAGATCTTTCTGAAAGTTTTAATAATCAGCTTTGATCTTTGCTACCTAAAATGTTATCTTAATCATATAGTGTCATTTCACTATTATCCACTTTCAAAATACTAAGAAAGACATGTAAGAGTAAAGAAATATTAAATTATCCATCCCCAGCCCAGTGCTTTCAGATCTCATTGATTATTTGAGCCCACCATGTGTTACTCAACTTTTTCTCTCTCTTATCTTTGTTTATTAATTCTTGATTTGATCTTTACTTCTAGTAATTTAGTTTAGCTCACAGTTTTAGGGAAGCATCATGTTAAAACTATTTTCGAATATCCTAATTCCTGAGAACAGCCAGGTAGCCTTTATTCCATTCTCCAACTGTGAGTTCAGAGAAGCCTAATAAAATTTGATAGGCAGGATTTTATTCTTGCAAAAGCACTGCTGCTTGTACAACCATTGCATCACATATGTCCATATTTCTTATATCCATGGTTTTCATTACATTTTCTTCCAGTTTATCCAGTAGATAAATCAGATTTTCTGGTCTATTGCTCTTCAATAGTCTCCCTTACCCACAAAACATCAAAAAAAAAAAAAAAGTCACACTGCATCTACAATTGTCTGATCTTCAGGACCCAAGACTGGTTTTGAAGCAACAGAAACCACACAAAAGCTTATAGGTCGAGGAAAATTGTGTTAGCTTTGTGCTTATACTATCTAGGATGGTCAGTAGTTATTACTCTCAAACTTTTGCCATTTATGTCTAAATTTAAAATAGTTTGTCAGATTCTATTCAGCTGAAAATGTCTGCTAACTTCCCTAGAGTAAACTAGTAATGACCAGTTTCCAAGAGAAATCCTTGAATTTCTTGACCATTTTTTAATCATATAAATTCTGTAATGGCCATTTTATTTGAAAAAGACATTTCATTCATAGGGTTTGGTGGGTTTTTTTTTCCTTTAGTAAGTTTTTCCTTACCTTGTTAAAAAATTGCCAGGTCAAAGTTTTAACTTCCTGGTGTGCCTTTTACTTTTTCTTTCAGTTGGACACATCTCTTAAGACGTTTTATTTCCAATATCATTCTCTTCTATTCTGTTAAAGATAAAAGCTTTTCCCTCTACTTCCTTTCCCTTCTTCTGTTTGTGTAGGGAATACATCAATTCTGAAAATGCATCCCCCTCTTTAAATGAATCTGCTGCTGCAGCCCTTCCAGCCTTTCGAACAGATATTTCAGCCGTTTTCCTGCTTAATTTCCCTTTCCCTCTCTGAAGTGAAACATTGTAATGGTCGATTCTTTCCTTTCCTATTTTAAACATGGGCACCCTCTGGTCGCTTCCAGAATGAAGTAATGCCTTTCTAAATGCTGCTTATGTGTTTTCATTTTGGGCTGTTTCTCTGGGAAGCTATCTTTTAAACTACAGCAACTTTACGTGGCAATGGTCAAAATCTCCTGTTATCAGAATAGATGTTATTTTTGGGAATTCTGCCCACTCTGCTCCTAATAGGGTGACTGATAACTGTAAGCATTCTTGTATTGTTGCTGTTACACATCTCTGACCTCTCCCTGGATCTTCAAACTCATTTAAACTCTGCAGTGCTTGTTGACATTCTTCAAGTTTTGCATTCACTCTGTGCTTTCTTCATTTCTTCAACTTTTGAAAGTACTTCTTATGGTAATTTCAGTATTTCTACACAATACTTAAATTATCCCACAGATTATAATTAATTTTGCATAAAATTCTATATTTTGATGCCCAAAGTAGCATCAACCTTATCTAAATCAGGCTTTTCAGTTAGTTCCATTATTTCTGGATTCTGATATTTCTACCAAAGTATATGTGCACTTGATCTTTTATTTTCATCTAGCTGTTGGCTGTTAGTATTTCCTACATTAAATTCATTGATTTTGGCCCTATCTAATGTTGTTAAGCATTTTTTTTTAATTAATTTACCTCTGGAGATTGAAGCACTTGCTGTCTTTAAAGCAGTTTTTATTTCAATGATTTGATCCAAAGGCTTCCTAATTTGACATGCCAGAAGTCTTAGCCCATTTTAGCTTTAGTGAAACCAATAAATCCTCCATAGGTTTTCTGTATTTCTTTCAAGGTCTTTTCCTCCTACATATTTTTCTAAGTTGTGGACCAATATTTTTCTGCTCTTCGAAAACTTCCAGAAAAATGGTCAAATACTTCATTGAAATCCTAATCTTAGTTTGCACTTCACAGTTTAAATTTTGCTTTTACAAATGCAAGTTCCAGTTTCACATTGAGGACCTCTTTCTTTGGTGTGCTATTTACCATAACCTTAATTATATTTTTCCTTCTGAAATGTTCACCAAAATTAGCATATTGCTGCAAAATTTTGTCTCCCTCAGAAGGTCCTAATTTGCTGTAATTTTTAGTAGAAAAAATCCTAACTACTGGTAGGAATGTAAGAAGAAACAAAGAAAACTCACAGAAAATCAACAAGTTTAATGACCTTTACAAGGGAAAAAAAAAGGAGATTATAGTAGTTGAACTATTATAGGTCATGAGGTTATCTGAGTTTGTCTGCTCATAAAGGGTGTTAAATATCAGTCTGACTAATGGGGGTGTAGGACTACTGACAAAAGAAAAAATACGTATTTGACTTAGAACTCAAAATAATAATACAAATACCAGAAATTCTTCAAATTTTACATTATGACACATGCTGCTATTTCATAGGCTATAATATCCCTCCTTATTCTATTTCCTCTAGCACAGTTCAATTTTAAATTCTAAAGCCTTTGCAACTTTTCAAGAATAATTATTTCTTAAAAATAAACTGAAGCTAAATTGTTTAAATAAATCATCATAAACCCCTGGAGGGTTTGTTTTTTGGTCTAAGTAGACTTTTACAAAGTGCACTTTAACAAACCCTTCACAGAGGTTTCCAAGAAATTTGCAGACAGGCTACAAAATTTAAGGACTCCATACGGAAATGAAGCCTGCTGAGTCCTTGAACACCACCTGCTCCTAATGTCTGACTATTTAATATAACCTGATTATATTTAATGTATGACTATTTAATATAACCCTGGTGCTGTTTTGACACTGCCAAGGTAGAAACCCTCAAAACCACAGATCTCAGAAATTCTTACTAGAGACTTCCAAAATACAAAAATAGGATGGCACCAGAGTCCCCATATAAAGGCAAATGACAGAAGCCTGTCACTAGCAGCTGCACCACCAGGTTGTATTTGGTTTAGAGAACAGTGGTAATTAAAAAAAAAAAAAAAGAATCCTGCATAAAAACTTGCTGGGGGTGTGGGGTTTGTGATTGATGTCATTGGCAGAGAAATATTTGGGATGTAGCTGGGAGGGGAGGAAGATGAGGAAGGAGAGGGACCTGAAGAAGAGGGAAGGTGGAAGAGAGGAAGGCAGAAGACAGATTGAAATATCATTTGCAATGCTGGGGCTCGTTTCTGAGTTCTGCAACGAATTCCTAAAACTCCTTGGAGGGTTTAAGAAAATTTTGTCCAAGGCATTTGGATGTACTGGTGGTGACGCCAGCTTTGCATTATACATTGCTTTGCAGTGAGAACGTGCAACAAAGAAAGCAGAGTTTTGTCAGATTTCTGGCCTTGGCATTCACTGCATTCATCCACAGCATGGAACTCCCTGCAATACATGCATGGATATATGTGAGTCAGAGAGGGGCCACGGAAACAGAGGGGAACCTGAAGATTTTGAACTAAAAAGTCAGAATTTGTGCTGGCACAAATTTTGGGAATAAATACTTCCAAAATTCTTATTAAGTTTTTATTAATGAATCTCTTGAGATTGAAAGTTTAGTTACCTTACTAAAAATTAACATCATTGTTCCTGTCTCAGTTTTCATAATAACTACATAAAAGTTATAAATAAACTTTGAACTTTTCTAGTTTCATATAACCATCTAAAAAGCAAGTGTTTTCAGAAATCCAATTATCTATTTAAAAGGAAATATTGGTAAGACAATGCTGAAAGCTTGAGAAAATCCTTCCTATACTCTAATTTTAGGGGGAAAAAAAGGCAGAAACCTAAGTAAAATTAGTGTTCAGGCAATAATTTAGTGGCAAAGGGGAGAAGAGAATTTCGTTCTCCAATGACTCACCATAGTCCTCAGTAAAAGTGGGTGGATCAACAATGAAGAGTGAATGTATTATAAATATTTATACATATGAATTATTTTTTTTAATGTATTATAAATCTGATAACCAGAGTGCTCTTAGTCTATTTCACTTATGGCACAAAAACATTCCCTCAGATCAACTTTAACATCTTTAAAACCTACTTCTAATATGAACTCCTCAGTCTAATGTGTTTGATACTTTGCAATTGGATGGACTAAATCTACACATGATCAGTTACCACAGCTTCTCCTAATGAGTGGTAACTTGCTAAAGTGTGGGAACTCACTTCCAGCATATGCTGAAATGCTATGAAAATATTCAGAACTACCCCGAGTCTTTTCTAGGTAAATCTTCCAGACTGCCACCCATCTGCTGCTGCCAAAAATATGAACTCAGTGATAAATTTGATTAAATGGATCCTGCTGCCACCGTTTCATTTGAAGTTTTGGTGAAAACAACAGATAACAGCTTCATACTCCTGTAACACTCCAGATGGTGATAATTCTTTTCTAAGCATACTAGGACTGCAGGTAGAAGTATGTTGACAAAATACATCACTGAAATTTTAATGCCTCTTGACATCCAGAGTTAAAGGAAGTTTTTTAATCTCCTTTCAATATTTATTTCTGTCATACACTCTTTGTTGTTTGGAAGGCACTTGGCGTTATCATCTATCTAGTGAGGAGACTATCAGTGCTTTTTCTACAATATAATTGACCTATCAACACCAAAGGATGTTCAGTAAATCTGATAATTTTGTTCAAATATGAGCTACATGACCTGAAAACTCCCCTACCATTAACAACTGGACAGCAGATCACAAATTGTATTCCAGGCAGTAGCTGCTGAATAGACTTTTGGATTTAAATATACAATGCCTAAGGTATATGACCTGTACTGGGTGATTGCCTGTAACATACTGCCCTGATGAATTTTTCAAGATTTGATGGATCCTATGAACATTGTAGTATGAAGTATTTAAGAATCCATCCAGTTCTATTGAAAACTCAATTTTTGAGTTTTGTGACCATATCATTAACACTACAGCAGGAGTTGAGTGGTCCAGAGTGCAAGGGGGTGTGACTGGGCTCTACTTCTCACTTCTCTTAAAACACATTCACACTCTCAAATTTTCTGGGTCCATTTGAACTGATCAGCAACATGGTTTACATTTGAGTCACCCTAAGAGAATTTTATAATTAATTAAAAGAAGCAGCATGCAGTGGAAGGTTAGGTATACTCAAATGTTTCTAAAAATGGTCCTTTTTTAAAAATTGAGCTACTAACCTCTTAATTTTATCATTTAAAACAAAAACAAAACCAAAAAACCTTCAAATTCTCCTGATTCTTTCATATTATATTAAGGCTAGAAAGCATACTGTTTTCAAATCTTGGTGACTTTGAAACTCTTTACAAACAATCTGCTCCACTGTTCCAATCTGTTGCTGAGGTCTCGTCATGCCCAGTAATTGAACGGCCTTGCAGCTCAGAGGCTCTGCTCACTGGCTCTGGTGTAACTAATTCCTCTACAGGTGAGCACCACTAACCTTCTTCTACTCACACAAATATCCCTGGGCATCTGTTGCATGACAGACCTTCTCCTGAAAAGCTGGAACATTCATGTGCTGAAAATGTACAATCCATGCTGGAAAAGTACCGTCTATAGCTCTGCCAGAGTTGGGAGAACAAACAGCAGCAGCTCCAACTTTTCTGGTGTCAAACCTACGACACCCAACACCATCCGTGTGTCCAGGACTTCCAAGTGTCTCCAACCTGGCTCCCCCAAAGGCCGCAGCTCCTCACCAGGAGTGGCAGGGCAGTAGATCAGCCCTCAAATTGGTTGTTTCAAACCCCCAAAGCCACAGCTTGCTGAAGCAGCCCTTCAAAACACATTTTACAGGCAGCTCTTTCATGAGTGGCTGGGTTACCCAGATTTCTGTTTTTAGAGAACTCACAGGCTGCTCTGCTGGCACAGCACATCCACAGGTAGGGGAGCCCTGGGCCTCTGGAGGACAGGAGAGAAGTCCCTTCAGGCAACAACCTGTATTGGCCATTGCTCAGCATAAACAAATCCCAGTGGCACTGTACTCATGAGAAAGATGCATTAATTATGCAAAGGCTTTGACACTGGCAAATTTTCACTGACACTGATGAGTTCTTGAAGTTGGGATTTTCATTTTAAAAAATGTTTTTCACCTCAAGACATCAGTTGAATTTTTCCCAGACTCTAGCTGAATTTTCAACCTAAAATCTGATAAACCTCTCCTCTCCTAAAATACAAAAACAAAACAAAACAAAACAAAACAAAACACCCCAGGGTTTAGGGGCATTTGACAGAAGAGATGAGGGCTAGAAATAACATCTCTACCCTGTGATTAGCAGATAGAAATCAGTCATGACTTGATGGATGCCTCCCTTTGCTTTTTCTTAAAAAGATATTTCAACGGATTGAAGATGGAAAATTTTCAGCTTCAAAATTAAATGGAAAGATCCATCAAGCAAGGAAAACTTGTTTTGAAGATGACCAAGCCTTTTCCTGAAATGTTTGACCACATGGTTTTGGTGTGCTTAGCAAACTTGGAGCATTCTAATATTTTTTGAGATCTGGAACAAATTTCCTAGCACCAATGAGGGGAATGATGTGCGATCATGGACTTCACAGACTGCAAGGGAAATTTGCCTTGACTGAAGGAATAAAATGAGCTTTAAAATATAATTTGCATGCAGCAGGATATGCTATGACTTTTACAGGTAAAATTTGAGGAAAGTGGTGTAAGAAAGCTATCTAATGCTATCAGCTCTGCTACACTTTTTCCCAAAACACTTTTCAAAGCACCTTTACTAAGAGGCTAAAAAGTGTGGAGTCTTGGGTAAGCTTTTGCAGGGATTCTGATATAAAATTCAGCTGCATTAGGTATTTAATGGGTCACAACTTAAGAAGGATAGTGAGGATATGCATTTTTTATAGATTTAAATCCATATCACATTTTATTTTATATGTATTGCATGAATACAAAATAAATTACTCCTTACTGAGCTCTAATTATCCAGAAGGTTTGGCCATTGGAGGAGAAATTGAAAAGCAATGTTTCCTTGACAGACTAATGGAGGTAGCTGTTGTTTCAAAACACAATGAAGAGGTATAAAACCTCAAAACTATAGACAAGGGATAGACCAGTTTTCAGCTGTTAGGAAACAGCGTTCCATTATTAAAATACTTCCCTAAATTTACAAGAGGGAACATTAAATTTTAGCTCCATTTTAGAACTTTTGCACCTTCCTAATTCTACACATGTGACTAATCCATGGGACTTAGTTGGGTCTACTCATGTATTGGAATTAGGTGTACTTAGTGGCTGGTATGATTAATTTCTTGATGAATGTATGGAGGAATCATGTCCCATTCATCTTATGCCAGATGCATTTTGCGGATTTTTTGAAACTAAATGTTTATATTGATTCTGAATTTTTGATTTTTTTAAAAAAAATGATATGTCAAATTTGAAAAAGAAATTAATAGATTATTAACTTGTTGCCATCACTTCTTAGACAGTTGCAGAGAACTTTTTAGGGCTATTATCAACATAGGAGGGTAGGAGGCTAATTTTCTTATCTAAAACTGACTCTTCTGGTAATAAGAGAGGGTTTATTTTAGAACTCTCTCTGTGAAAGTAGCCATTTACCTCCTGACACTGACTGCATGATAATTATTTTTTATAAAGTATTCCCAATGACTGTCACAAACGATATCAAAATATTTTTTAAAGTATCTAAAATACTCTACTAGTGATTTTACTTTTTTTTTTCTCTTATCCCTGAAATGTTCACTCTAAATCATATTTTAACCCATACATCTAATGTACATTGACACATTTCATATTCCCTAGATTCTTTTCATCAGAATTATTGGCAGTTTCTCCACCTTAATAAAGCTGACCTACTGATACTGAGCACATATCTGCAACTCATTCAAACTATCCTGGGAATGTCAAGTTATTCTATACACAGATAAAAAGAAATTGGCAGTATAAAATCTATTAATACTCCTTCAGTTCTAAAATTGGAGCAATAATCTGCTGTGTCTTCTAACAAAAGGAAAAGAACCATTTATTCCCTAAAATAAAGTACATGGGGAAAGGTGGTAGATAACTGTACATCATTGCACAAATGTGAAATTTGTTAATATTAGCAGGACCAGTCTTATACCAAACAATTTAAAATATTATTCAGAATACAATAGTCTATGCCACATGCTGACACCCTTTGAAAGCAAAGGTGCTGACTCCATCAAAAACTGGTTTAACATCTAAAATATTTTATTATCAAGACAGAAAGTGCAAGATCATCTTCCAACATTTATAACTTGTGTGCAATTTTTACTAAAAAAAGTCTTACTGTCTATTTGCTAAACGAATTTTATCTAAATTAGTCTCACTGAAGCATCTCATCCAACTGAGAAAATTGTGCATCCATATTCTTGAAATACAGCTAAAGAAGTTTAAACTTGTCCTTTGAACTTGACTTTGCATAAATGAAAATGAGACTCAAAAATGACTGCAAGTATCCTCTTCATCTACACGTACATCTGTGTATGCTATTGTTAACTGGCATTTATCTTAATTATATTTGCAAAATAACCTAATTTTAGCATTTTATATGGAATGCTCAACAGGCCATTGAACCATGGAATGGTAAGTCCATTGTAAATCATGTAACCTTGGCAAAATACAAATAAAAACCTAAGTAGAGCTGAAAGTAATTTGCCATAGGAGCTTCCAAAGGTATATACATTTTTACAATAAAAACACATAGAACAGAGGATGCTTAAAAGCTAACACAGAAATTATTTTTATAACAGTATTTCAACCCATATGCAACTACTGTTTATATGAAGAGGCATGGGCTGAAATAATGCCAGCTCATTGATATCCATCTCTTTCACTACTGCCTCACAATGAGCCCCATCACAGCTCATTATTGTCATCCTAATTACCAGATAGTGGAGACTTAAGACTCCATCCTTTTGTTACTTTATTGCTGGTTACTGGGGCACTGCCTAGGAATAGGAACATCAGGTTCAAGATGCTATCCTCACTTAGCCACAGCTGAGGTTAGAGTTGCAACAAGAAGCAGGTCATGGGAGACAGGGACCTTTTGCACATTTTACACACAAAATTGTATCAGAGAATAGAGGGCCTGCTATTCCATTTACAACAGAGAGCCAGGTTCTCTGCTGTAATTAATAATGACTGAAGTTAAAGGAGGGAAATGCATACCCATACTTTAGGTTATCCACAAGTTTGCCAGTTAATCTACTTGCTTTAAGATAACAGATGTACTCATCAAGGTTTTTCTCCTGACTTATAAAGCAAGTGCTTAAATTAAGTCTTCAGCAAAAAATGCAATTAATATCTGAAGACTTTTCTGAAAAAATATAATGATGTAAGTTACAAAATATACAGTTTAGGATCTGACATTCAATTTAGACCTTTAAGTTGCTTTGCCAGGAACAGAATATGTATAAAATAATATCAACAACATCCATTAAGAATTCCTTTAAAATCTTACAAGAGTGATATTATTTTAAAACTTTACTTACAGAACAGCAAGGCATGGACGAGTGCATCTGGCCTGAGAATGTGCTCCCAAATGAATGAAAGAACACATCCTTGAGGTTCAAACTTAAATAAATTCCCCTCTAGTAATACAGTGGGTATCAGCACTTCATGTGGAAGGAGCCATTCCACTTATCATTCTCCCAAGGCTGGAACCTTTGTCATTGCTAAATGCGGAGGGGAATGTTCTAACTTTAATGATGCACCAGAATGGGAATCACAGTAAAAGTTTTCTTTTCCAGCTTCCCCTGTTTAAAGATTTCTAGTATTGCTATGGAAATCACTTAAAACTGTAAAATACTGCACATCATTAAATGCTCTGAGTGGGCTGTAATGCAAGATCTACTGAATGAAATACTGCTTTGTTATGTTGATAAAGATCAGCATGGATCACTATCAATGTCTCTTCAAACTATTTTTATGAATGCTTTAGTTACATTAAAAGCTAATATATTTGTATTCGGTAAAATTTACTGGTAGCCTGTCTACCTAATAACCACCTACTTTTGTCATTTTTGTTGTATCCCCTTGGTTCATCAACTGCAGCTTTTTATTATATGCCATTAGTGTCACTTTCATTTCCACCACAAGTTGTCATTTCTATTTACTGAGTAGCCCAAGCCAGCAGTTGCTAACCTTCTCATTAGAAAAATCACAGGATAACTAGACAGACATCAAATCAGAATAACAATTATCTACATTTATGCACCAGTAATCTCAAAAATGATGAGATCTTTTCATTTAATGCTTGTCATTTTGGAGCAATTGTTGAAACCTTAAGGATTTTTCTGTGATGTTTTACGTGGCAACACATAATACTTCTGCTCTTTCCTATCTTTACAAGTATTAAAAAAGCAATGGGAAATGAAAGGATTTGGCAACTTTCTACTCATTAGGCAATTATATCAATATCAAGGAGACAAAGTATTTTTCTAATGCTTAACCTTATTTCAAAAATATGATGTCAGAATAATAGTGGGCTTATTAGAAAAATGTAATGGGGATTTTTTCGCTATGATTTTAGTTGGTTTTATGTTTTGGCTTGTTTTTTTTCTGTTGTATTTTTTGGGTTTGGGTCTGTTTTGGGGAGTGGGGGAAATTAATGAATGCATAGAAAGAAAGCTTTGGAAGCCCCCTCATTTTAATGAGACTGAATCAAAAACAATGTTTAACAAAACCCAGGTTTGGGTGAGTTGTGAAATTTTATTTTTATTTGCAATTTTGCTTCTCTCCTTACTACTAAATATTTAGTTTGTTCCTTTCTTCCAATTGCTCATTTTGTGATCAGCCTCCCTAGATGCTTCTATGTCCCACAGTATGCATCTTTCACCAATTGGTTGTACATTTCCCTCTGTGTTTTACCTGTTCAGGGGGCTGGGATAAGGTAAATTACAAATGCAGATCCTGTAAATGGAAAGCCAGCCTGGAAACTGGATACCAAAGTTTCTACACCTTAATTGTGACCGTACATAGAACTAGTTTTTTCCCCAGAAGAGTCAGGCCTAAAAATTTGCTTTTATGAGAAGAAGACCTGTCTTTAAAGATGACATCTGTACCTCCTGTTGATGGTTTTGGTGAACTGAAGCTAATCTCAGCATCTAGAAGAAAGGTGAGGGAACAAAGACAAACCAGGGATGACTTCAGTGTTTTATCCTAGGATACATGTTCATTGAGTATTCCTCAAAAAATCTACTGAAGTCACCATGGAGCTTCTGAGCTCCCTGAGACACGAGAAGGGCCTTCATCGTGAAACCATGAAAGGAAGTCTGTGAAATTATAACGTGCATTGTATTTAGACTTTCTTTGCAACAATAATTTGTGGATTTTAGAAGAAAGCATGGAGGAAAGTTGTAGACTACCTGCATCGCAAGAATAATAATAAAGGAAATTTCTTAGAACAGAAGATTAAAATTTCAGCTGCCATAGTCCTTCTGATTTTGTCAGAGCAAGACCACTCCCTTAACTGCTGCAAAGAGATGGACAGCATATTACATGTAGACTTCTGTAAGGAACAAAAAAATAACTAAAAGTTAGTGAATCTAAGGTGAGCTTTGAGTTGGGGAAGAAAGAACTGGTCTTTTAAGGTTTCAGAGAAGAGCTAAAGTTCTACCTAGCATTTTCCCCCACTCCTAATATTAGCATATGTTCCCCTGTTTTGAGAATGAGAATAGCAGCTCCCACGAAAAGTTCACAAAGCCCAGGCACCTTTCTTGCAAATCAGAATACCTCTATGATCTGCCTAAAATACATATTCACACACCTGATACCCTGACAGAAAAAAGTATTTTACTTTTTACCTTGCAAATTGATCTTCCCAGTGTGTGAATATAAGCAGACGGTAGTAATCAGGGTAATGAAGGCTGGAACACTGAAGGAGAATGTAGAGAGATGGAATTCCAACCTAAGCTTGATAGAGCCAGCAAGTTTTCCCTGTTGCTGAAAGGTTTGAGTGGCTTTCAGACAGAATTAATAAATTGCTTGTCTGTTCCAAGAGCACCTTTTCTTTAGAGTAATCTGTCCTAAATCCTCTCTGCATCTCTCTCTGGGGACATCCTTCCTAATTCGTACTCATTAGAGGCTTCAATGAGCCATCTCTGCCTCCAGATTATGCCATAATTTGAGAATTCTGCACGAAGAATGTTATAAAATGGGCTTCTATGCACATGGGTGTCCAAAAGGATACAGGAGAAAGATGTCTTCTGACAGCTCCCTTTACAAGCCCCCAGCCTTGATTCTGCCATTCCTGGTGAAAAATGTGATTGGATTACTGACTTCACTATCAAATTCCTCTTGAGGTCAGCACACCACTGTAGCAGACTTGATTGTATGGGAAAAGAAACTAATATTAATGAAAGAGTTCAATTAATCTTCCTGATCTTTGTAGCGTTGGTAAAATCTAGAATGTGGTGAAATGTGTGGCTGTTTCCAAACATTTCATTGCAACCAACCACTGCAAAGTTTACTTTCTTGTGCTTTAGTTCACCTGTCATTCCCACTCTGTCCATGTCCTGATGCACCAGAAACCTTGTCCTCCTTCACCATCCTGAACGAGTTTCAGCTCATTCCAGTCCTGTCACAACTCATTTTTTTCGTCACCCACACATTGCAGATTTCTAGGGCAATCTCTTTATAGGGAAGCTGCTGAGCACTTTTGGCAGGCTTTTCCCCAGATTCTCTGAAAATCTCAGCCTCCTGGACTAGTTCCATACTTTGAATGCTCATGTCTGGCCCTGGCCCAAAGAGAGTACATTTGTCAGCTCAGCCAGGACATTAATATTCACATTGTGTCCCATCCTTTACAGATAGCATTTAAGCCTTGAGAATACTGGAAAGATGCCTTGGAGGATGTGAAAGGATATTATTTCCTTCTTTAAATAGAAGGGAAAAAAAATTTATATTGAAGCTACCAGCACTCTCGATTAATTTTTAAAAACAGAAATCTCTAGGTTACACTAAGAGCCACAACAGTAAATTGCATATGCAGTTGAGAATATTTAATAGCAAATTTAAGTTACATAACTCCTAAATTATTTGAAAGAGACATTTGTGCTGTTCTAAGCATAGGCAGACACACACATGAATAATTGTCTTTCCTTTCAGAATGACCTGTCCCATTTTTTCTGATGCCTGTCTCTGGATTGATTAAGTTTGATGAGTAGATGAATAGTAATTTATCTCCAGGTTTTGTCTTAGTAACTTAGATTTATTTTTTGGTTTTAGTTGGGGAAGTCAAAATAGTTTCTCCAGAATTTTAATGCCTCCACAATTAAATTCATACTTGAATTATCTCAATAAGTTCTCAGTGTACATTTAATTCCTTTATTTCATTTATCTTTTCTGCTTGCTTAAAATGAATTTTTCTCACTTAAAAATGCTGCAAAAGCAGTTGTATAATGCATTATATATTTATGGGACAAGAAAACACACCTACAAACTGTGAAATGCAGCATTAACACCTTTAAGCCAACATTATCTCTCCCAGTCTATTTTTTCAAAAAATACAAATTTCTTGGTTATGTATAACCTCTTACTTTCTGAGATATTTTAGAAATATTTTAATATTTTCATTCTTCGCACTTTACATATTAGTAATCTGACAAAATTTGAAGTAAAATGGTGGAAAACATTTCCATTAATTCCGTCAGAAACTGATTGATTTGGTATAACAACAGAGAGCATTTTCATTGTGCCTCAGTGAAATGCTGAGACACTGCATGACATATTACTGTAGTTATAAATAAAATTTTCATCATATCCAGCCACACAATTTGACTAATATTCTAGGAAATCGGGCAAATTGTTCTGGAAGCTCAAAGTAGATTTCTATTTTGCTTTTAGATAATAATAAAAGCTACACAATTGATCTTTTTTTTGTTGTTGTTGTTATAGGTATTGATAATTAACCTTATGAGTAATAATAATAGGAATCTTTTATAATAATAATTAATGTGGACTTAGGGAATAGTCCAGGACATCTTAATCTGGTGCAATATTTTTCATTCTTCTAGGGCAAATATGGCTGGTGCTAAAGTAGTAAATCCTTGTTTAGATGGCAAAGTGTTTTGCAGAATAAGGGAACCCAATTATGGCTTCCAACAGCAATGACAAGGTTCTGTTAACTGGTACTGGAAGATAGACTGGATCACAAGAATCATTTCAGTAGCCTTTCTTTCCTAAAAAAATCAGTGATCTTTTAGAGTGTAACAAGGATGAAAAAAATTCATTTTATGCAAAAATGGATTGTACTAAATACTACAGTCTTAGTGGGGTTTCTTATTTATAGATTTTTTTCTCTAAAAAGGGACAGTCATCACTTAATATCTTTGCCACTTTACATGAATATGTAGATTTATTCACAGAAGAACTCTAAAATACGAAACAAATTAATTCAGTGTTACAAGGTGACAAACTGTGGCTGAAGAAGTCACACAGGAAGCCTGTGGAAGAATCAGAAACTGACTTTACAAGAGAATCAAATTCTATCAAATTCTATTTTAAAAAGCTTCAATATATTCCACATTATTTAGAATAGTGGAAAAACACTTTGTTAATACTCAACATAAAATCATAAATCACATTTTCACCACAAAAGCTACTTTAATGGTGCATTTCTTACAAAAACCAGAAAGTTTTCAAGTTGGTATACTTTTTCCCATATGATTGGGTCTATTGATAGATTTCCCATATACTATTGAAGGGGGAAAAAATGACAACAACAAAACCAACCCAAAACCCAATCAGACTTCCTTTAAAAATCAAAGCAGCAAGAATAGCCGCAGCAGTTTTCAATCCTCAGCCTGCAAGTAATAGTTTTTCACCTTCTCTCCTAGTTTTATTAGAGTTGATTCAATTTTCTTGTCAAAATGGATATCCACTATTGAAAAAGCACTTCTGTTTTCTTTAGGCTCTGTGCAAGGAAACTAACATCCCTCAAGAAGCTTTATCATACAGTCAAAGCTGATGACCTACTACAATAATCTTGAGATGAAAATGAAATATCACCTTGTGAAGTCTTGTGGGACTCTACTTTTCTTGGAGTGCAATAACTCTCTGAGTGAGACAGATCCCCTGAACATGAGCATATCCCCTGGGTTCCAAGGACCTGTTTCAGTGTACAGAAAATACGTATTCAGCCCCTTTGACTCTTTTATATCAATGAAAAATGTAATGATTTTCTAAATAACACCCTTCTTGGCATTTCAAACAATCTGCGTATGGTTTCCTTTGCACAAATGTATCTTTAACTAAAAAACTGTCTCTTTGAATGTTGGTGCTCTGTTTGTCATTACAAAACACAAAATATTTAAAGTTAGGAAAATTTGGAAGTTCTTCAGTAACTAATCTCCATTGCTGCAAAATTAAATCTGCAGATATTCTATTCCATATTTTACCAGTGTAAGCACTTACAAACGTACCCTGAGAAATGTAGTGCCTTCATGCACTCAGTTTTGATATAAATCAGAATACTACACTCTTCTTAGACATGAGAAAAGCAGGTAGAGTCTAGGCTGGCACACAACATGAGGGGAAGTCATTGACCAGACATTAACCTCAAAAACATGGGGCTGTGGCAGATTTCAAAGCATTTCTCACTCTTGACACAGGATGCTATTAAAATAAAATCTTCCTTTCTTTTAAGGACTTTCTACTTCTGGCTTTAGAGGAATCTGCCAGTTCATCAAATGTAAGATAAAGCACAACATTTACCCTATGAACCACTCTTCTCCAAAAGCAAACATTTTGCCTGTTGGAAAACAACGACACAGCATTCTGCTCAGTTACGGTGTCAGGCTTGATTTCAGTGAAGCAAAATTATGCTATAGAAAGTTATATAGATGGCTTACTTGAATTTCAGGAGCAAACAAACAGCCAGTTGCTCTGATTAATTACAAAAACATCTCTCTTGCTCCCGAACAGGCCAATTTTGAAAGAAATAACAAATGTGGATGATGTAGCAAGAATATATTTTTTGTCTTTACCTGCCTTCCTGCCAAATTCTGGGTGGCACAAACCAGTGAGTGTTTTAGCCAGGTAACCATATAATGTCCTGGTCATTCCACTTGTTTGTGCTTGGCTGGAAAAGTGGACACTGAAACCTTTGACCCAGGGACTAGCAAGCACACACATGCATAACAAGGGAGGCAATTCCACATGTGCTATCATTGCACTGCCAGTGAACTCCTAGAACGTTTGTAAATGATTCTGTGAGAGGCAACCCAGGGCCTTTGGAAACAAAAAATTATAGACCAGTTTAACAATCCATTTAGCAGTAGAGTTGAGTAGTATAATTGCATTTGAATCCTCCAATTCAAATGTAAATTAACATACAGATAGTATATTTCAGAGACACAGATGCAAGTGATTTGCTTGTTCGTTTCTCTTTATACCATAGTTAAATATAACACAAGTTTAGCAAAATAAATAATCTTCTTGCTTAAGAAACTAAATGTTGATTAATCCAAAATACCTGAAAGTATATGTTTCTAATAAAAATTAAATCCAAACACATGAAGAAAAAAAAACCCAAACCCAAAAAATTCCCACAAAAGAAAACAAAAAATAAGCAACAACAAAAGAATTACTTACACTGAAAAATACCAATATTTTGTCTCAGAAATATGAGAAATATCACAAAATAAACTTGGAATCCCTTGTTTGCCCACCTGCCAGGCAGAAGTATCTGGGCATATCTGGAGGCTATAGAAGCTGTTGACAGAACCTGACAAGGTCCCAAAGATTCACTGTTATCTTCCACAAAACAAACCTGAGCTAAGTCGTTTTACCACTGATATAAACTGTTCTGAGAGCAGAATAAATATTCTACATTATAGTGTTTTGAAATTAAATCCATGGAGGTCATATTTTGCTGTTGTTTTTAATACTCAAAAAAATATAAACCTCTCATCCTTGGAAAAATCCCATTATTATCTTATCCCAACCTATTACTAATACAACCAAAAAAGTATTCAGCATGCTGCTTCTCCTTCCAGTGAGATAATTGATGCTACTACAAAAATGGAAGTCAGAAAAACAACTCTAGTTAGGAAGTGTCCTCTTTTGAGTGATGAATATTCACAACAGATCACTGCCACTTCCCAGGCAAAGCCTTCATTGGCTAAAAAACTCAATACAGGAACACTGAATTTGCTCAAAATGCAGGTAGAGAACTTTATCATGAGACCTAAAAAGAGTACAATTCTAAGCAAGGGATTTTCTTCTGAACCCTCAAAATTTTGTTGAAGTTTCTTCAAATTAAAGAGGAAGGAGTACTAATAAAGTATATTTCTGCATTCAAAAGGTGCCTTTTGTAGATATGACTTTATTGCTTTTCAAGGAAAACATACTAATCCAAACAGAATATTGACATTGATTTCTTTTATTGAGAATAAACATCGTTTATCTCAGAGAGGTACATTATTTTGAAATTCTTTATTTCATGTTACTGTGTTACGGTCTCAAGAAAAGAAAAGAACTATAAATAATTTATAAATAATCTAAACTCTATTATTCTTTTGATAACTATTTTTAATGATCCTGTGCACTTAAATTAAAAAAGATATATATATACCATGAACTTCAGTGACATAAGAAAGTTCAAATTCTACATACTATCCAAAATCAATTCATATAACAAGTCTTTCCTGCAGACTGGTGTCTGATTCATATCAAGCAGCTTGTCTGCATATGAAAAGAGACCTTAGAGAATAGGAAGGCGAGACTCAAATATTAAAAAAAAAAAACTTTGTATCCTACATGGTGTTTCTTGCTATGGAAGTTGCTTAGAAAAATCTAATTTAATATTTGAAAGGTAAGATTTCTCAGGAAGAAGTTCCAGAAAAATAATTGCATTTTTTCGTTGGATTTTATATTTATTGGTAAGAGAGAAATACATTTCTATCTTTCCTTTGTAAATCACGAACCTTGGATAAGCTTAGTTTCCACTCTGAAACAGAGCAGAAGAGAAGTGATTCCTTCACAGTTTTTGACAAATATCAGTTTCCAAGGACTGTGGACATTTACTAATAAACCATTATTTTAGGTGGTCAACATCATCATAAAGATATTAAAGAGATGCAACTTGAGTTTTTCAGAGGATCATCAAGAATTGTCCAATACAGAACCATAATAAGGACTGAATAAAAATTAGGGTTTCCTCCAAATATATATATTTTTAATTTGGAGCTATTGAGATATACATCAACTTAGGTCATAAAATATTTTGTAAGGAAACATCAAACTTCACAGGGTACTTTAGCATCCTTGGTATTGAAACAAAGTATATTGATTTGGGTTTTTTTACTTTTGGACAGAATACTTAAATGAAAATTTGAGTAAGTTGGCTACTAAACTTTTTAATACAAGATGAAAAGGGCAGCAAAATTTATTTACTTCCTGAAATGTAAGTGAATGTGAAGGAGCACAAGTGAAAATAAAACCACATTTTTTTACTTGTCCTGCGAAATTGCTAACAGGTGTCATCTTGAATGGCACAGTAAAGAAGCTCACTTTTAAATAGTCTTTTTTGCATGTCCTTCTTGCACCCATTTTGAATCACAGCTTTAGTAACACAATTTGCCTCCACCCAATTTCCTAATCAGCCAGTGATGCCCACAAACATCTCAGTTCTCATTCAATTGCTGCTGAATTTGAAACAGTTTATGGATGTCTCCTCTCAGACCCTTCCTCTCAAAAGCTTTACAGTTCTGCATTTCATACATTGCATGAGATGGAGCAAAGATACTCCATAACACAAGCAGACACAAGGTCATAGGAGGAAGCCTCTCATAGTATAATCCTTATTGGTAAAAGCAGCAGAAGGTGAATTCCTGTTCTTGATGTTCAGTGGTTTTAGAGCATAAGCAGCCAATTTATTTGCTGTGTAATAAAACTGCTCCTCTTGCAAAAGTATCTTTAATGAAAAAAAACTGGTTCAAAATTCAAAGAAAATAATTCAGAAAAGAATGGTTATCCACCTTAGTTTTGTTACTTTAGTGAAAAACAGAGCATATGAGCTATTATTGAGCTCATTACACTCACACACTCAAGCACTGACGCAGAGGTGACAAATTATTTCACGTCAGATGAATGGTTTTATCCTCCCAGCAGATAAGGAACCAAACTTTGGACAACAGCATCCTGTTGAATAAGTGCAAGAAAATTTACTCACTCAAAGTTTAAAAGAAAGGATCCTCTCTAGTATGAAATGGTGAAATTGACAAGGATGATGTTTGAGTTGGGTCAACCTTCTCAGGATTAGCCCCTATTGAGGTTTCCACTATTTTAGCAGAAAAGAATGAATGCAACTAGTCACTATAAAAGAACATTGCACAAAATGTTCCTCAATTAGATGTGTTCCCATTGTTTCTGTTCCACAGAGGGTTTTTAATCTTCAAAGTTAACTATTTGACATATTTCATAATAACAATTTCTTTTAAATGGCCACACAAGTATAAGCAATATTCTGTTATTCGCAGAACTTTCTGCTTTCACAAATTGCTGCTATTGCATTCAGGATTGATTTATAGACAGAGGAAGACTGCCAAAACAGACTTTGTACCACTCTGCTGATTTCAGTTACTCTGTTTCAACTGGAGAACTCATAAACAGAAACAAATAATGTAGATAGAAAATTACACTTCTTTTAGACAAGAAAAGGCTTGCAAACTCAAAATTTATTTGTGTCTCAAAAAGGTATTTGTGAAGGAATGAAATTTTATGCTCAGCAAAAAACTACACGACAAGAAAATTAGGAATAGGATATGCATAACAAAAGCCAACAAATAATTTTAAGTGCAAAACTCTCTATCATTTACTTCAAAACATGCAAGTTGAACAGTTTTATGTGTTACTAATAGAGCAATTGATGTAAATATGTGGAAAGGGCTCAGTGTCAGGATAGGTGTGAAATGCATTTCAAGAAAAGAAAATAAGCCTTAGAGAGATTTTTTTTTGCTATTTGTCACTAGTCTTCTCTCTAAGAAAGTTTCTATTCCTGATTTCAAAAGGAAAATATTCTGAATGCAGGCAGTGCAATTTAATTCTGTTTTTCATTAAATTCAGGCATTAAATTCAATTTGGTTGTGCATCCCCTTCTTCAAGGGTGGGTTGGCAAGCCAGCATTGAAACCTCTCCACTGTTTTATCCCTCTGTTCAGCCCATGTAAGCATGTCAGAAGGCAAATGTGAATTTCCCAATGCACAGAGTTTGGGAATAGCCAGGAAATAACTCAGCACATTTCCAACCTGCAGCAGTGGAGGATCAGGGAGTACAGACTGAGTTCAGGGTAAGTGAATGGTACAACGAAGTGGATCTGGCTGTTACTAATAGGATCTGCTGAAGCCCCACTGATTTCACTGGGTTTTGAACTAACTGCAGTAAAGGTAAGTCTGACTCTTCAGCAAAAAGGAATAGTTTGCAGCCTGTATCTCATGAAGCTGTTGAGTGCTGCTTTCGAGCTCTTAAAAATTATGCAAGTTAAATTGCGTTCCACCTGTATGATAACACAGCAATAACACCCTCCTTATCTACTGCAGGATGGTTTGTTTAATATGCAGGTAGGCAGAGCCAGCTTTTGAAGCCCATAATGTCAACAGATCCATCCAAGGAAATGGATGAATAAATATAAAATGGAATTTCTCTTCTTACTAAAATACCAATTAACTGTTATCACTTGTTTTGTTTTGAAAGCCTTACAGGCAGGGAAACAAACAAACAGACAAAAAGGCTTAAATATCTTCTCCAGGGCTGAGAGTTTATCAGTGAACTTTCCTGGAGCTGCTTAGTCACTGTCACATGGAGATGTCAGGGAAGGTGGTGAGAAGCACTCAGCAGCCAGCACTAATGGCCACAGACCTCACCTTCAGCATTGCTCCCATTCCTGAGCTTCAGAACACTGTGCTGGAGAGCAGAGGTGTTTTCAGGAAAGAAAGCTCACTAACTTCCCAAAAAACCTGCTTGGGATCTGGAGAAACAGTAGTTTTTCCAGATAAAAGTGAGCTAAAATGTAACAACCCCAGCACCAGTAAAAGTGATCTTCTGGACAGTAAGGTTTATCCAAATATTTTTTAAGTCCATGAACTCAGTTCTCAATTAGAAATGGGTGGCTTAGGAGAAATTATTCGGTCTTCTGTTTCTGCTTTATTGTTGACACAATATAAATAATTGAGAAAGGCTGGATACTAAAGAAACAGTTCTCCTTCATTTCAGAACAGGATATAAAGGGACGAATAGATTTGAATATCTTGAAAGTAAAGAGGTTTGCAAAAATAGGGAATTTTCTAGCAGTCTGCATAACTGCAATGATAAACTGTGGTGTTTAGAAATAATACTGCCTGTGTTTTGCCTCCAGTAGACTTTTGCAACAATGATTCTTTATATATTCAGAGCCATACATTAATTAAAAATTTAAAACAATATGTATAAAAAGCTTGAAATTTTTAATTTCATTTTTTATCGCAAGATATCAAATGGTAAAAATAAATGACACATTCAGTTACATAGAGGCATTAACGTCATGATATATTTGCTAAGCATGTTGTTACAACAGAAAAGCAGTTGAGTTTTTCCTTCCCCAACTCCATTTTGTACCAAATCCTTCTCTAGCACATGAGTATAGACTCGGAATATCCCTGAACTTCTCTGGTTTGAACCACTTAGACCAGAATGCTGGAACAGCCTTAGGACACTTTCATTATATAAAGTCACTACAGCTTTTTTTATTTTCCTCTCATCTAAACAAATAACTGATATAAATCCCTTCACATTTTAAATGCCACAATATTTTAAAGAATCAAAATAGACCCTAAATATCCTTAGGAAAATCTGTAGGCTAATATTAAGTGTAGTGGGTTTTAAATCATCTTTATGAATAAGGACACTATCTAATAAATGTGGGGTTAAATGGAGTTCAGATTCAATAAGTAAATAACAGTCAGGTATTTATAAGGTCTTAACTAATGAGCAAACCTACTTCAAAAAACACAACTTTCAAAGCTCTTGAGTTCATGAGAATTTAATTAAAGTGTTCTGCTCTTAATTTAACATATACCCTTAGGTGCCCAGGTAATGAATTAAGCAGATTGGAAGATATGGGATGGGGTTTTTAATTTTTCATTATTATTTTAAGGCTATTTTCATTGTTGTACTAGATCTGCTTCACATAGGAAGAGCTTCTAAGAAAAATAAAACTGGATTTATCTAATTGCTCAAGGCATGGGCTCAATTTTCCCTTTTCTAATGTTCCTGTAATAAAATTCTAAATTAGAAACATTGTTAGAACACTTTCTTCAGTTTAAGTTTGATTTTAAAAAAAATATTTTAAAAAATAAGAAACCTAAATTAAAAAGTGAGATTTTTGCTTTAGGTGTGCCAGAACCCCTTTTTGGATGTTGAGCAAAATAAGTAGAACTCAAAAGTTCAACTTGGCTAGAGCTAACAAAATGTTGTCTGATCATAAGTACTGCAATGTGAACTGCTGGGTGTTGATAAAGTGTGAAAACTTGATCTCCATCAGCAAGTGCAGAGCACTTAAGGCCTCACCTGACAAGGAAATAGAAGGTTTTTCTGCCTCTGGATATCTGCTCATGTTAAAAGAAAGCCTTCACGAAAGAGATTTTCCATGAAACCTACATTAATCAAAGACCAATCTCAAGAGAAGAATGTAATTTAAAAACAACCCCAAAATTAAAAAATGGTATTACCTTCCATTGAAGTTGTGTTCCCACTCTCATGTTTATTACTTCAACTTTTCTTCCTGTTCAATACTTCATTTATCTTGTAAACATGCCCCTGAAGGTATTACTTATGACAAGAATTCCATAAGAACACTGGCCCAGAACATATATGCAATAACCTTTCAGCAAAACAGAGCTTGTGAGGAAATGCCTATCTCAATCCAAAGTGTGTCCTTCAAGTCACTTTATGTAGCTTAAAGCACCCTTTTATCCTACCTGAGGTTAAATATCCAAATAATTAAGGTTTCTTGCCTTTTTGTCTGGTTTTATCATGATGTCCCTTATGTATATTCTCCACTGTCATTTCACCTTCAGACTGTTTCTCTTTGGATTCTGCTTGAATTTTTCCTTTACCTTCAGCCAATTACTCCTGAAGTAAAAGTCATGATATAAAGTTCCCCAGCAGTTAATAACTTCCTCCTCAATCCCAGAGCCTGCTCACTGGAAAAGGGACATGCTCTTTTGGAATTCCAAATTCACATGACCTACTACATCTTTGGTCCATGAGATTTCATCTTCAGACTAAGATTCTGCAGAAGACATGAAAGGAGTAAAACAGCATGTGTTTATCTTCTCATTTGTTTTTTTGACTAAACCTGGTGAAATTCTTGTAAAATTAGCTTGTCATGCCATCCTTTGGTGCTCTTTCTCTCAGAAATGTAGATAAAATGAGTTTCACAAAGAGTTTATCAATGACATTTTCTCCATGGCAAAATCCCAGGAGCTGTCATACTCAGGTGTGACAATGTGTCACATTGAAACACCTATGCCAAAGGAAAGAATAAATATAGGCAAAGACAGAAAATAATTTATCTAAATCACTTCCCACAGATTTACCCAAGGTAATCTCCTGTGCGACTCTTGGCAACAATGGGATCAAACTCCAACGTATCATTGGATTCAGTGCACAGCTCTGAAAGAGACAAGGCACCTCAGACAGCATGGATGTCCCTTTAAAGTTCCTACCAATGCATTGATGGGGAGACCTTTTGTAGTCTTAGTCTCTGTATCCCTCTGAATACATTCTTCCTTACTAAAATCAGTGAGAAATTATCATAATTCACTTTCACAAAGTGCAATAATCCTTTTCAAGAGATTTGTAGCAGATGAAGGTTTTTAAATTTCTCCCGAGTTTAGAGATGGAAGGAAGGGCAAAAGGCTTCTCATCTGCTGTTGCTGAGTGGCCCTCAGCAATACAAGCAAAGGGAAAAACACATCAGTAGCAAAAGGAAATTACACTTTGAAAGTCTTCCTTTTTTGAGGCAGAAGACTGAGCCTCAAGCGGTGATCCTTAATACCCTCTGTCTAGGCAGCAATTCTATGCTACTGTCACAGCCTTTTTCAGAAGCTGGCAGCCTGGCACTAAATTCCTGTGCCAATATCCCAGGAACAGTCAAATTTCTCTCACTTGTTCAGCTCACCAGCTCCACTCACTTTATACACAGGTTCATTAGCTTCCAAGAGTTCAGTATTTGATCACACACACACACACACACAAATCCATTCTTGGTCATACAGAAATAAAAACGGACAGGGTTTGTAGAGAGACTGAATTAATAGCTATGTATGTTTACACTTTACTGGCTGATTCAGGATGCATTACTCAGCAGCTATATCCTTACATTAAAAATTTGAAGTTTTTCAATATTTACCATCCCATGAAAATCTCTAAGAGAGGAAAAAAATGAAGTATTGGGAATGTTACACAATTTACTGTAATTGGTACCTTTATTCTTGTGACTGATAGATGGCTTGTATAAGAGCTATAACCCCTTTTTTACTATACCATTAAAGTTTCAAATAAAAGAAGTTCAGAGAATACTGACACTAGAAAGAGGTTTAGGAAAATGCCTGTTTTTTAACTGTACATGTGCTCCATCAGCTCTTCAATTCACACATCCACTATTGGGGTGTGGCCAAGAAATATTTCCGTGAATTTGTGATGCTGGTGGTTTCCTGTGACAGGTGATGAGTTCTTTAATTCTGTCTTTAAATTCAACTTGTTTGAATGGTACAATTAATCAATTGACACCATTAACCTTAAGACAAACACTTTAGGCAAACTCTTTTCATTAATACCTAATTCAGAATAATTGTTCTTGCTTCTTTGCATTATAAGTCAGGCTTTAACCCCATTCATATCTGACAGAAGGACAAGAGGTAAGACAATACCACAAGAATTGACATTTCCTCCCGCAATGCAACAGATTAATTATTTTATCTTTTTTTTTTATATAACTACACTAATTTTCTCCTTCATTTGCTGTGCTGTAGTGGGAGACCACTGGGCTTACCAAAATAATCTGAAATCTTCCTATTATAAATTTGCAATGTAAATCTTACTTAGAGGATCTCTGTCTATGGAAGTTACATAAAGGAAATATGAAAAATGAACATTTTAGTGGGTGAAAATTAACTGAGCTGCAACTGGCACCAGCCCTGTGATTCTGGCTGTGACACCAAGTCACACTTCAGTAAATCAGCTGTACATCTTTTCTCGATACCTGATCCTTCCCATGAAGATCTGCATTGATTTACAGCCTTTTGGAAAGAACCTGAGCTGGTAGCAGATTCTAGCAACTGGGACAGATTCTTGTAACAACTAACTAACAAATCAATATACTACCTGAAAATGTTAATTAGCAAGGGATTTGTTTTTCTTTTTTAATTGTCCAAAAAAGCAATGAAAAGAAGACAGGAGAGATTTGTTGCAGTAATTCCCACTTTCATAATTTACAATTTTTTACCTGAAATTCTTCTGTTTTATCTCCAAAAACTCCTCAATATTTTGTTTTCTATAATTAAATTAAATTTAATTATAATAAATTATATTAATTTAATTATAATAATTAAATTTCTATAATTCCAGTCATAAACTGGAATTATTTGCTAGAATTTCTGGCTTGATTTTGTTTTGATTCACTGAAAAATAACATGATTTATATTCTAAAAATGAAGCTAAATATATCTTCTTCTCAATGTCTCATTGGAGCTAAACCTCTTCATATGAAGAGAGAATACAAAACAACAGCAAGCAAGAAAAAGTGCTCCTTTTACATCTGTGTTTTATTTTCAAAGGCAAATTTGTTTTTAAATTTCTTGGAAAGAGTTCTCTCTTGGGAAGGGCTCAAGTTCATTTGTAATTGGAAGAATGAAAAAGAGTCCATTTTTTTACCCACTTTATTTGGAAGTGTAACTCAAAATAAAGGTAAACAATGTCAGCGTTGCAAAGAACTGAAACACACACATGCAGAAAGGTCTTCACAGACAGGATAAAAATCCTGGTAGAGAAGCACTGTTATCTCAGCTGAGGTAACACCATATGTTCTCTTTCAGACCTCTCAATCTCAAAAGATAATGTTCAAATCTTCTCTTTAATTTAGCTCTTGTCTCTCTGCTGAATTCTTGAAAGAAAAAAGAATCTGTGCAAATATGCTAAAATAAAAAAATGTGTAGGCTGAAAAAAACTTTTAAATTATCTGGTGAGTTGGTATTCTCAAGTATTTTTCATCATGGCAATTCATACCAAAAGGTGAATTTTCCCAAAGCAAAACTTTTTGAGTAGACCTGAGTGGCTTTACCTTTTGAACACTTCAGCTGCTTTTTAAATTAAAACCTTTAACTTTCAGAAATTCAAGTTTTCAGAAAATATCAAAGTCATCCTGAACAAAAGCTTAATTTGGATAAATGTTTCTTTGAAAAATGACTTCTGTACCAAATCAGGGTGTCTCTGCTGTATTCACAATGCTGATGCTGTCTTTAAGTAATCTTAAAGAACACTTATAGGGAACAATTTAAATATAAGAACTTTCTCTAAAACAAGGATGAAATGGTATTTTCAATGAAGCAAATTGAAATTTTATCATTATTGTGAAAATAGGGATTTTACACAAATTTTTACCTTGTCAACACTTGTATGACTTGCTTGGACTAAGCTTCCTTTTTCCCCTCACATATTTGCTAGAATTTCTGGTATGGTAGATTCCTCGGGATACCTTCACATTTCATGACCAAAAAAATCCCACCAAAATCAATTAATTCATGTGGATAATTTTTATGTGAGGAGCTGAATTCAGAGGGAGTGATGGAACAAGTGCTTAGAGAAATGTCCTATATCAGGTCCTGGAATTACAGTTCTCTTGTACCACAATTTTATCTCCTGTTGAACAGGAAAGAACAGTTTGTCTGAGACTTTTTAGGAAATGCTACACAATTTCAAGACTGCCCTGTGTGAAACCCTGGTAAAAGGTTAAACTTTCCCACTTAACTTTCAAAGATAAAAGAGATGTCTACATTGAAACCTTAGCCACTGAGCAATACTGGTGAAAGAGATTCTATCCCTGAATAATGTGGCCTCTTTCAGCTAAATTTCTTGGGTTCAAGCTTTGGTTTTATCAAGGGCCATAGGATTATTGAGACAGGAAGTAACCTCGTCGGGTCACCTCCTTTGTGTTCAGGGCACAGTAATTTACAGGAGCTCAGCTTGTACATTTATCTTTGCACACATGTACTGCACAGCACATCATACCAAATATCTTCTACACCTCCAAACCTTGGGCCCTGACATAACTTCCTCAATACACAGGTGTGCACAGTCATATTTGAAAAAGGAATCAAAATTAAAATACCTCACAGTTTTCCTCACTTAAAAAATAATTATATTGCTAGTATTAGAATACTATAGTTAATTTATTGGAATACATTTGGATTTATTACTTTGCTTCTTGAATTTTAAGAGAGCTTTTTTTTTTTTCTATTGTAATACATCTTTCTTTCATGGGATGAAAAACAGGATTTATCTGGTATGGTACTGTAAAACTCAGAGGGTTTTCTTGATTTTTTCTACTGTTAAATGAGCCAAAAGCCCATTATACCTGGCAAGGTAGGGCAGTTTCATTGCCAAGTAGCTGGTATATTTAACTGGGTTTAAAATATGAGCAAATGAATATGGATGGTAACAAGAACACGAAATAATCAATGTAACTAGCACATGAGTGACAGATACTGTTTCTTTTGACACAGGAAACGTTTACAGAATCATTCTTGGAGGAGGGGAGAGACCCAAAGGTTTACAAAATCTTCCGCATTCTAACTCAGTCTTTCCTGTGAAAAACAGAGTTTTGCAGCATTCATACTCTTAAGCAAGTGCCAATACATGGGATATTATTTTTTTTCCACTGAGAACTGTGAAGGAGACTCATTTGTAATACCTGACAGAGAAGAAGTGGCTCTGGAATGTATGACATCATTTACCTGAAACACATTTCTGCCTCAGAGACAGGCTGATACTCCCTATGACAGTTTTCCAAATAACTCTCACTCCATTCTATCTTGTAATCATTACATTTCTCAGTGCTGTCTACTAATACTTGCTAAAAAAAAAAATCAATTATTTTCAGCAGAAGCCATGCCATGTTCTCATTAGAAAGGAAACAGTGGAGGAATTAATGGTTTTCAGGTAATAAACAAAAAAATCTTGCTCATGCTCTTGCATGAACCAAATCTTCTATGATATAGTTCAAATAGTTAGTCAGTTGTTACTGGCTGCATTCAGGACAATCACTGTTGTATCATTGATATTAAAATCAAACTTCTTTAATGACTGATTGTGTTTCAGAGTTTAAGGAGTTACAGCCATTTCTCTCAGCAATGGCAAAGAATTTGATAGTGATAAATGGAAGCGCATTAAAAACTCTGGAAGAAATTGCCCCTCTTCACTGGGCAAACACTACACAAATTCAGGATCACTGAAGTGTTGTGCTGAAGTCACTCTATCCCCATGATTTGTATTCTCCACATAACTGCCAGTAGACATGAGTTTTATACCATTTTAGTATATCTACCTCACTAAACTGTGGCCATCTCTGTAGTCAAACAGCAGCAAGAACAAAAGTGTACCACTGCAGAGGTACTGCAAGATGTGCAATGAATATTGCTGAAAATCAGAGGATTATTTTCAGTGATTCAGCAAGTTTATGATGAGGTTCTTGTTTTTAAACCTTACACTAGGATATAATTTTCCTATTTTTTCACGTTCTCGCCAGTTTCTAAAAAAACAAAAGTTCTAAAAAAGAAGAAAACACTTTTAAAAATACATCTTGTAAAATTATTAGTGACTGCTGCATGAAACTGCAAACACTTTTTGAAGTTACAAACACTTTTACAAGATATCCAGAGAGGGAAGTATTATTTAACCACACAGACCAAGTGGAACAGATCAGCTGAGAAACAATCCTATCAATTTAGAAATTTGTTTGTATTCAAGAGAGAATATTTGAACCTGAATCCTTCACATTGCAGCAGATGCCTGCTGGACCATGGAAATAATTGTCTTTGGTAATCAATACAATTTGATAATTAATTTCAGAATCCTCTGTTTCAATATGGATTCAACTTTGGCAGAAAACCATCTTCCCTGCCCCCCAAAATATAGAGAAAATCCCAGAGTTTGGGGTTTTGATGATCAAAATAATTTGAAAATTTCTGGGGGATGGCAGCCTGAGTTCCTACCATAGAATTCATAGAAACCAGCTCAAAAACTCATTCACACCACATTTCTTACAACTGTCCTGAAGTTATTGGCTTCCTAAGCTTCATTTCCCATTTGCAGGAGCAGCAGGTCTCCATCTGCTTTTCTGAGCCAGCAGATGAGAATACATAACACATTTTGCTTCAGCAGCCTTTCTTGAGTTTGGGTTTGGGTTTTTTTTTTTTTTTTTTTTTGGTTGGCTGAGGCCTTATGATCCATTTTGTGCTATCCTGGAACAGCACAAATTAAGAATTACTCTGACATACAGAATTAGTTGTCTAGAGGCTGATCCTTTTGCCTTACACTCATCCATGTCATATCTTTGCTCAATGCAAAGGACACTGCACTAGTTCAGTTCCCCCTTGCCTTTATGAACACAGCCAAAGAAAGAGCTCTCATGTCTCAAAATACTGGGTGAAGGGGCTGTGGCCCAACCTCAGGGGCTTGTTGCTCCCCTCAGAAGGCAACTGCTGCAGGTCAGCTGGCACTGCAGCCGAGTCTCTGCCCACTCCAGTTCTGTGAAAGGAGCTGAGTTTAAAAAAAAACCACAACAAACACAGATGAGATGAGAGGGAAGCAGATGCATAGTTAAACTGTCAGATCCACAGGATCATAAATTCTGCCTTACAAAGGCAGAGGGTACAGAGGAGACAGCAACAAACCATCCAAGTCAGAGATCTAGGAAGCTGCTCAGCTGCATCCAGAATAACAAGTCTAAGCACATCCTCAGAGGGGTTTTTGGGTGTATTTTGCCATAGATTTCTATGGGACAAGGTCAAGTATGCAATGTAAAGAACCGTGAGTTCACAAAGGAATAAAATACACCTATTCTATATATTGCATCCATTCTATCAGTGTATCTGTCCTCCTTTTAAAAATTGTATTGTTATTCATATAAACTGGGATTATTTGCAGAATAACAAATTAATCAATAGGGATAACTGTACTTACAATACTACAGTTATTAGAGACATTACAATTTACAGCTGCTGAGATTTTGCCCCACTATATAAGAAACTTTTAGCAAATTATTGAACATTGCACTGACAGAAAAGACAGAAGAGTTATTTATAAAAAACAAAAGAAGAAATATTACTCATCTACTTTTCTGGATACCAGGAAAGCCTTCCAAACCAAAATGATGAATAAAATTGTTTCCTGTGTTCCAAATCTGCTTCCCCTTTAGTACTAATTACACTTCCATGCTTATCTGACACCGTCTGCTTTTAAATCACTAATTAAAATATGAAATGTGAAAAGCTATTTTTAAGCACAGAATTTTATTGTTTCACCAGGCTGAATTATCACTTCCCTTTTGAAAGAGGTGCTACTATATATTTCAGATCTTGGAGTCCAAAAAGGAACAGAGACCAACCAAACTTTCCTACTACTTTTCAGAACAAGCCTTTCTGCTCTGTTTGCACTCTGCCTTAACAGTTAACCAAAAAAATCACTCTCCTCTGGGAACTATCCTGTTTTTCCTAGTAATGCTGGATCACGACCACCTTAATTTCATCTGCATTCCAAACACAGGGAAAAGCCAGTTATTGGAAAGAAGGACTCCTTTCTTGTGCCTGCACAGTTCTCCTCTGTCTTGGCTTAGCTTCTTATTTTGGATGTTGGTTTTCTTGTCCCAAAAATCTCTTCATGCAAAATTCGTCCACGGAGTACTCACCTTCTCCCAGACAGTTCAAATCACACTGGCTGACACTTGCACACATTAAGGTATTTGGTATACAAAAAGAAGTCTAAAGTCTTTTTCTAATGTACTTTTGCAAACCCGTATGAACACATAAGCACTAGAATATAAAATACATTGAAAATATTCTGAAAATTTTACTAAGCAGTATCTTAAATCTACTGGATCTAACTTTTGAAGGGATACAGTTTGAATTTAAATAAAAATGTTCTCATTTTCCATGCTGTTTGAGGATGCAAGCTCTCACTGAGCAAAAGAGAACAACATCTTTCACAAATGCTTTTAGATTTGTTGAATATTCCTGAATTTTACACCAGCAAATTTTTATGTAATCTTTTTTTACTGAATAATATTTATAGTTACCTCAACGACATGGAGTGTAATGTTAAAAAGAAAAAAAAAAAAAGAAAAATCTCATTAATCATCTTATTTCTACTTTTACAGAAACATCTTCTGCATAATAGTAACATTTCAGAAGATAAATTCTGCAGTAATACATTCGCAGTAACATCAATTCAAGTCTCAAAACCCTGCAGGAAGGCATTACACCACATGGGCTAGATGCTAGAGTTCCAAAAAGTAAAATCAGATGTGATGTAGCAAATGCGAACCAGTTCCATTTGTGTATGGTGAGAGCTGCCCAAACTAATTCACAGAGACACAAAGGTACAGTCTCCTCTGGGCTTTAGATATCACTTTTTCTGTCACTGTCTGTGTCCATTATACTTGCTTCAAATTGCACACATGCTTCAAAAGGAAAGCTCCTATCATGTGAGAAGAAAAAAGATTCTTAATCCATTCAATCTATCTCTTCATCCCGCATTGTTTTACTTCAGATCATACTGAATTTAGAGGTTTTACACATGTTTCATTCAGACTGAGGACAGGCTTATGTGTATATGTGCATATGTACATCTACAGATACTGCATCTGATCTCCCCTGTTCATCCAGCTGCCATTTGGTTTCACACAAATCACTCCAGAGATATACAAACACAACAGGAGAGATCCACACTCCATCTGAACCTCCTCTGTAGCCACCTGACTCTGACAAAGTGCACAAAATACAGCTACACAGAAATAATGTTGTATGTGTTCCTAACTTTGCAAATTTAATTTTAACAATACAGACAAACATGGAGATTTCAACTTTCTCAAGTCTTTCTCTTCTACTTGTTGTCATGGATACTACATCTTCTCTTTCTCTTTTCTGTCTTTCATCATATTTGACTTTTCTCTGTTGGTGTCCATGGTGACACCCTGCCATCCGTACACAATGCATGTCCCAACTTCCACATTTCTAAAATGGGCTTAGGTATTTTAAGAAGTTTCCCCTATGAGACAGATACTATTGCATATTACTATCTCTTTACTAACAAGGAATTTAAAAAAAATCATTTTCTATGTATTTATGACATATTTTCAGTTTTATTCACTTGGATAAACTCATGAGTTGCAACATCTTCTTTTCAGGATGGCCTCTGGGGACAGCTGCCATACATTCAATCCATCACAGAGGCAAATGAGGATGCAGAGCAATCAGGCAAGTGTTTATGCATCAAAATATAATTGGCTGAATTTTCAGAGATGCAGAGCTTCAAAAGTAGCAAGCATAAGCAAGCAGACAGTGAAAGAAATCTTATAATTTGAGAACATTTCAGAAATACACATTTCCTCCTGTAAACTCACAGTAGCTTTCAAATTATTTACCAATATATACCTTGAGGGAAAAAAAAATCCCTAAAACCCTAAAAGAAGTATCAAACACAAATCACAATACTAAAATGATGCACATGATTTCATTCTTTGATTACTTTCTCATTTAAAAAACTGTTTCCAGAGGATCCAGCAAATGCAATCATTGGTGGGTCAGCCTAGTTAGAACTTGAACTGCCTTGAAGATGCTGTTTGCACATCTCTCTATTTGTGAAAACAAACTTTGTAGTAGTGAATTCTGATTTTAAAGATGCAGGGTCATGCTGGTCTTTTGGCTTACTATTAGGACAAGGCAGGTTTGGCTTACAAAACAGGGAAAACAAAGGAACAAGCAAACAAAACGTTTTCTGTTAAGGTTCTGTAAACTGAGGGTGAATTCCCCCAATGAGTCAGTGCCAAAACTTCCAATAGCTTCTATAAGTCTGGGTTCCCAGATGGCACTTTGAATTTCCACAGGCAGCGAAGTGTAACCTGGGCATGCAAACTTCAGCCCCAGAGTGAAGCTCTGGAAAACAAAGAAGTGAATCACTGTGTTGGAATTTGCCAGGCAGCAGCTGTCAAACATACCCATGAATATTTGGTGGTAGGAATCCTGGCATACTGCTGTACTCAACACAAATAAATGATTCTGCTCTGTCTTGGTGTGATAAATTAATGCCCTAAAAAGATGTTTACAGCTGCAAAAAACCATATTTGTCAGGGCACAAGAGTAGGAATTTTTAAGTTTATGGCATTCACAATAAGCATTCCCTAGCACCATAAATTGCAGAAATTCAGTCATGGACACTGTAAATCGGATTTGCTAGTTCTTCCCTGAGATGCAATCCAGACACAATTCCTCTGATTTCCTTCACTTGTTTTGCCATCTTCCCAGAAGAGAGCTATTCTAACTTGCATGCTCAGTAAACTGATATCTGAAAACTGGCTGCTAATTACCCTGTGTTTCAATTCCCAACTGGTGATCTGGGAAATCAAGTCCTGGTCTCCTATGTACAGTAAGATCAATAAGCTACCACCTAGACTGCTGAGACATGATGTCAGTATTGGCTGTTCTACAGAGCATTCCCCCTCTGGTTTGCCTCTAAATTGTAATGATAATGTGCTCTTAAATTATTCAGTGTTCAAATTTACCCTATTCAAAAAAAAAAAAAAAAAGGGAAAAAGGAAAAAGGAAAAAGGAATGTGAACCTGGTAGCTGTAGATAACTGATCTCAGTAGAGTTTCCAGATGTAAAACAGGGCAGTTATTTCAAAGTGCGTTTTACAACTTTTTGATGTGTTTTCAGCTTCTGGAAAGACAACAAGCATGAATATTATCTACTCCCTCATTTAAAATCAATAGATTTCACCTCTGCAAAAATTAACTATGCAGACAAAAGCAAAAAGCATTGAACAGATAATCTATATGGAAAGACTGGGGTTTCTCTCTCACACAGGATGGTTGTTACAGGTCTACTGAGTGCAATAGAATTCAGCAAATTCACACAAGTAGCAACTCAGACACTCCTCCATTATGTGCATCCTCACTAACTGCTGTCTTTCAAATGACATGAGAAGAGGAAGAACTTAACAACTTAGTGTTTGATTTTAGATTTTTATAGGTAATGAATAATAAGTCTTTATAAATACTTACAAACCTGATACTTTTTGGAGAGCATTTTTACAGCCCAGAGAAATAGGTAACCAAAGCAAACTTCCACTTTGAATTACGTGGTGGGTTTTGCAGAAAAAAAAAAGAAGAGAGAAAGAGAGAAAAAAAGCACTTGCAAAGCAATCCAAAATAGCTCCCAAATGGCTGGAGTGAAATTAAAAATGCAACAGACCAGATTTAACCAGGTTAAAAATTAAATACTGTTACTGGCAAGCAAACTTTGCAAAGGATTGTAAAATTATGGACTAAAAAAGCAGGTTAATCCATTTGCAGTTTCATAGCTTGTGATATTGTCTCGATTTTTAAGGCATTTTCTGACATTGCTCAATTCCATTATGATGCTTCATAATTATAATCCTTTATTTGTGGTCTCTGTATCTGCTCTAATGCTAAAACCTTAAGCCTCTCTAACACTAAGATCATTATCTGATCTTTCCAGTTTATCCTCTCTGAAACATTAACCTTATCCAGGGATCTCTTAGAGGGCTACATGTGTTTAGCCCTGCCTGAAAACAAATTCAGCCCCTTGCTGATGGTCTTCTTGTTGTGGCAAAGCCAAGCATGCGCTGCATTTCTGTGGTAATGCTGAAGTGTACTTGAATCCCTGTCAGTTTAAATTTTGGGCACAAACGTAGCACCCAAAAAAACCTGCAACAGGAAGTTGATTCAATCAGCTCAATAAAACTTCCCACAGACTATAATGATGGATTTCTGTAATGTTCTGTGCGTGACCTTGCACCTGGGGAGGACCAACCCCAGGCACCAGCACAGGCTGGGGGTGACCTGCTGGGCAGCAGCTCTGCAGAGAAGGACCTGGGGGTGCTGGTGGACAACAAGCTGTCCATGGACCAGCAGTGCCCTGGGGGACAAGAAGGCCACTGATGTCCTGGGGTGCATTAGGAGCTGCATTATCAGCAGGTCAAGGGAGGTGCTCCTGCCCTTCTGCTCAGCCCTGGAGAGGCCAGTCTGGGGTGCTGTGTCCAGTTCTGGGACCCTCAGGACAAGAGAGACATGGAGCTGCTGGAGCTGGCCCAGTGGAGGGCTATGAAGGTGACTGGGGAACTTGAGCACATCACAAGAAAAGACTGGAGGAACTGGGCCTGCTTAGCCTGAACAGAAGACTGAGAGGGGACCTCATCAAAACAAATGTTTTTGAAGGATAGGTGTAAAGAAGATGGATCCAGGCTCTTAGTGTGCTGAGCAACAGAACAAAAGGGAACAGGGATGAACAGATGTACAAAGATCTTCTTACCATCTGATGGTAACAACTTCAGTAGTGAGTGTGACTGTGGGACAGACTGCCCAGAGAAGTTGTGGAATCTCCCTCTCATTATAGATATTCAAAAACAGTATGGACACAGTCCTGAGTTATATGCTCTTGGTGACACTTTCTGGACCAGGTGACCCCTGTGGTCCCTTTCAAGCTTACCCATTCTGTGATTCTGTGATCATTGGTGGCCCAACACCTGCCTGGGGAGGATGTTTTCTTGTGGTTATGAGAGCTTGAAGAGACAGCTCTACATAACTTAAACTCATTAGGACTCCAGAAGCATAAAATACTTTCTTAATATTACAATTCCAGCATTATTAATGTTACAATTACAACAATTATTATTATTTTTTGTAATATATTGTAATATAAATTACAATTTGTAATAATTGTAATATAAATTACAATTAATAGTATAATTGTTGTAAATCAAACAAGCTGAGGAGGTGACCAGCTTGGCTGAACAGGGAACTCCCCAAAATGTTCAAGAAGAAAAAGAAATTGTATGATCTTTGGAAACAAGGTCAGGTGTAGTATATTTATGCAGGAAGAAGACACAAAAGTTTAATTAGAGTTTAAATTGGCCAGTAATGTTTGAGATAACTGAAATGATTTTATGAGTATGCAAAAAGGAAGAGCTTTAAAGACATCATTATATGTCCTCTCCAATAAAAATAGCCCTGGATTCTACTTTGAAAGAATTATTGAAAAGGAGATGTGCCAAGACTTTAGGTACCCTGATATACCATGCTACAATTAATTCTCAGTAACATTAAAATAAACAATTAGGGCATCTTTCACTAGCAGCCTAGAAAATCCTAGAGCACAAATGATTCCTTAAACAGCCCAGTCCTGTCAATGATCTATTTCAAGACAGGATAAGTGCCACAGATCAGAGCTTCCTGTTGTGGTCTATCCTCAACTGATACACCAGGAGTGTATGCACCTAACAAGCAGGATACAAAA
>VWYE01009133.1:13309-28961 GCA_013398995.1 Alaudala cheleensis | reverse complement strand
AAAAAAAAGAAAGAAAAGGGAATTTGCTTCTCATGCAAGCTATTTTCTATAACTGAGACCTCGAGAGAAACAGACATACCTGGGATGCAAGTAAAGGCATGGTAAAGGACAGCTCAATATAATGTCATAAGCAGGTCAATATGAATCTCTTGGCTACTCCTTGCAGTCCAGTGTCCAGAAATCCCATTCCCTCCACTCACATACACACACCCCACAAATACTCAGAAAGACCTTGTGCAGGAGCAATAAGAAAGAGAATTTAGTCTGCTCCAGTTCTTATGAATGAAGAATTTCACCATCAGTGTTCTCTGGTCAGTGGAGAAGGCTCTGTGAAAGCAGCAGCAGAGAAGAGGGTGCCACAGCTGAGGCTCAGCAACTGGCTATGCTTCCCTGACAGAGGAGACACAAATGATTTCTGGGTCATGTCTGGGCACATACATCTTGTAACATCTGCAAACACAAAATAAATTTTAGATCAGATATTTCCAATCAGCTTGCTAAACAGCTCTTAAGTGAAAACACCGGGTTCCAACCAAAACCACATTTTAAAGCATAAGTTGCTAACTTTCCATGGAGTTATTTTTAATTCATTAAAAGATTTTTTTTTTCCGACAGAAATATAGAGTTATAATACCTCAGGGGACCTGTTTTTCTTCTTTTCAATGTTTTCATTGTCTGCAGTGAGCTTTACTCCCATGCACATATTCCCCCAATCCACTATAATCACCAAATCCGTCCAAGGACTGACAGATTGGTACCACAGGAGATATAACCCAACTTAAGACCACAACAGACAAGAGAATGGAAAAAAAAAAGCTGGATTACAGTCCCAGAAAGCACTAAGGTAACTTTTCAAAGTGAAATATTTTGGGTTTAGATCTTCCACTGATATTTTTCTTGGGGGAAGAATATTTGCAGCAATATTGTAAAGATTTGTAAAGCAAAGAACTTTATAGCTTTAGCAGAGCCAAAAAGGGAGGTTTCTTTTCCTGATGCCTTTTTTTGTTTTCAGTTGTACTTTCTGGCTATATTTTTTTCTGTCTGTGAGAACAACCTCAGGGCTTTCTTCCCTCCTACTTCTTTTTGGAAGACAATTAACCAAAGCGAAACTCACTGTAAGCTCTGGCTAGGTGGTGATTGCTGATACAAACTTACCATGAAACCTCCTGAGCATTACAGGGGCTCTGTTCTGCTTCCCATGGAGAGAGGCAGCTGCTCTTTAGCACACAGATTTGCTCAAATTTGGCTTGCAAGCTTAAATGAAGGAAGTTAGAGCATTAAAGTGAATTCAGGAAAACGTGATGGAGCATAAGAAAAAGAAGAAAAATCCTAAGCACTAACATGGAATTCTCATCAGTGGGCCATAAGGTAAATCTGTGAACCATAAATTTGTGTCCTGGAAGTGCAGGCTTGGAGATGGTTTGGAGAAGTCTGCCATTGTATCACCTAAAGCTTCAAAACTTTCCTGCTCTGTCTTGTTGAACTCCTGCCCAGTGGAGAAGACTTATATTCAAACAGAACAGAAGTTAATTTAAAGTTTTAATGTGCAACAGCTTTTAGATAATAATAAAATCCTTTTCAAAGCAGTAAGTGTGCAGCAGAGTTGTCATAAATAAAAGAGCTTTCAGACTTGCATTTCCCATTTCCTTTTATTTAATTCCCTTTTGATTATGCCATAACTACCTCTACCTACTTAGACCTTGTTTTGGAGACAGTGTGTGCTACTGCCACAGCTCTTAAAACTTCCAGATGAAGCCAGAGGTTATCACAGTGCTCAGTTATTCATACTTTACTCTCCAGTTGTGCTCACGGCCACAGGAGAATGCAACAGGATCTTAGAGGTTGTAGTTTGCAGTCCTTATTTGGGCTAAACCCCCGTGATATTCCCACTTCCTACTTATGTTGTACTTGAATTGATTAAATTTTTTTCTTTTTTTTTATTTCTGAAGGGTAAACCTTAGTTTTCCAAATAACATATAGGGACAATATAAAACTCTTCACTGGTCAAATTCTAAAGGAAAAAAGATAACATTGGACTTCAACCATGGGAAATGAGTACATTTTTATACTACTTAATAAGGAAAACAGCAGAAGCTGTAAATTTACTAAGCAAATCTGAGTATTTTCCCACAATAACATCCTATCTTATTTTCCCAAAAAAACTTAAAGTATCCACTTCAGTAGAGAAAAAATTTAGATCTAAAAGTACATCTTGCAGAACACAAAAATCACTATTCTATCATGCATTTTGAGACTTGATTAAACTTAAATTAAACAATTTCTCCTTTCCTAAAAGTTACAAAACAATTGCTCTGAATCCATTAAGTTCTTGAGCACAACCAACAGTATGTGTGTTTTAGGTTATTCCCTTTCTCTGGTATTAAAGTAATTAAAGTACTCATATTTCCAGATTTCAGTGACAAAAAATCATTTGGTTTGCTTAGCAATTTTCCTCACAAAATTTTCCTAGTAAAAGTTTGCTCAGTGGCTTAGAAATAAAGGCATTTATTCACAATTCTATTTAGAAAAGGACTTTCCCGGGGAAAGAAAAGTCGATATTCAGACTGGAGAATTCATCAGCACAAAACCTGTTAAGTTAGCATTTAACTATGCATTCCTTTGTAACATACAGTATTCAGAAAATTATTTTCTGGTTTTTCTGTGGCCGTAATTAGCTGAAATGTTGTAAAGAAAAGGTGCATATAGTGATTCCTCCTCCACACAGATTACCTGATTGTTTCAGCTGCTGTTAGTCTGCTGGGCTGAGATAAGCTATAAACCAGAGCTCCTCCCAGTTACCTACTTCCTCAGCAGAGACCTGTTTTTCCATTTAAAAGAAGGCTTATTTTTCTGAAAGCTTATTTATGAGTTGGGGACAGCAATCCTGCTGATAGGTGTGTGTCCTTTTTCTAAGCCTAGCTCTCCTAAATCACCTGAAGCCTGACAAACACGTCCTTCCTGAGACACTGTGGATAAGAACAATTCAGCTAAAACCCCATAGTCCTTCTCATTAAGGAGGGACACCTCCCCCTTTCTTCATACCTCGTTCTCTGTCCTGTGCCCTTAACACCTCTCACTTCCATCAATCTGCTGTGAGCAGACACCTGAGCTGAAGGTTATTTTACTGCATTCATCTCCTGGGAATTGATATGATTCCTGAAGTGTAATAAAAATGACAATCCAAATGTAAAATTTCGCGTGAAATCAAAAGTGATTAGTGAGGTTTGGGAGACTTATTGGTAACCTTGGTTCAAGCATAATTATTCATACCTGTCACACTGCTTATCCAAATGCCAAATATCTCCAAGAATTTTAGACAGTCTAGAATGCACCATAGTTTTCTAAAAACTTTGTTTTTCATTGAAAAAACAGTGCTGCATTTGCTATTTTCCTCTTTTAAACTGTGTTGTTTCTTTCCCTTCCCTCTACTAAGCCCTGATGCCCTGTCCTATTAAGGGTTTCTTCCAGCTGCATACCAGCACAGACCATCTGTCTAGTGATGATTTTATACATGGAATACTTCCAGCACGGGATTGCTGCCCATGATGGTCCCTCCCAGAACTCTCTTCTTCTTTTCATGCTCCTGTACTTCATGTTTGTTTACATTGACCACACTCATGCTATTGGTCGCCATAGAGCAATAAAAATGTTTCACCAGCATTTAGTAATCCATTGACAGATTATGTGAAATCACTCTACAAAACCCACCTGTTTTTCAAGCTCAACTATTATGCTAATACATTACTGGTGCTCACTTGTGTTTCTAATTCTCTTTTTCCCCCATGGGCAGCTGAGCCACTCAAGGAAATTCACTGAATTCAATGCAAAAGAAAACACAAGAAATCTACCTACTGGAAATGCTTCATTAGTATTTATTCATTCATTTCCTTTGTTTGAGAGAACAATGAACCAGAAATGCAACAGAGCTTTTTAAAACAAGTTTAAATTCCACTTTACCCAAACTATTGCTTATTGTGTTTCGTCACCAATCTCAGCTGCTGTTTGCCAGCAAAACAACTCTTCACTTCAGGGGTCTTGTTCCAAGTAGGATCTTGGATATAAAAACCAAATATGAAAAATTATGCCATGAAGAACTTTCCTGTCAAAACAGATGGTGAAAGCAAACAGGATCTGAGGGAGCCTGAATGTAAAGTACAAAGTAAAGTACACTCAAATACTGGATCAGCCTTGCAGCCAGTTTGGGAACAAAACTAATTTTAACATTTTGAACTAAATGAAAATATTTTTGCAAAACATTAAGCTAAAAAGAATCTTTAATTTGCTGATTAATTACGTGGCTACTTACTAGGTAATAGGTACCAACCAGAGGAAAATAATCAAGTATTTCAAAGCATAGAAAAGGTTTTAGGTGTTCAAAGTAATGACCAGTATGCCTATATATGCAGTCATATTGTTAAGTGTATAAAGTTCGAAAATGCTCATGTGATTTCTTAATTTAAAGCAATAAGTTGTCCCTGGGACTTAGACGTTATTTACTGAATATTTTCATGTTTCTGACTGAAAGGATATTTGAAGAAATTTAATTTTAATTGACCTTACTTTAACTTTTCAATATATTTCTTGACAAAAAATAAAAAGCCAGAAGAGAGTTCTGTGGAAAAAAAAAAAAAAAACCAAAACCTTATTTCTGTATTAATGTTTAACTATTTTAATTTTTATACAATTTCTGTAATTTTCTATGTTAAAAGAATTCATTTCAAAATTTAAATTCAATTTCTAGTATTGTAGTACTGAATGTTTTGCTTTTTCTAAGTTTTCTTTTCCCCAGATAGGATTATTTGTTTTGAAATCAACTTAAATTTTGTGAATTATTTAGCCATGGATCCTGAATTTTTCAACAAACAATAAAAAACCCAACCAAACCTAAATCATTTTATGTTAACCATTCTCATCAGACCCAAAAATTTAATTACAGACAACTCAGCTCAAGAAATTGGTGACTTGCAGTAGAAGAAATACATTCATTAACCCGGACTAATTAAGAACACCTGTCTCCTGGTAGAAATTTCAAATCTATTCTCATTCAAAGATTTTGTTACAATTTGTCCTAAATTACACACATTTCCCAAATTCTGAACTTTGTGAATTATGTTTAGTTCCTTTTAATAAAAATTGAATGCATTCTCTGTATCTTCTCCTTTGCATGGAGAATTTTTGCCTATATAAGGAAAAAAAAAGCAACATGAGAAATCTGTAGCAGTTTACAAAACTGGCTGTGTATTCTTATGTTCTTCAACTGATTTTCTGTAGGTTTCTTTTGTTTCCATTTGTACTAGACACAGACCATTTAAAAGACTTGGAGATTTAGTTATCTTTTCTGTCACTTCCATACCCTGGGTACTTGCAGATTCATCTAACCATGCCTTTTTACTTTTTTCTTGGTTTTTGTTTTTTCCAGAATTTGTTAATTATGCAGGTGCAGAAGTTCATGTGAATTATCTTCAGGGTTTTTATTTTTCCCCTGAATAATAAGAGGTTCTGGCCATGTTAATTGCCCTACACAGAAAAGAGCCCCACTGTTCCCCACTGAAAGAAAGAGCACTGTGAATGAGCTCAGAAGCCTCTTACACTGCCAGTGGAGAAAGTAACACAAAATGCAGCCTCATTGCTTTGTGAAAACTGGCTAGGTTTTCTCATGAATTCCTCTGCCAGAAGATGAAGCCAAGCTTGCACTATTGTGGCATTTAGCTTATATGTAAAAGGTTTAGGAGCCCTTAATTTGAAACTGGCTTCAAACTGTCTTCAAACCAGCAGATTGCCATTCTTGCCAGATTAGTTTAAATAAATTCATAATCATTGCTGCCCCACCTTCTCCATATAATTTCGTTTTAATGTTTCTTGTTCTTCCAGTTTTAGATCAATGACTTTCTGAACAAAGTAAGTAAATTTTGGGCTTCCCTTTGCAAAAAAATGTATTTGCAGTATGGATGTGGAACTGCATATCTATATATTCACATGTAAAATTTGAGGTAAGAAATTGATTGATCTCTATACCATAACAGTTCTACTAAACTGCCAGAAATTAGGAAGTCTGAGGTTGCAGTAATTTCAAGTTAATAGTGCCTTTTTTCCTTTCTACTCCTCAGATTTGCAAGCTAGTTTAAAATTGTGTAGGGTTTATAAACCCAGCTTTCAGTGTCTTCTTTGCCTTTGGAAATTTAATTGCTTGCAACTTAAAAATTTTCTCTTACAGTAATCAGTCATTACTATTTCTCAAGACTGTTTGCTTTCTAATTTCACAGAAATATATTGTGGTTTTGAAATATGTAATGGATAAAATGTCAGTAATCCAATAAGCAATCTGGAAAGAAGTAACAAAAACTGTCAAACTCCCCTTGAAAGCCTTAGAATTGTACAATACACATTAGATGCTGGCTGCTATTAAAATTCAAACAACTGCATTGACACTCAGCAGCCCATGACCACAATAAAAATCTTACTATTTTTAATTCATTAGTAGAAAATTTCTGAGTATTACTAAAGCTGAACAACATTTTATCTTCTTTATGTTTACATATTTTCATATGTATTATCCTTATATAATTTTCTCCTTTTTAATGTGTAGCAAAATATTACTACTCATATCCTACCAAATTTCATACCCTGAATGTGATTCTCAAGCATACTTCTATCTGAACTAAAAAGGAAAAAAAATAGATTGTTTTCAGTTAAATCAGCACATATACTCATCAACAACCATTGGAGCTGTAATTACGTTTTTGTTCCCCACCATTTCTGTAAAAGAAAATTATTTACTGCTGGTCCGTGCCTCAAGCATCTGATCAGAATTTTTTTCCTTATCAGGTTCTCCAGACAATAAACTTTTATTTCTGAGGAGATATCAGTCCTTTAAATTAAAACTTCTTGTTTATGAACACACATAGTAAATACTTTCCTGATTGTTCTTACAGGGCACAGATTTTACTGGCTACATTCATAGAATTAAAATACACCTGAAATATGTGCTTAGGTAATATCCTTAAAGGTTTTATCTGTGTTTACTTTACCTAAATTTATTTCCTCTAGAATATAACCTGTTCATACCACAAATTATTGCAGATGGTGATTTAATGGAAATTGTATGAAGAAAAAGGCAATATTTCTGGTTTATGCAGGAAAAAATGGAAATTGATAGATAGGTATTTACTTCTCTATTTATTTATTAATAGTAAATATTTGTTAGTAATACATATAAGAATGTATCTGAGCTTTCCTAGGCACTTTGCATACAAAACTATGAAGAAATGTGTTATAATTTTAGACGTTATGCTGTTGGGCTGAAAGAAGGAAACTTCATTTTTTCCACCCATCATGGATTATAAAGGAGAATGGAAGGAGAAAAATCTAAAAGGTAAAAGGTAGATGTTCATGCAGTTGTTGATCCGCACTTTTCTCATCCATTATACTCTGCCATTTGTACAATTCTGACAAATATTTTCTGAACAACATTTTTCAAATAGTTGAATAGGCACTTTCTTAACAAGCTCATTATAACATACTTTAGTGAAATATTAGAAATAATATTTTCAATATTAGGAATTTCTGATTAGCAGAATCAGAAATTAGCAGAAGTTAACGGATAAAAATTATGAAAACTGAGGACAAAATATTATTTTTAGCAAGGGGGAGCACATAGCACATAGAGTACTTTCTAAATGAAGACTACAGAGAAGATTGAGGCATTTTAAGATGTATGTCTTGCAACACTCCATTCCACTGGGCCCCCAAAATGTCTTTTACATACTAAATATAAATATGTATTAAAATCTTGTGCATCAGGCTGGTGCAACAGTTTATTTTGCAGCATCAGGATTATGACTGTCATGACTTAAAAACAAAAACCAGATTACAAAACCAGGTAAAGTAATTAAATTGTGGTACAGCTCTGACAAGATGTTAAATCTTCAAGCACCTTCACAGCAGTAATCACAAGCCAAGAGAGGTGACTAAGTCTAACATGAAGCATCATAATTCTTTGTGTAAAGTGACTTAAAGACCTTCAGAATTAGACCAGATCATTTGCTAGTCTACATTATTTTGACAATATCTAGGAGTTCTGACCAGAAATACCTCTTGCAGAGCAAGTCTGCTGTACATTGGAAAAAAATCCCAACATACTGTGTCAACCACAGCAGATTTCCTTTTGTGAAGGCATCCTCTACTTTTCTTGAAATCAGTCTCTTGTCTCCCAGTTTCCATTTGCAGTTTGGGAGCAGAAAGTCAAGCACAGACAGATAAATAGGTTAATTTCCATAAACACTGAAGTGAACATTATATTGATCTCTTTTTCCTCTTTTCACTCAAGAAAAAATGGCTTGCCATAGTAAAACCTGGAAGTTTCAGGAAGGACAAGTCAACACAGTATAGCTATGAATCCATGGAGATGTAACATTTCTCTGAGTATGAGAAACCTTTTTCTGTTTGAAAGATTACTTAAATACAGCAAGAGAGTCCAATTAAATTTGGTACCTGAGGGACTGGAAAAGGATAAGAAATCCCGGTGAAGTTTAGCAGAGTGCAAACAAGGACATGCCGTGAGGTATGGGCTATATGGGTTTTTAGAACTTTTAGCTAAGCCTGAAAGACTGAGTGCACATAAAAACCCAGAGAACAGAAAAAAGGAGATGTCCCAGATGTGTGAACTTACAGTGCCCAGGTGGTCCAAAGCGCCAGTAATATGAAAATGGGAGCCATGCAAAGAAAGTAGGAAGAAGGCTGTGTGCTGCTGACCCCAGAGCCAAGTTTTATTCCACCATATTATTTATACACCAAATTAGCACTGCAGGCTCTCCTTGTTCATTAAGGGCCAAACCAAGTCAGTGCATTGTACAAACACAAGCAAATGGAAATCTCTTTCATTCTCTATAGAGTGAATTTGCATAACGACCAAATGCAAAACTCCATCAACAACTATAGTAATTTAAAAAGTCCTCAACTTATAGCACCTCAGTCTCCCTAGATATGCTATTTATTGCACAAGCAGCAAAATTCTCGAAAGAATTAAATTTTTTTGCCATGTGCAAAATGGAAATAGTGAAGACAATCATTATGCTGCAACATAACATAGAAAAGATAACAATTCAGCTTTGGAAAAAATACATTGCTGAACTATTAGTTTTATTAATTGTCATTTCCACCATTCCTGGAATAAATAGAAAGGGAAAAAGAACTATCAAGGTGTGTTCATATCAACTAACAATAAAATTTACACACATGTGAGGTGAAGAAATAGAATGGCTCAAGATCCTTTGTTCCAAAAACAAGTTGGAACATTGACTGTTTCATTGTATTAATGTTGCACTAGAAATAACAGCTCTGCATCCATGTTTATTTTATTAAAAATCTAAGTCATAAGGTATAAAACCAAACAAAAATAGGAACCAATTCAATGTGAATACTGCATTTCCTGCTCATATTTCCCTTTCAGGTCTCAAATATGAAGCATTTTTCAGTCAAGTTTCCAGCTGTGCCCATTTCATAGATGAAATGTAGCAATAGATACAAAAGCTATTGTATTCTAGAAAGTCTGTACTTCTGGTTTCCAGCTCTAACTTGAGGGTCATCTTTGAATTAAATGCACTGTCATTTTACATGTATTAATCTGATATCTTATTAATCTTTTACTTTGGATGGGGAAGAGTCACATAGAGAATGTCAGCACCCCTCAAGGCAGAAGAGCCAAAAGACTGGATTCAAAATTTTCTGAGCATACAAATTCAAGACCTAAGAGCTGGCTTTGCCTAAGACTGTCCTTCCATTAAAAAGCTGAATCTGTTTTGATTTGATCTTTTTTTGCAGATGTATTTCCCCCAATCTGTATTTTTTGAGAAACAGAAGTTTTCATTGTATTCATCCTAACATTGTTTTGCTGAAGTTACTTAGTATCAAATTCAGTTTCTGGGTGTAACAAATTAACTTTTCCCAGTGTGCACTAATTTATATTTTTAAAGCAGAAACCACCTGTCATGAGAATTCCCCCTATGCCTGGATTATATTTTAGATTCTCTTCCTCGAGGACATTTAGATTATGAATTCTGCAGCTACAACCATTCCCATCCATTCCCTCAGGACATTAAGGATATAGATATGCGCATTGCACTCATTTTCAGAAAGGTCTTTATATAGCCAGAAATAGAAGCCTCAAATCCTAATTTAGCTCTTTCTTCCAGGGACAGTGATCCAGTGATTGGGAGTAGTGACCCAGCTCTGCATAGAGACTTGTGGTTGACCAAAATCACCAAGATAAATGCATAGAGTCATTAATAACAGGGAAATGACACCAAAAATTGCTGTTGCTCCACCCACTGTCAAGGTAATGGGCTTTGAAATGACATATTTCTCCTACTCCATATGGAGTAACATCCAGCTCCAGGACAAGCACAGCCCCTGAGTGAACTTGCATGTAAATAGTAGGAATTTACTGAAATGAAGAGACATTCTGCAATAAAAAGAAGACAGAAGAGGGAAAAGGAGAGAATTGTTAACACTTCATTGTCATTTGCCATCTGTCTGAATCCAGCACAGAAGCTTTTAACGCAAACCCAGATGTCTAAATTTAGTCAATAAAAGACAAAACTAAAGACCTCTTCAGCCCTGCAACCAACTCTCACTGTTGTTCATGACAGAAGACACAAACTCCCATTTTATGATGCCAGAGATCACAGTAAAAATTGATCATTCCATGAGTTTGGTAATGGACTTTATATAGATATTTCCTTTATTTGAAACAAAAAAATGTAAAATGGTTTTGTAAAGATAATAAAGAAATAAGAAGAAAGTTTATAAATGTCCTTTTAAAGTGTTGTTGTGGGGTTTTTTTCGGTTTAAACTTGTGGAAATACATTCCATGTTCAGACATTTTATAATGGCAAAAATGACCCAGAGGGAAAGCAGCACAGAGAGAAAGAATCAGATTTTTTTCTCTAACATATTGCTGCAATATCCTTAGGAAACAGCAAATAAAAACTCTTAGAAAGAAACAAACTCTCTGAATCACATATATCTGTCCTGTTGCAAGAAACTATGTCACATATTATTCATGAACTTGAAAAGATCCATCTTCAGCTATTTTGAGTGTTTTGCTGTCTCTATTTCTCTTTCAACACTTAACAGCTTTGCTCTGGAAGTAACACTTTCACTTTTAAATTTTGACACCTTACAGTGGAGTTTTTTTAAATGTGAAAAGTACAGTTTATCTAAATTTCCTTGTCACTTTAAGCAGAAAGATACCTAGAATTCAGCTAAAGGTGTTGGAAGCTGGGGGCTGGAGGCAGAATTTCTTCAAAGTTTGTGATTTTGTCATGAGAAAAAATAGAATTTTTTCAGCATCCATATTCTAAGGGAACATTTTTTTCCCCACCCATTAAAAAAGAATAAAAAGAAGAGTTGTATTTAGGACTGTCCTACTAATGAATTATTCTCTCTAATCTGCAGAAATACAGACAGCTTACCAGAAGTGAGATGTCAGAAATTGTACTTCTAATACATTGAGGCAAGATAACCTACTACATGAAACAACACTGCTGTTGAAGTAACACAGCTAGAGATGGGAAGTAGGTATTTCCCATTATTAGAAAAAAAAAAAAAAAGAGAGAGAGAAGAAGAAATGGCATGCCCACTAACAGAGGCATCAGTAATGATTTCAGTATACCAGTGCATGCCCTAGGAGTTAAAATTTAAAAATGCATACTTAGACTCAAACTCTGTCACTCTTTAACCAGGATGGGAAATGGCTCATTTTAAACTCATCTTCACACCAAGAAAGTATATGAATGCATACTTGAAAAGAAATGTCCTTCATGAGAAAAAGCACATGGATGTGCACTATGCACTAAATAATTAACAGGTAATTGCAAATTCACATTACCATGCACAACAACTTATAAGTTCTGTAACTCAAGAAGACTTATGATCAGATCATGTGGCAAGATGAAAGAGACTCATGAACTGCCCAACCACTGACATACCCTATAACCAAGAGAGTTTTCCTTCAAAAATAGAACAAAATTACAGGTCTTACTGACAAAGATAGGATATTCCCAAGGAGCAACCTAAAAATGCATAATCAATTCTTAATTGACTTCAGTAGTACATGGAATGAAATATTAAGAGAAAAATTTGAGAGGCATCATAAAGGGACAAAAGTCTTCCTTCCTTTTTCACAGACTGAGAAGGAACTAAATCAGTAATGACTTTGAAGCAAAACTGCCTACAGTTTCAAGAGAGCTTCCCCAAAAAAAGCCTTAGGCTTAATATCACAAACCTCATGCACTAACTGAATAATCATTAAAAAAATATTTTTTCACTCTAAAATGAGACAAAGGTTACTGCAAACCTGCTCAAGACGTGGCTTAATCCTTCCAGTCTCTAATAACTACAACAAGCACAGCAAAGCCATACCAACCAATCTTTGTGACAGCAGAAGGAATTCAGTAAAAACAAAGATTGTGTTAAGGACAGAAAGCCTGGCTTAAGAAACCCCTTCAGAGGGAAGGCAGATTGTGCCCACCAACTTCTGACAAAGTACAAAAGAAAGTCTTGGTTTGAACCAGCCTGCAACGAGAAACAGCTGGGTACATGCATGAAAAATATAGAATTTTAGATCTTACTTTCTTTTCTTTGCAGTTGAGCACAAAACCACAGAATAAGGGACATTGATTAAGGCATTTTCAAGCAGGAATTAAAGTCGTGGTACAAAGAAAGGTTGTGTGTCTTACATACAGCTGTTTAAAGAAAGAATCAAACAGAAAATGTTGCTGAAATTCAGCCTTTCATTTTCTTCTGGGAGCAGATCACTGAAGGGAGGAAAGCTGCAGAATGCTTTATGTTGGCTTCAGCAAAAAGAAAAAGGAACAACTAACCACAGCCTACTGAGCACAGTATCAGAACAGTATCCAAGTTCCTTTGACACTCTTTTGATTCCCTTAGCTTATGGAGCATTTGTTATTTATGCAAATATTTCTCACAGACAACAGAAGTTAAAATATTAATAATTTCATAATATCTTACCACTAGGGGTAATTTGAGCATGTCATAAGACAGTCTTTAAGTATATATTTGAATTTTATAAGTGTTGCCATAATCAATATTTTACTGTTCTTTTTTTGCTTAGCACTAGAAGAAAATGAAAAGAAACCTGACTGTAGTTGAAAAAGTTTTCAAATGTATTCTGCCTTATATTTTTATTTTTGATCAACTATACTCTGAATGCATTTTACTTGGGCTTAATTTCATCTGCACAAACTTTTGGCTCATAATTTCTATTTATCAGAATGAAGATTCCATAAATCTGTTTTTACAAAAGCAACACAGAGAACAAACATGTTTGGTCTATCATAAATAGAAATGTCTCAAAAATTTACATTTCATCTCTGATCGTTGCATTTCTTGAAGAGCCTGAGTGCACAAAAAGCTGAAACTTTACTTGTGTTATGCACAAAAACTCCTGAGAATGTAAACAGTTTTCTAATGCAAATATATTTTAATGTCACTGTGCACTTTTAAGTGAAACAATTATTCAAATGCTCAAATTCTCCTCCATGACAGATACAAATGCAAATTTGCATGCAATAACTGGCATCTCAGGGAAAAAAAAAAGGTATTTTTTCCACATTAAAACAATGACAACTACACATTTAATCAAAAAAAAAAAATCAAAATTGCTAGCTTATTTTATTGAAGTGATAAAAAAATCAAAACACAGTAGACTCTTGAGAACAGTAAGATATCCCAAAATGTATACTTAACACCATTAATAATGAGCTCCATCTAGACACTCTTCTAAGAGCAATGGTGAGCTGGTTTAACATCACATCCACTCAGATCTGCAGAGGTCAGAGACAGCAAATCTGACAGACATCAGTCCTGAAGCCTTGAAAAATCAGTACAAAATTAACAGCCTGATATTGGCAGCAACAACCCCCATGCTGCTGGATTAACAACAATATTTTGTCAGATCAGATTGTTTTGTGGATGCATCTTTTCACCACTAAGTCATAATCTTTCCACTAATAGTTAAGGTTTAAAAGCTCTTCTTTCCAATTACAGCAAATATGCACCACAGTATATTTTAAAAGTAGCCAGATCCCAGTTTACATTGATATTCCAAAAATATGCTCCCTCTGCTGAATTCTGTTGTTTGACCTCATTCCTGGAAAATTGTGCTAATAAAAAATTTCACTGTAAACAGATGCCAACAACTGCCAGGGAATCTAGCAAACACTAAATGAGGTTGAATGTCCTATGTAATTTCAAGTTTAGCCTGACTCAAAGAGGTCATAGCACCTCCATAATGAGCCAGGGTTTTCATTCTTACCCTTCCAAAACCTGTATTTTGAAGCAATTAGCCCCACAAAGCAGGTAGTGAAGTCCATAGACTACATATCAGTAACTGTATCTACCTGGAATTGAGAGGAGACACTTTTTAGGAGCTTCCAAATGACAGTGCAGCTCTGCATAATGCCAGCAGTGTCTTCAAGGCAGTAATGATCCTGTCAGTATAAGAGGAAAGACATTTAAACCCTGCTATAGCTAGAGGATGTAAAAGAGGACTGTAGAGACAAAAAAAAATAGCCTTTAAACATAATAGTTTTAGTCCTTACTTGTGGATGAAAAAGTGAAAGCTTTATGCAAAGCATATTTATATAAAGGGTGATATTGCTAGTCTACAGGTATAAGCAATAGCTGATGTTTCTTTAAGGGGTTTAGAACTAAAAAGGGCTGAAGTAACATTAAAACTATAGCTGTCTAAGTGCTACATGTAGTGTGCTCAAGAAAAAAACAGGAATAGAAGAAGGTTTAGCTTTTACTGAACTTTCATGAAATGGAACACATTAAATGACTGCTAGGTGCAATCTGCTGATCCAGAACCAGATGCAGAGTGTGCTGGCGTTTCCTGTCAAGTTAATGGGCTGCAGATAAGACCCATGGGAGGTATGGCCTGCAATGCTGACATTTTCTGTCCACTGAATGCCTGAAGTATCTGCTGTATTTTTTGCTCTTTGAACCTACTTTCCATCCTTATCTTCCTCTTTGCTTCTATACAAAATACATTAGAGTATCTTCATACTAAGATACTTGTGCTGAGAACCACACACCTTCCCCATATCCTGCCTAAACATCAGGTTTACAATAACAACAGAGTCACTTCTCACCCACAGAGTCACACATCCCATGGGAAAATCCAGAGTTTTGCGGAAATTTTGTAGAGACCACTAGGCTTGTGCTTCATGATTTAAAATACAGTTTCAAGAGAAAAAAGTGTGTTTCAGGTGGATAGTCAAGATTTCCGAGGATTCCTGTGTTTTGCATTGAAGAAGGAAAAGAAAATGTCACTTTGCAGTGGGCCAGGGGGCTTCGGCTTCGAAGCTTCTGGGCCTGGAAATTTCTTTTTCCAGTTTGGCTAAGAAGCAAACAAACACAAATCAAACCACACATACCTGATCTGCTTCTTTTAACCTCGAATACGGACAGCCCCAGACTCTTCCTCCATCACGTCTTGTTGTCCTTAGAGCAGTTTCATTTCTGGGTTGGAGCCTCTGTTTGTGTGTTGTGTGTGTGAAGAGGAAACCAGCTCGGGAGGGGAAGGCTTGTGAATTTTGTTTTACTGTTAACTTTATTAAAAAAAAAAAAA
>VWYE01009133.1:0-12808 GCA_013398995.1 Alaudala cheleensis | reverse complement strand
GGGAAAATGGGGGTGGCCAGGAGAGGCCACAATTTTGGGTATTGGCTAAGCATCCTTAAAAAGGCCCAATGTGCAGTTCAGGTCCATAGATGGTGGTGAGAGCACCAAGAATGGACCTTCGGGATGGTTGTGGTGATAAGAAAAGACTTCTGTCTCTTTGCTGAGGTGAAGATTGGTTTCTTGAGATGGTAAAAGTATGTAAACTGGAGGGAAATGAGCTAAGTGCAAAAGGTGTGAGTGTAGAGGGTTTGGCAACTGGGAAGAAGAGAAAATGTTCTAGAAAGTTTTCATTTCTGTTAATCTGTTGTTTAATAAAATTTTTCTTTGTATTCAAGCTTTGGGCCTGCTTTGCTCCGTTCTTACTCACACCCCACAGTTATGGTTGAGAAATATACATTCATGGGTGCGCTGGCATAGCCTGCCAGGGCAAAACCATGACACCTTTTAACAGGGATCCCATTTCTTTCTGCTTCAACACCTTACTAGATCTGCCTTTCCTGGGAATTGTAAAATATTTTCCTGGTGAATTTCTGTAATGCCATCCAAGCTTTTTTTTCTGTGGAGCAGATCCCTTCTAAACACACAAGATATCTCAAGGGACACTAATTCAAACCAGGCTGTGGGTGTCTTTGTCATTCAATGAGTGTGGGCAGTGGGCAGAAATCTTTCATCATATGGATGCTGATGATTGGCTGACATTTGGGAAATGCCTGTGGGTAGGACAAATTTAGTGTTAAACAACCATGGCATGGCTTAAGAGGGGTTTATATGAGTCAGTACACTTTGATGTGTAAAAATCTGGACCTTTGTCTTTAGGACAATCCTTTCTGAATGAATAAGTTGCCCACATTTTGATCTAAGAATTGTTTTAATTGTCTTGTGCAGTCACACAAATGAAGAAGTGTATGCATACTGATAATATGGAGATGTGTAATTTTGTTATTGAGAGAGAGCACTAATTACATTTGGTAGACTAGTAGGTAGAAGGAACACAGCAGAACTTTAAAGATCTTCCCCATCCTTGCAATAAGTAACTGCTTGTTGGGTTTGGGTTTTTTCTTTTTTGGGGGGTTGTGATTGGTTTCTTTCTTTATTTCAGCAAGTGTTCCAAAAGCGGAAATGCAAAACAAATCATTAGTTCTACCAATAACTTGCAAAAGGCAATGTAAAATTCAGAAGCTGTAGAAGATGACACTTCTCCCTGTATGACCACTGAAGGATTTTTAGGGGTACCTCTCCTGTCAGCATGTCATTCTTTCATTACAATGATCTCTTCCTTCACAATCTTTCCTGCTGTATCATTGTGCTTTCATTCACTGTGTGTGCTTGCACGCTACCAAAATGCTGACTACCAAAGCTGACTCCTGTAACAAATCACTGCAACTTAATGTTTTGTTTCTATAAATATAGACAAGATCCAACATATTGAAAAACTTCAATTTCCACAAACATATGTAAGTTTTGACAAAGATTTCAACAAAAGTTAGAATTTCTGGCTAAAGTCAAGGTGGAAAATTGCTGTTTCAATATCATCTGTGGGAGCTCCTGCATATCTGGTTATCTTACAGGATCTGTTGCTGTTTTTTTAACATTTTTCAAATTTCTATTTTAATGTAGAATAGAAAAAGTTACTAAATCTTCATATCATTGATGTCAAATACAGAGAATGAAGAGCATTGCCTGTCTTCACTTAGCATGGTTATGGAAACTCAAAGCTTTGGCCAACTTAAATACCAATATGTGAATTTATGCTCGTGTTGCATTACTCCTCAGTAATAGAAGAAGAATTTTACAAAGTAGTATTGGAAAGATGTAAAACATCCATATATAATTTATTCAACTGTTTATGATGAAAGCCTGATGGTAAAATAATTTTGAATAATATTTTACCCATTGATTCATTTAATTTATAAATAACAAACTTGACTTGTTAATATTTTATTCAATGAAAAATGCCAAAATTCACTGGATACATTTTATGTAACATAATTAATATAGATTTAATTTAATATAACTACTCCAGGATACAAAAGAATATTTTTCTCTGCTGATATTGAATTAGTAATGAATTAATAAATGTTGGTTTTCTTTGGGTTTTTTTTAACCTAATTGTCTATGTTGGATAGCAGCTTTCCCCTTTTTAGTCAGTACTTACAAAGAGGCCTCTTATATAACTGAAAAACCATGATTCCATAGGCAAAAATAATAACTTTGTCCAGACCTTTCCCCTAAGTCAGAGAACAGCAACTGGAAATCAAAAATTAGCGAACTCCCAGCTAATGGTAAAAACGTACTCAATTGTATGAATTAGGAGCAAATAAGTGCAAAAATTAATTTAAAATAATAAAAAAAAAATAGAGGAAAAAGGTCTGCTTTTTCCAGATCTGTTTCTGTTAGGCCAGTCAGGGATTTAAGTATAGGAAAAATATGGCAATGATACAAACTTCCGCCAAAATTGGAATAATAAAACTGCCAAAAATAACACATGAGGAACAAGTGTTAAGAAATTTTTTTCCCATATTTGGATGTAGGTCTGATACACCCTCATTCCACAAGAANTTTTAACCTAATTGTCTATGTTGGATAGCAGCTTTCCCCTTTTTAGTCAGTACTTACAAAGAGGCCTCTTATATAACTGAAAAACCATGATTCCATAGGCAAAAATAATAACTTTGTCCAGACCTTTCCCCTAAGTCAGAGAACAGCAACTGGAAATCAAAAATTAGCGAACTCCCAGCTAATGGTAAAAACGTACTCAATTGTATGAATTAGGAGCAAATAAGTGCAAAAATTAATTTAAAATAATAAAAAAAAAATAGAGGAAAAAGGTCTGCTTTTTCCAGATCTGTTTCTGTTAGGCCAGTCAGGGATTTAAGTATAGGAAAAATATGGCAATGATACAAACTTCCGCCAAAATTGGAATAATAAAACTGCCAAAAATAACACATGAGGAACAAGTGTTAAGAAATTTTTTTCCCATATTTGGATGTAGGTCTGATACACCCTCATTCCACAAGAAAAGAAAATATTTTCAATTGAAGAGGGCTGTAAAGCTTATGATACACATAAACATTAACAAACCAAATGGAGAATAACTCCAACAGCTGAGGATGTCTGATGTTACCAAGATTGTAAAATAAATATTGAGAAACTGTTAAAACCTAAACCACTTAAAGAGTGTTAATATTGTGGCAACTTTNATGGTAAAAACGTACTCAATTGTATGAATTAGGAGCAAATAAGTGCAAAAATTAATTTAAAATAATAAAAAAAAAATAGAGGAAAAAGGTCTGCTTTTTCCAGATCTGTTTCTGTTAGGCCAGTCAGGGATTTAAGTATAGGAAAAATATGGCAATGATACAAACTTCCGCCAAAATTGGAATAATAAAACTGCCAAAAATAACACATGAGGAACAAGTGTTAAGAAATTTTTTTCCCATATTTGGATGTAGGTCTGATACACCCTCATTCCACAAGAAAAGAAAATATTTTCAATTGAAGAGGGCTGTAAAGCTTATGATACACATAAACATTAACAAACCAAATGGAAAATAACTCCAACAGCTGAGGATGTCTGATGTTACCAAGATTGTAAAATAAATATTGAGAAACTGTTAAAACCTAAACCACTTAAAGAGTGTTAATATTGTGGCAACTTTCACAACGAAGAAAGAGGGTGATGCAATTAATCAGTAAAGGCTGAGATGTTTCCCAAATTATTACTTCCAGCAAAATAATTCTGATTTTACCCCTCTATGTTTGGGGAGTTATTTTTTTAAAAGCCCATATATATAAAGCCCATATGAGACATTTTACATTTGATGTATGATGCCCAATATTTATTAATGTAAAAATATAGAAAGATGCAACAAGACATAAAATAAAAACCAAAAACCACCAAATGACTGACTAATTCTCCAGTGCAGTTGAGTGGAGTGACAGGACAGCTTCTACAAAGATTTCAAAGGGTCTACGGCAAATTTTCTCATTATTTCACATGGATGTCATGGGCATTGAAACATTGTCTATACCAAAGATAAATATCATTCACTTCATTTGGTTTATAACTTTTTTTGAGATCTGGAATGTGTTCATTAATCTATGGACAAATATTATAAGGAGCTTTTCAGTATTATGGGGGATTTTCAAAACAAGTAGAGATTTTAAAAATTGGTTCTTGTCTTACTTGACAAGATGATTTGCCAAAAAGGTATCATGACCATTAGCACTATACTATTGAAACTTGTCCACCAAATGTGGAATCAGATTTTACCAAGCACTAATCTTCATTCTTCATTCTGAGAAAGATTTTAACAGCTGCAGATATATCTTGCATTAAAAGATACCTTTACCCTATAATCTATAGCCATAATATTGGATTCAGGTTTAAAATGTGAATTAAAAATAAAAAAAAGAAATCAAGTTTCCCTATTCTGGGGAATTAAAGCCTAGTTTAAATCAGACATAGAGGGAGCTGAACCTGGGCTGGTTTCCTAGCAGTATCATCTCCTTTGCTGAAGCAGTTATGCAGAAATTTTAACTTAACGTTGGCACAGAAAAGAAGTTCTAAAATACTGCAAGCTATTTGAAAATTAAATTGTCCTTCTACATTCATGCATATCTTAATAGCATTATTCATTTCATATTCACATTAGACTTCATCCTAATGCATAAGCATTAAAACCTGAGCTGCTGCTTCAGCTCAGCTGTACACAGTTAGGTGCTGGATATAGATCATAAGGAAAGTTTCCTGCCTCAAGGGATGAGGAGGTCAAGACCTTTACCCTGCAAAGGCTCATTCAGAAGATTGGTTTCATTAGCTCTGAAAAGTGTGACAACAAACATACAAGCCCGCCTAACTCATCCATCCCAAATTTTAGTTAAGGAAGTGGTCCCAGTGATCTCAGTGGAGCTGCTCACAGAATATTATAAATTTAAATGCCAGCACATGTATTTGAAAGATCAAGGTTGTAGGCATTTTGTTTCTTCCCTTTTCCACTGCACATGATTTATACTTTTTCTAATGGTGGGTTGTCAGACAAGAAGTGCTGCAAGATGAATTATTGTCCAAAGTGTTCTTCTGGTCCCCCAGGTGTGTGGTGTACTGTGAAATGCTGGCTTGGGGTAATTCAACAGTCCATCTCTTACTGCCTTGTTTCTAGCCTGAAAAATGAAGTTGCTTTGCTGTACTTTGATGTTGTCACTATTCTTCCTCTTCCTGACTCTCTGGCACATCCTTTTGTACATTAATGGACCAAAGAGGAGGCAGGACATGTGCAAAGAAACTTCTCTTCAGATGACAATTTTAAAAATTTAGTGTTATAGATAGCATTTAGCCTATAGATGTCATTTTGAATAATGTTTCTCTGAGTGCTAAGCCAAGGTCTAAGAGTTTTGCATAAAATCTGGTATTCCTTGGATTTATTTCCCACCATATTCGCCACATATCATTATATTGCTGTGCTTCAAGTTTCTTTCTACTATAATACTTCTTAACCAAAACATTTGGGAAATATACCATCTTCAGATTACAAAAGATGTTAAAGGTTTATAAAAACATCTATTTATTAGTCTCATAACAAGTAAGCCCTGGAAATTAATGTGTGACACTTACCTTAACCTTAAATTATCAACATGTTTCTCACATAAGGAGGTTGACAAGTTGTTTATTTTTTTTACCTAATTGGTAACATTTACCTTCACTATAGAATTTTCTAATGGAACAGAAGTGCATGGGAAAAGTGAAAAAAGGCCAAGATGTAACACAAAATATTTAGTGTTGTATCAGGTTTCTGCTCTTGGATTGTTACTTCATACCTGAATTTTTCACCTGCATTCAAAAGAGAGCACTTTTTCTGGTGGAGACAGTTTGTGCTGTATCAAATAATTGTCTGTGAAGTGAGTAACATCCATTTTGTCTTACAGATGTCAAATGGAGTTTGGGAATTTCTCAGCAAAAAAGATTTCAGTTTAATGTTCCACTTCTGAGATTATGACAGTGAAATCCCAAACCATATGTTCATATTGTGTTATTGTAGTACAAGTTTCTGAATTGACTTTTACTACTCTACTTGTGTTTCATAAGAGATTCAAAAGAATATACCACTAAGCTGAAGTCTAAGAATCAGTGAGTAAATATCAGCCAATATGTATGCATGGATCTTTGAAATAATTATTAAAACTTATTTGATATCCGTGAATTGAAACATCTGTCAGTATATGGTATTTAAAGGTAAGAAAAAACAACAAAAAATAATGCAAAGTTTTTAATCAGTCTCTGAAACCCGTGAAAAAATTTGATTAACAATTATTCACAGAGGTAAATTACTCAAGTGTTCCTTAAAATAAGCTGTCAACAGGAAAGGGATGGATATTCTTGGCAGACTCATGAAATAGGGTTAAGAGTTAAAATTAGCAGTGCAATTTATCATTCAGATTACTGAGGATGAAACAGTGCAAACAAAAACTTATGAAATTTGGCAGGGAAAGAAAAGGACCAATATAACTAGAAAAAAAATCACACAAGGTATTCTATCATATTTCCTGATGGTACTTGCCTAATTAAAAAGGAGAAAAAAATCAGTCTTCTGCAATCCTAAGTGAATGGAAGAAAGAAAATTAGATGATCTACATTACTGATATAAATGATGTAGTTCTGCAATGATATGATTAAAACCACGCATTCCTACACATACATGGCCTTTTTACACTGATACAGAGTTTGGTGTATTGCAGATATAATACCTGGACAGTTCTTCTGCACATGTAAGAAAAATTACTTTCATTACAGGACTTGAGTTTATTTATAGGGTTGTTAATTAGAGTGAAATCACCAAATCACCCCTCAAAAAATGAAGCAGTTCCTTTGTTTTTCTCTCATCAGCTTTCTCATGGCACATATGACTGTAGAATGCCACAGTTTATTTACACAGAGCCATTTTTAGTGCAATTGTTGTGTTTTAATAAAAGGATACTCTTGTGTCTGCTGCTCAGGCTTTCTTTTTGTTGTCACCATTGTCATCCNATGAAACAGTGCAAACAAAAACTTATGAAATTTGGCAGGGAAAGAAAAGGACCAATATAACTAGAAAAAAAATCACACAAGGTATTCTATCATATTTCCTGATGGTACTTGCCTAATTAAAAAGGAGAAAAAAATCAGTCTTCTGCAATCCTAAGTGAATGGAAGAAAGAAAATTAGATGATCTACATTACTGATATAAATGATGTAGTTCTGCAATGATATGATTAAAACCACGCATTCCTACACATACATGGCCTTTTTACACTGATACAGAGTTTGGTGTATTGCAGATATAATACCTGGACAGTTCTTCTGCACATGTAAGAAAAATTACTTTCATTACAGGACTTGAGTTTATTTATAGGGTTGTTAATTAGAGTGAAATCACCAAATCACCCCTCAAAAAATGAAGCAGTTCCTTTGTTTTTCTCTCATCAGCTTTCTCATGGCACATATGACTGTAGAATGCCACAGTTTATTTACACAGAGCCATTTTTAGTGCAATTGTTGTGTTTTAATAAAAGGATACTCTTGTGTCTGCTGCTCAGGCTTTCTTTTTGTTGTCACCATTGTCATCCCTCTCTGCCATTATTCTGAAAGGATATCAGGTGGGGAAACTACACCACATCCACCTGTCAGCAACACAGGTCCTTTCTACAGCCTCCAGCTTATCCTTAACTCAGGCAGCTCACCAAGGCAAACATATCAAGTCCAGATTCTTTGCACTGCTTTCCACAGCTTATTGCACTCATGGGATCAGCAGGAGGTGGTTTTCACTAGGAAATTCAATAAAATAGTGATAGAAAGTACTAGGGCCCACATATTCCACATCTTGTTCAGATTTTATACAAAAAGAGATTATTTCTTCATTGCATGAAGAAATTTTATTAATTCTCAAGTAAGCAGATCAAAATTTAATTAAAACTAAAATCATATGTCTGCACAGTAACTTTGGAGACAACCTTTTGTATAGTACAGTAAGCAATCACATATAAACACACCACATTGTTTCATCCTACTTCTAAAGATTGGAAATGGACAAATGTTTCAAAACAAAAATAAATCTCTCCCTTCCACTATCAGCGGCAATAATTAAATACATTGATAATATTGCACAGGACGAATAGGCCAAGAAAACCACTACCCTCAAGGAAACAAAACTAAAGATAATCTAAACTTTCATGAAAACCCCTTTACCTCCAGATAATCAGCTACATAATAAATCTAAAATTATCTTTTCACCACTGTACTCTGCAAAGAAGGAAAGATTATGAAGAACATAGCAGAAACATATCTGTTGGTAGTAAACTATTACTATCACTTGGCTATTTTAAATGCTTCACTTCTGTCTCCTGTGCCAGAGGTCCATTCAGCCCAGCCTTGAGCCTTTCCAGGCATGGGGCATCCACAGCTTCTCTGGGCAACCTGTTCCATAATAACATGTTTTACAAGGCCTTCCAAAATTAGAACAGCATCTGATTCCAATGGACATTTTCTTTCTATGTCCAAGAGCTTGTAATTGCTTCTTGGGCACTTCAATTCATGTAGAGACACATTGCAGATTATAGTCAGACATTTAATGACATGTTTTCCCATACAACATTTATTAACTTTCTATTTAATAGTTTATAACTGGAAGAATCATTGATGAATACTTTAAATATGTTGCTCTGTTTGTTGACAGCCAGAGGAATTTTTAACAGACACACTAAATTGCTGCAGATAAAAAATGATACATACATATTTCCAAGACAAGTGTGAATGTATGTATACACATATGTATGTATGAGTCAATGGAACATTTCTGCAGGAAAATGTGCTATAATTTTCTGAAAAAAAGGGTGCAGGCATAATGCTAATTAATTTTCAACTGGAAAAGTAGATATATTGCTGAATTCAGAGTAAACAAAACTAAATAAATGGGTAATATTAGGATATTGTAACACTGTCTATCAATGTAAATTATTCATATTAGTTGAGATGTTGGCAAGCTTTTATGACTCAGGATGAAATTTTGCTAAAGCAGCTAGTCAATGTGTCATAAACGAACATGTGATATTTTGCAAAGCTAAAGAATCACAGAAATCAAGAATTCTGCCCTGAAATTTCAGGTGAGCTTTGTGTCACTGGTACCAGTTATTAACAAAGAAGAGTTACACAGCACGAAGGACCCACCAAACTTTACAGCCCCTGACAATTTTGGGTCTCTTTTTTTTTTGTCTCAGCAGACACAAGCATCTTCATAAACTTCTGGAATAATAATAATAATACAAAAAAATAGTTTTAATGCTTGAAAATCCCTCAAAGTTTCACTGACAGTAAAAATAACCACAAAAAGTTTTCAGATCAATATTTGGACTTAGATGCAATGATGAATGTATTAAACCACAGGAACAAATAGTGAATAAGCATACTGTGCCACACATCTCCCCCTTGTGGAAGGAATCCCAGCTATTATTAGCTTAGATGAATCACGAGGGCAACTGCTCTTGCAAAAAACACCTTTCCAGAACTAGCCTGAAGATTTTTCTTCTCCTCTTTAAAGATCTCTATTTCTGGATGTTTCCACATACTTGGATATTTGCTTTTGCTGGGATAAGCTACTTGCTCAAAACACTGAGTACTGAAACAAGCACCATATGCTTCTTCTCAACTCCAATCCTCTGGTGATCTTTCTGTAAAACAGAGGGTCTTCCTATGTATTTAAAATAATTCCTCATCTGCCTCCCACTGGGGAAAAATTTCTTATTTCATTAGTCATAGATACTCAACGGGAAAAACATGATTAACAATACAGAGAATGTTGACTTGGGAGAAATTCCTTTCAGGAAGGAGCTGGAGAACTCAAGTTTCATGCACATGACAGTCTAGTCAAGCTACTGAAAACAATGGACGCATTTCAGTAGCAAAATCCATGGGTCAAATAATCAAGTATGAAGATATTTCAGCCTTGAACACACTTAAAATGATGTTTCTTAAGAATGCTATGTAGGAAAACAATTACACCAGAAATTCAACAACTTAAGAATGCTATATAGGAAAACAATTACACCAGAAATTCAACAACTTACTGTAGCTTTAAACTTTTGTGCCTAATACCCACAAGATCAACCATAACTCCATTCCGCTTTAGAAGCTCCCAAGCTGAGGTTTAACATCCTGACTGACAACTAAGATGACTTGTTTTGGTCAGCCAAGCCTTGCTGCAGATGGCCCACCAATAAAAACCACTCCAAACATCTGTTCCTGTCCTTGACAAAGTATTTACCAGATTTGTTTGGATTCAAAACAGTGGTGTAGAGGTTAACACCCTTATTTACTCTTCTAAATATAAAATAGAAATTGGGGAGATTTGGAGTAAGTAACATCCTAATGAAAACAAAAATATGAACCACATCTTCTGTGTCTGAGCCCATTGAATTGTACTGCATGGGAAACCACTATAAGTTTTATTCCATGACTTTTATTCACATAGGTAAAACACCACAGGAAGAAAATTCCTTTCTGGAGACAACATATGTTCATTATTATGTGGTTTCTACATGGAAACCATTATAGACACCATGAATTTTCAGCTTACAGACAAACACAGAAGAATGATAATTTCACAGAATATCTTTTTAAAGTGGCATCCTGAAAAGAAACAATATTGTGGCAGTCAAAACCAAAATTAATTTAGTTCTGAATGGCCCAGAATTTATATAAGGAGAATGAGGTAGGTCTAAAATGTCTGATAGACCTGATATTTTGACTTCAAGATGTTCAGAATACCAGGCACAAGAATGAGGTATTGAGCAATTTCTCATTAATCACTGAAATACTACTTTGGTTATTTCAGACTAGCCAGCTGTACAGAGAACCTGCTAGCTGGAACTTCTGGGTACAAAAATTATGCTCAGAAAAAAATCTACAATTTCATAAATAAGCTCTTCTTCTGGCTCCCTCTTACATGGGAGGTTCTACAGCCTTTCCAATGACTTTAAAAACTCTTGATCTATGTGGAAGGGCAATTTGATAGATATTCATTATAAACATTTTTCCAAACTGGTAGAACATGTCTACAAACTGACATAGGTGGTCATAAACCAATGCACTGTGAAGCTTGCTTAGCAAGAAAACTTTAAAGACTACCCAGTAAGGTTTTGCAGTCTTCAAATTCTGTGCACAGTAAACAGTAAACTTCCAAATAGATTTATTTATTAGCAGCTTTAAATCTTTCCTCCCATATGTTGTTTCCTTCATAATTAATTGTTCAAGAATATCAGACTAAATAACAAAAGGTCAAAAGCCTTTTTTGCAATCTTATTTTATCATATGCCATGACTATATTACGACTGAATAGAGAAGGAGTTTTTTATTATTTAATATTCAGGCTGTTTTATCTCTTGCTGACAGTCTGAAATATTTTATCCTATTCAGGAAGACTTATTTTTGAAAAAACATCTCTCTAGAAAAATTACTATCTGNCTCCCTACATCCCTCTGGGCTCTTGTAACAAACCTAGCTTTGATAGCAAGAGGTTACTCCCTGAGATGTTTGGTGTAATGCTGTGAGGAATAATTAGGCACGCGGCCCAAACATTTTCCTTGAGAAAATACTGCAGTGGAGATAAATTACAAGACAATAAGGTATGATGCTCCAGAAGGAGGAATATGAGCCAGATGCCAAGGTGACCCCTCCACCACCTCCTCTACAAACCCTGAATACCTGGGCAAGATTAGGAAGAGAAGGTCCAAACACCCAGGGATCATAAAGCAAGGTGAGATCCAAAGTCAGTTGCAGGAAAACTGCAGGGACCCAAGTGGAGCAGAGAACAAAACTGAATACAACTACTACCTCAGTATCAACCAAAGAAGGAGCCAACAAACACCCCAGGCAGAGCTTAAATAGAGCCCCTGGGCACGTGGGTAGGGGGCTAGGGGAGCCCCAGGTGAGGCTGGTCAGGACCAGTAAACCCTAATAATGCCCTGGGGGACCTGACAATGAACAAGCACTTGCCAAGTAAATGCCACCTCAGAGGAGGCAAACAAAAGCTTTGGAACTGAAGCTTGGGGAGGAAATTGTTTGGAGTTCACGTAACCTGGACTTCAGCTGAGCTTAAATAAGTTATAATAAAACTGACAACTTGGATGTGGAAGATGCCACTTTTGCACTTCTGCCTTCTTCTAGAGGTATTCCTCCTCTGAACCAGTCAGACAGTGATTCACAAACACACAGAGGACACAATAAAAGTTTGTCTACAGAGTGTTGACTATTTTTCCCAGATTCCTATTGACAACGAATTATTAATAAAAGTGTATCCTATTTCAAGTACAAAAGCTACAGCCAAAATTCTGAAAGGTGGATGTGTGATCCAAGGACAGATATTTCAGTGTGCAGGCCTCGTGAAGTTAGCATGCACCTCCTGAGCATGCCAGAAGTGAGAGAAGTGGCTTGACTCCAGGTCCTGTGGGAGATCCTGGGCAGTTTAGAACTCCTAGAAGGCCATTGCAAATTTAAAGTCCCCTTGGGTTTCTCTGATTTACAATTCAGGCAACCATCACTGCCTTGAAACCCTAAGAAGAAGTGCAAAAAGCTGCTGTGGCCTCTCTCTCCTAATGAGGCAAAGTCCTACTGCCCAAGAAAAACACAGAGCTAGCTTGTAGAAGGATTTCTTTTGGTTCCGAAGAATTAGTGGGATTAGAAATGAAAAAAAAAAAAAAAAAAATATATCATCTAACTAGAACTCAAAGCAACAGGTTTCCTGAGCTAAGTTTTTGTATTATAATTTAATTCCTTACACCT
>VWYE01009130.1:3338-17567 GCA_013398995.1 Alaudala cheleensis | reverse complement strand
TTGTTTCCTCTTCTTTGCTGATCATCAAGGGATCCAGGCATTATCTTCACATAAGAACCTTTTATTCAGACAATTAAAATAAATTGAATAAATACTCACTCTGAAAATTTTAGGTGTAATATACTTATTAGATATTACAGCTCATACATAAATGGTCCAACCACCACTTTGATAGGTCTGTGATGGGTTTCTCTTAGTCTCTTTTGATGGAATTCTGTCACTTCATATGGATTCTTTCACTACAAAGAGAACACGAACAAGTGATCGATTATTTAGTCATATGATAATCCTCAGCTTAAAGATGCCACAATGGGATTCAGCATTTTACATGTGGCCTTTTCAGTCTGAAATATGCTACAAGATCACATTTTTGCTATTGTCTCCCTCAATTGCCTGTCTTTGGGAGCTGGGCAGCTTTCTAACCTGCAAGCATCAGTGCATTTTCTTGAGAAGCAATAGCCTTTTGGGCTTGTTTCTTTGCACCCTGTGATCAGCAATGCCATTCTTCATTCCTACAACAAAGAACTGTAATTACATAGAAGTTCTAGCTCTCTTTTTTGTTCTCATTCCCTCTTAAATGAAATGCAAGGGCAGTTCATCAAAAGAACTTAAATTGTAATCTCAAGAGATGCATTTATGTTTCACTGTCATGATGCTTCAAAGTGTATTCATATTTTGAATAAATTAATTCTCCCCTATGTTGAAAACCTATAGTCTATGTGATTTCAAATATAACTTGGAGTTTTTTTCCACATTTGAAACACAGAGGATTGGGTGTCTTATAATGTTACTGTACTATACTAGTACATAAAATATTATATGAGTAAATTGTTCTTAGTCTTCAGTGACATATTAAAGCACTTCTTTATTTTTAGAATTGTTACTCATATGTCATTTTGGTTGAATTGCTGTTTCAATTTTTATCTGGTTCTTTTTGACTAATCTGCAGAATTAAAATCCAATATTTTATTAATTGGATGATAAAATAATACTTTCTAAAATTTATTTTCCCAAAATTTAGCATGGTTCTATATACTTACTAATGCTTCTACTTCTAGAGCAGCAGAACAAGTATGATTTTAGCTTGCTTGATTTGTTCAGGTTATTGTCATTGTTAGTAATGCTGACCAAACTTTCAAGAGGAGGAAGAATTTGATCTTGTATTCTTCATGTGCTTCTGTCAGAAGTGAAAAGCAGAAAAAGAGGAAGACATACATTTGTTTTTATCCTACCAGATAGTTGATATCAACAAGATAGTTGATATTTACACTAGTAGAAGTGAATACTGAGAGAGGAGAAAAAATACAGCCTTGTAACAAATTTTCTACCTCTGATTTTTTATAAAATGTCTTCAGATATGAGAGAAGCAAAAAAATGAGCATATGTTTTCATAAGGAATTAGCTGCATGTTACATGTTCAGATATGATGTAAAGGTCATATAAATTTAGCAGTCTCCTTTTATATACAGGATTACTAATGATGTAATTACAAATCTTTTTTCTCTTGAAGCTGTATTCAATGTCTTGATCAGCTAAATATATGTGTAAATTAAAAAAAAATGCTTTCTGATCAGTGTAATGTATTGTAAATTCAGTATCGAATTCAGTATCAGCTATGCATAAAGTAACAAGGCTCATCATTTATTACTATGATTTGCTATTTCAACTCCAGGTGTGTCCTCACCAGTGCTGGGGGAGGATCACCCCTGGAGCCCTGCCAGCAACACTCCTCCTAAAGCAGCCCAGTGGAACATTAGCCTTCTGTAAGGACCTAAAGGGCACAATTGCCTGGTTACCGCAGAAGGCCTTTGCCATAAGTGCAGAATGGAGTGACAAGGTGGTGCTAACTCCAGGCCTGGGAAGGCAAGATCTGGTTAGCACATCCTGGGTAATGAGTTCACACAAAATTCACACAGTGGCAAACTGGAAAGGAAGCAACTGGTTGTGCACATAACACTGGTCAAACAAAAATCATCCACAGTTATGGGGCAGATGGTATCTGTGACCACCAAAACCCCCCCACCACCTGTTGAGTCACCAGTGGTGGGAACTTGAGATAAGATAAAGGTGGTACTGTTGTTCAAATGTTATCTCAGGCCTAGGGGGGAGGTAAACAAAGCTGAGGAACAAGAATGTATTGCTGATAAAGGCAGAATTTATGGGGCACAAGGAAACCAGCTCTGCAATTGTGCTTAAATCAACTGGGACTGGGCAAAAGATAATTCTGGCAGGGGAAGATGAAAACTACCCTCTCACAGCCAACAATCAAAAGAAGAGAAATACTGAGAATTTGACTAATTAGTATTGGAAGCAAAGAAATAAGTTAGCCAATAGAATAAGGGAATTCTATCGCCAATGAGCATTAATTCCTCTGTTTGTAAAAATGGATAAATAGTGAAGTTTTGAACTACAATGGGACCCCCATTACAAAGAGGACCAGGGTGAAGAAGGATCAGCTGCACCCCACAGATTTGTGGATGTTGACCATCTTCTACCTGATGTCTCAATCTCTCCCCCATCCTTTTCTGTGCCTTTCTCTCTCTCTCTCTCTCTCTCTCTCCCTGTTTACCTCACATTTAATGTGCCTGTATTGTTGACTTTGGCATACGATCTAGTTTACATGTTAATCCATACAGAGCCGTCTCTCACTAATTGTATCTTAACACCTTATCTGTTTCAAGGGCACATTGCAGACTCATGATCAACTGCATCAGGGCTGTCTCTGCCAAGTGATTTTCCAGCGAGAACCCTCAGCATATTCTGGTGCACGGGATAGTTCTTCCCCAGCTGTAGGACATTGCTGAACTTCCTGACATTGCTGTCAGCCGATTTCTCCAGCCTGTCAAGGCTCCTTTGAATGGCAGCAGGACCCTCTGACATAGCAGCCACTCTTCCCACTTAGTGTCAACTTCAAACCTGTAGGGACGCACTCCGTCTCATCATCCTGATCATTAACAAAAATGAAAATGAAATTAAAACAGAATGGAATGTGGTATTGACCCATGGGTACATTGTTCCTGCCTTGCCTCCAACCAGCCTTGGTGACACTGATAATCATGCTTTTTGGTCTGGATGTTCGGCCAGTTTCCATTCCAATATATTACGCATTTTAAAAGAACAGCCTTTCGGACTTGTAGTTTGCCCTGGAGTACCTAGAATTGCCAACTGGATCAATCAATGTGAAGTAAAAAGCTGTAAAGCATACAGTAAAAGAGTCATAGTCCTGTGACTAGAGCTGTCAAGGGGATTAAATATATAAGGAAAGGTTATATGGATAACAATCCAAACTTTCATAGACTACGTAGACAGCATATTTTCAATCACATTTTCAATCTCTGTTTGCAGAGAAGAATGTTAGAACAGATTTTTAATAACCACAAGATATTGTATCCAAAGCCATGTGAATACAGAAGTCATTAAAGTTACACAGCATGTTATGGTTATTTAGACATACTCCTCAGTACCTTTAAAGAGATTGCATTTTCTTTATGAATAGATTCTCACAGAAGCAGTCATTATACTATGGTTCCCAGTGTGTTTATTGTGCTTTGCAGCTCTACAACTTTGATAAGTTTGTTGACAACTGAAAAGATTTCAAAAGGTATTTTCTCATCTACATTTGAATTTCATCCCAGAAACTGTCAGAATCTGTTAGAACTAACTAGTGAATTTATTATTCAACAGTAACAGAACATACATTTTTATGGCTAATATCTTCTTTTATAGAAACTTTATTCAGCTGGCATTCTTTACAATGCTTATAGACCAAGAGAATATGTCAAACTTTTGGTTAAATATGTATTATTAAACTATAATGATTTGAATATTGCTTCTTTTTTATATAGCAGTTATACACCCCTAAGCATGGTATTATTAAAAGCCACAAAAATATTATTTTAGACATTTTCGTTTCTCCTTTTGAAGGACCATACAGAGTTCTGTCAGCTAAAACTTACCAGAATTTACTACATCAATATTTAGACAAGAGATTTCTAAAAATCTAATCAGTAGCCTTTATGTTTATCTAAAAGAAGAATAAAAAATATAACAGTGGAAATACAGGCTTGATTTTAGCATGCTTAACATGCCAGCTCATCAACATGACTATTATTCTCATGATTTGGATCACTTGTATTTTTCACCAGTGAATTGTAGGTGGCAAAGGAACCAAGTCTGTTACAAGCGCTGTGGCAGACTGCCTCCGCCCCAAGAGGCGGAGATGTGGGGTGCAGTCCCTGCTCCTCTTGTAATTGGACCCTGACCCTAAACTCCGCCCTGGATGTACCCTATAAAACCTGCCATCCCAGTCGTGTGAGGGTTCTTGTCCCTGTGTTGTATCCGAGGGCTGCTTTGTGTTTCTGCTGGGCTTCAGTGTATAACTTTTGTTCTTGTTAATAAACGGACTCTCGGATCTTCTGGACAAGAACCCGTCTCATTCCTTTTTCCGACGTTTGCCACAGGTGACTGTCTGAAGCACCAGAGCCCAGGGAAACCCCAGCTTGTCACGGCACCAGTGTGCAGTGGGCGGCAACAAAGCACATCACCACCTAGACAGGCAGTGGATCCATATTTGACAAATATCATATTTCTTTTTTCTCTTGCAAACATTCATGCACACTCAGACCAAATTTTAATGGCCTGAGATTCATTCAACCAAGATTCAGGTGGGATATGGAGAAGTGTTAAACAAACGTATACTAAAAAAGTCAACTAACCACAACAAAAAATGGACATCACCATGACTAAAAAAAAAAAAAACAAACAAACCCAAAAAAAACAGAAAAAGAAAAACAAAGCAAACCAGGGGGAAAAAAAATCAAACAAAGCTGTAGTTAAGCTTATTAGAAGAATTATCAGCCTTCATGGAGAGTAAGGCACAGATAATTCTCAGGCTGTCAATTCCTTATATTTAAATCTTAATTTGTTTTGGTCAAAACTTTCAAAATAACTGTGATTTGTCACGTCCACTGTGAAAAACCTATATTTTACATGTCCTGTAAATCTAAATCACAAGTGGTCTAATGGCTTTCTAATTCACATTAACTCTTCAGTAAGCTTAAATAGTTTCTTTAAGCAGAACTATTATCGCAGCTATGTTCTAGATGAATTTTAGCTTCAATTATCAAAACTGTTTTCCTCTTTAGATTTCCATCTTTAACTTGAAATCCCTAATCCTTTTTGATTGAAATGACATGGTACACTGAGACTTTCAAAACATGAAAAAATAAAACTTAAATTTTTGAAGGTATTTAAAGTTTTTGGGTTGGATTTCCATTTTTATTCCTAAATATTTTCCTTTTTGTTTTAATTTATTTTTCCAGATTTGCAAACCAAGGTATTAAAGTACAACATAATCATTTGTATGACATTTGTTTACCAAACAGATTCATTTTTACTGCAAATTATTATTATATTATAATAATTACTATCCAAATATGCTACTTCTTCATAATTATCCAAGATGTTACTTCTATGCTATATAATTTTTAAAATTGTTTTATTACACTCAAGTAAGAATACCCATATTATTGTCTTTTTAAATTGCAGTTTAAAAACTCTAAACCATATAAAATCATAGAACTGACTTAAAAGAAAACTGTGCTGAAAATGTAATTGATTTTCTGCCTGATAGAACTTTCCTGGAAACACATGGCATGGAAAATGTATACTCTGACAGTAGAACAAGTTAAATATTCTCTTAATGGAATTTAGTTATTGTTATATATTCAAAGAATATACCCTGTATATTTATATTAAAGTTCAATCTGCTAGAAAAGGTTAGAGTTGTTTTTTTTCATTTTATTTCTTTCTCCTATTCATAATATATTCTTAAATCATTTGCCATTCTAATTTTTGAAACAGTTCCTACAACTATTCTCTGTATAATATATGCAACAAAGCATGCACAAACTGGCAATAACAATACATTAGAAAAATGTAGTGAGGTTTATATGGTCAAATCTTCAAAGCTAAGGGCAAAAAAAGAATATTTCTTTAGTTAGAACAAGCTTCATTAAGTGGTAATACCAGACTGAAGGAGGAATATTTACAACTCATGTAAAACATGTGTTTCAGATGAGGTTAGATAATGCACAATGCAACTGGGTTAATTTGCTATCATATTTCAGAGAAAGCTGAGAAAGTAACTTTGCTGGAACAACATGATTGTTTAAAGAACTTATCATTGAATACTTTTAAATATATTAAAAAGTGTATTTATTCCCTGGTTGAACTTTTATCTTTACATTTTATGAACATATTACAATCATATTTTGAAAGCTTTAAAAACAATGTGGTGGTCTATATGACTTTAACTTGGATGCTTATATCAGAAAATTCTTCAACATAGATAGACAGGTAGCCAAATTAATTTACTCATGCTGTTTCTCAAAGAATGACTTTTGTTACATGGCAGGTTGGGGTTTGGGGGGAAGATTGTATGGGTTGACCCAGGGAGTTGGTATTCAACCCTTTTCTTAGTGTCAAATCAGACCTCCAATATTTCCTACAGCTCAGGTGGAAATATATGGAATCTGTGTTTGCATTTTCACTTGAAATGTTACCAACAGAATAAAACAAAACAGGTGGGTCTACAAGGAATAGCATTACAAACTCTTGAGGGCAAAACAAGAAACAGCAATATTGGTTCAGCTCAGGACACATAGAAAATGTGTGACAGAGATAAAAACTGAGAGTGCTTGATTTCAATATGCCTTAACTATGTTTTCAGCAGGTGTAGAAATCTTAACTAATAGAAAAGCTCAATCAATGAATGTTGAAGAAATGGGAGTGTGGGTTAACATGAGATTTCTCTAGAATTAAAATGTTCTGCTGAAGATAGCAATTAATAAATATTTTCAGAGAGTAGTTAGTTAATACCAGTTTTATGCTCAGCCTATAGTTGATTAAAGATCAAATAGTAATTGGAAAATTACATGTAAAGTTTTGGATCTTTAATTCAAAATTATTAATTCTTTTTTTTTTTTTACCTTATGGAACCATAACTGAAAACATCCAGTTAAACCTTTATTTATAATATCTCCAATTGTCTCTGAGAGCTGATTAGAAAGATGGAAAAGAAAGCTTCTACATTGGCATTGGGACAGGTGAGAAAACGATATCAGTCACTAAAAATGTGGAAAAAGGACATAACAATCCTCTGACCCACAGAAGTTTTACTAGCTTAGTGACAACTTATTTCACATGTATTAAATAAAACAGTTTTTGTATATTTTCTTTGGGATGAGATCTCAGAATCTGGGCTGATGGAAATGGCAAGATACAAGACCATCTGTGAAAAATGACACCTTTAAATCCCAAACAGTTAAGATTTATAGATGTGTATATTATAACCTTGCTCAAAAAGAGTCTTTATTTTGATCGTCATCCCCCATGACAGGTACAAGACACCTGCCAGATGGTGTATATCTTAATTTGAGCAAAGTGATCTTGCACAACATCTACTCAGTGTTTGAAGAGTCCCTCTTTTGAGTCTATGTAGTAACATATTATTTCTAATTTAAAATCCTTAAACAGAAGAATAAAGCAGTTTCAAAGAATCAAAATAATAGAAACAAAATGTTTTTCCTTTTCAGAAATCACCATCAAGCACTCTTAAATTCTAAATTCAGAACTTTCTTTTTCTGCATTATTGGTCCATCTGTCATGCATAACAGCCGTGGGCAGAGGGGAAAACACCTGCACTGGAGTAGAAAAGCTGCCAGCGCAGACTCCTCTTTGGCAAGCAAAATAAAAATTCAGCTCTTGGAGATAGGATTGTCTTGAGTCTGTCACCATCCACATGTTCATTGGGACTATTTTCAAGTGCTGAAGTTAACAGCATTTAAGTGCTGATAGAAGCTTGCAGTTGTTCTTAAAACATCCCTAGACTTAATTTTTTAAACAAAGCCTCAAAAAGAAACACACGAAAAAACCTGATGAGCCATGGATTGCAAGAGTAAAGGAACTGATGCAAGAAATATTGTAACATACAAATATGGTTCATAAAATTCACTAAAAGTCAAATTCTGACCTGATGGACGTGTGAAAGCCACAGACTGTAAACCAATGTTATGTTATTGTAATATAATGTTATTGTCAAATATTCCTAAATTTTTCACCTCACCCAGACAGAGTTTATTCTGAATCTTTGCGTCTTTTAGTTACAAAAATATACCGGCACAATAAGAATGTCCCGATCCCTTGAGTAACTCATGCTAAATTACCATAGATTGCAGACAATTCTGAGTGATTATTCGCGTAATTGTGGAACTGAAGGGTCACAAAAGCCAAACCAGTTTTCTCTTCTCTCTTCTCTCTGCCCAACAGTACTTTATTTAAAATAGTCATGCAAAAAAGGCTTATGTAAAATGAGACTATGTTCAGGTGACAGTTACTCTGACCCAGTTTAAACATTTTTATTAAGCTGACTTGAATTATTTCCCACATGTACCCATTTCTCTCTGACTGGCAGGAAACTCAGTAACTATCTCAGTTAAAGATGTCTGCTTAGACATATCTTACATTCCTCTCTGGAAGCTCAGCATCCTGACAGATGGATCACACTTCTATTATTCAAATGCTGATGTTAAAATATTTAATTCTTTGCACAATTTATGAATAAGATTGCTCTCCTTTTGGCATTGTAGTCAGCTCCCATCACCACCATAAAATTATGTAAATACCAATAGTAACATTATTATTCTTGATGTCTTTTCCGTGCCGTCAAGTAATGATATTTCCTGATATAGGGAGCCATCCACAATCCTAGACTTTTTCTCTATAATCCCAGTTTCTCACTTCTCTTTTATAGCATTTGATATATAGGATACAATACACATTCAGATACAGTCGTTTCAATAATATTCCATGTGGCTGGTTACTTTTGTAAGTCCTTGTTTCTTCCTCACATACTGGTTCAGCAGTCTGAGCATCATCCTACATCTATGGCACAGGAGTTGAGGTCGTAAGTAACATTTCATAGAAAGGAATGCAACAGGCTGTCAAATATCTCTAGTTCATATTTTGATGTTAACATGACATGTACTGGTTTGCAGGGCTTTAGGTATTGTCCCAAGCCTTCCCATTTTTTTGTTAGACTTAGCAGTGCTGTTAAATGCAATTTGCAGATTCTATGTGGGAAAATATTACTAATACAAATATTTCCTTCTCATTTGAGTTCAATGTGTCTTTTTTGAAAATAAAGCAGCTGATACTAATGTTTATTAATCTTCTTGAAATGGAGAAAATGGTTAGTTTCCCTCTCACAGCTGAGACTCCTATCTGTTTATATAGCACTGTGGGTGTTGATATGTCAGTGTGGCTATTGAATGTTTCCTGCCCCTTTTTGGTTAATGTACGAATTCACTTACATTTTTCACCTGCTCTAAATAAGGACAACATATACACATCCCTAGTAAATGTGATGTTATAATCTGCTGTTTGAATTGATAACTAAAACTGCTGTGATCCCACAAGGGCTAGAGCAGCAGGTAAAGAAGAGAAAACAGGCATGTTTAGTGTATGGTGTAGGTGAAGACATGAAATAGCATTATTCAAAATGGTTCATAAGAACTTGTGGTTGTCCAGTTACATTGGAAGACAGAAAATTTGAAGCAGATAGAAAAATTCTTTTTTTAAGCAACTAATTTCTTTAATTCATCATCAGGAAATTCTTTATCAAGAGTTCTGTAACAGCATATGGCTGCTACATTGTCCATCATTTCCTACTTAGGAACAGGAGAATTCACAGGGTTCAGTTAAATGAAACCCAACATTTTGGAAAGGAGTACACACTAATTGCAAGGAATCTGCCAGTACTCCACCCAAGAGTGTTAAGAAGGAATTAGACAGTTGCCTGATAGGCAAGTTTTTCTAGATGTCAACAGCAAAGACATTTTTTTGTCTTCTTGAGAACTTCCTTTAATCTTAGTGGTCCTATTAGTTTAGTTCTTTGAAATTAAGACTACATTTTAAAAGATGGAAAAAGGTTAACAATGGGAAATGTCAAAGGCTGATATTAAATCAAAGCAGAATTTTCCTTAGCAGAGTCTTAACATAACACAAAAATGTGCCCACAATTTAAGACAATAAATGTCCTTTTTCTTTTCAGTTAGCTCTTTTCCCCATTTATTTTTGCTGATATCATTTGTGTTTATACACTAAAGAGAAATGTACACAGTATTCTTCATTTTAGAGTTTCAGACTATTTTTTGTCTTTTTGAAAAGCAAATGTATCAGTATAAGGAAACTGAAATTACAAAATTGATATGGAAATAGGAAGAGACAAGGTAAAAGGACAGCCTTCATTAGAAATAAAGAAAAAGCAAAGAATCATCATAGTCTGGGACTACTCCTTAGAACTAACTACAGCATATTAAAAAAAACCAAACCAAACCAAACCAAACCAAAATAAAATAATTAGCATCAATTTTATTAAGTTTTGAAAATTTGGAGGGTTTTTTCACTTTTATATTATCACACTCTTAAAAAGACTGATAATTCTTACTCATTCTTCTCTACCTTCTCTGTCATCCTCCAAAAATGTATTTGCAGTGAAAAAAAGTGACAATTTTCAATTAAGAATATTTTTAGTAGATGTACTTTGAGCAACAAGCAGAGATTATTGCTCCTGTCCTACAAGAATGTAAAGCTGAATAAAAATGCAGTTGTAAGATAAACTTTATTTAGGCATATATTTATTAATAATAGTAAGCTTCTGACATGTTTTATAAGTGACATTTCAGAAGACTGTGAAAACAACAATGAAGTTTAACTTTCCATCCCACATTAAAATCCATGCTAAATCAAAGCCTTCTTTCAAGACTTTGATGAGAATTGTGGAAACTATGTCTTCTAAAAGTATTGATTTTAAATGGCTGTCAGTTGCTTATATGACTTCACTTTATATAACAACTCTTTAGGGAATATTTAATTAAATCATAATTGCCAAGAATATCCTTGTCAAGTTCTACAGGACTATAGGGAAATGGAAAGACGTGTTGAAGAGAATCTCATTATCAAAGACCTGTTTAATACAAATTAAAATTGACTTATTCAGAAATAGATTAGATTAAATGAACACTCTATATCTTTGCAACCTAACAGTTCAAACCTACTATGAAACACAGATACAAGAGTATATTAAAATATGAAGCATGTATTTGATTGGGATATGAAACTCATGAATAATAAGAATAAAAAAAAATCTCTAAAATTCAAGATGACAAGAAACCTCAACAATAATACAAACACCTCCAATCTTTTGTCTCTCTTGTGATTCTGCTCCTCAGCCCTGCAGTCTGCAGTTTCCAAAGTGCATTAAACAGATGTAGAGTTGAACTATCTCATTAACAAGGTAGCCGGACATTCCTATTGCTTTAACTGCACAAGTACAGATCAAACAATGGAATCAATAAAATCAGTACCTGCTACAAAATGAAATGCTGATCTCTTTACAGAGTCACACAGACACAATATTCTTACTGCATGTATTAGATTGGAAAATACAGGTTATTGGTAACTGGAAATGTCAGCTTGTTGCTCTATAGGTGGGTAAAGACATCGAAGAAATGAGTTGTCCATGTTCGGTTTCAGGAATTTACAGCATAAGGATCAAAAAATAACATGAAACATTCAAAAAGGAAAATAAATCATTAGACTAGGTACAAAATAATATTTAAAATGCAGTAAGAATAGTTGTGGGATTCTTATTAGGTGACACAGCATTTGCTATCAAAAATTTCTGTTATTTAAATTACCATTCTTGTAAATAGTCATGACTCTTTAGAATTATTTTTGAATAATATTTTTGAAGTTAAACCATTTAAGGTTTCTATAAAAATGACATCCTGTGTTCATTGCTTCCCAGACTTCTTTGCTCTACTGCTCTTACAGTCTCCAGGTCAGAGAGAGAGAAATATTAATTTGTGTCTTTTCTTTGAATTTGCTTTTCCCCAAGATATTTCCTGAGACTATTGACTTTTTGCATAGTTTGACAATATGTGTGTCTGTGTCATCTTTGCTGCAGCTTTCCTGGCACCACGGAAATTTACAGACATTATTCTTTGTGATAGATGCCTAATTAGAAAATGAGTAAGGAGAAGAAAGCTGGCAAGAAGTTTTAAAAAGAGACTTGCCCTTGATGAAAATTAGCATATGTCTCAGTCTAATACCTGCTTTTGACTACACAATTTTTTTGTGTTTCCTAATTAGAATAGAACACTGAGTTGTTGCTTGTACAGTGGAGAGTTTTGAGCAGACTTCCTACACAGTCCAAAAGAAAAGACTGAAGCATTTGTGCTTTCTTCTGTATTTTGTACCAGTACCTGCACATAAAATTGAGTGCCCCAACACTAGCTGTTATGGACTAAGAGATTTTGAAACTCACCATCTCTATGGCATCAGTCTTGCTGATATCATAGATTAAAAAGGGAATAGCTCTGAATGAAACTACAGAGCCAATAGAGAGATCATAGTCAAAAATAAGTGTTCTTCACAGTTCCTAAGCATCTTTTAGAAGACTGAATATCAGTCATTCTTGAGCAATTTACATGAGACACTACAAAAGAAAGTAGAATTTTTAAATTACTTAGAAGAAAAGCCTAAGGATTAAAAGTTTTCACCCCTGATATGCTGGGATTTTCATTTATTCCCAGTTCTTAAGATCATGCTGTATTAATATCAGGGACATAAATCCTTTGCCATAATTCCATTAAGCCCGTTCACTTTCCTGAATTAGCTAGTTCTTCTGAAGGCTGATTGTCTTCTCTGTTGTTACATTTTTTGTCACTCGTATTACTAAAGCAGGGAGAATATTTACTGGATTAAGGCAGTATTGAAGGCCACAGTGATTAAGACAGAATTCAGGGTCACCTGCACTTGGTGTGTGTGATACAGCTCCAAACTAGAGAGAAATGAATTCTCCATAACAGCAGAGGTCCTATGAAGAAGGACTGTGAAGAAAGACTGCGTAGAAGTAGGAGAGGAAGAAAGCAGTGGAAAGGAAAACTCAAATTTAACCTCAAAAAGTGACAGTGCAGCACTGAACAACATCGTGGCCTGAAAAACAACTTGAGAACTCAGACTCTCCATCAACGTGTATAACAGCTGATCAAATTTCACTTAAACATTGCTTAGCTTATCTAACATAGACATACAACAACTGGACAAATTCTGTAGTTACTGGTAAAGTCTCACCTGAAGCGATGTTCGATGTCACTCATTAAAGTGGCATTTTTAGCTCAAACATGTAGAGATGCCTTTTTCATCTCCTTGAAGAAACAACTGCTGAAGCATCTGGAAGTATTTGCTCAGCTGGTTGATCCCATTGGCACAGTATTTCTCAGTGCAGCTAATTAAGTGTGGAATTTGAAGTGACAATGTATCTTTTAAAATGAGCTCGATTGCTTTGCATGGAACAGTTCAGTTTATCAAACACAGACTCATGGCATTGTTTAAATGTTCACAAGTTGTTCTTATCTGGTCTATAACAGGTCAAAAATTTTAAGCATCTCGCTAGTGTGCATCTCTTTCTTATACTACATTTGACATATATCTTCACATATCTATCTAAATGGCTTGAGTATTCTCCTGCTGTTACAAAGGCAAATAATGTTTGTATTTAAGCAACTGACATGAACTGACTTACTCAAGGCTCTGATTTCTATTTAGATTCAGACCTTGTTAACAAAAGGCAGGCATCTATTTTCTTTGTGAGTACTGGACTTTAGCTGGCAATCCAGGACAGCATCAGTCTTCTATAGATCCTGTCAGATATAATCTCAAATGAGAACAACTTTTATCAAGGTAACTGATCTGAATTGCTCAAATCCAAAATTTAAATGACTAAATATGTCATATATGCATTGACTCTCATCCATTATAATGGATAATAGATATTTCTCTGTATGACTGAAATGTATCTCAAAACTTGGTATTCTTACAGACAATTAATATCTAGCATCATTTAGTTTTATTTAAGAAGCATAAGTGTATTTAAGATCTCCAGCCATATAATGGACTCTTGACTGAAAGAATTGAATTCAGCTGATTGAATATGTCAGGCACACTTACTTGATAACTACAGCTTTATGAACTGAACTAAAAGAAACATTTGTGTTCTTTCTGTGCTGCTCAGTCTAGTTCTTAGTATGAAGAAAGAATCATGGCTGAACTAAGAACAGAGTGATTGAGTCAGGAAGGAAGGAAGGAAGGAAGGAAGGAAGGAAG
>VWYE01009128.1:5447-48949 GCA_013398995.1 Alaudala cheleensis | reverse complement strand
TTGCATTTCTGGGAATACTGAATACTCTACCTGTCCCCAGTGCTGTAATGTTCATTTTCCCTTAATTTCCAACACATGTGGCACAACCAAGTTTCTCCCATCCTTGTGTCTCATGCCATTCTCATCATACAGACAATAAGAAGTTCCATAGATACTTTCTTTACATACTCTTAAAAATCTCTCAGTGGGAGAATCCTAATCTCCAATGAGAGTTACTGAGTCCATTCTCAATACCTGACCCATGTCAGTTTGGATCATTTGACATCAAGGATGTTACTGGATTTTAGAAGAATTTTATGCCAAGACTATAGCAGAAAAAGATAGAGTTAAATCACTATAATTGTGTCCAAATGTTGAGATAAAGGGAGATGTACCTGCACTATAATAATATGTCAATGAAAAGAATGATAAATAATGAAACTAATAATACATTTAAAATCATAACAATAACAGAAATATTAGGAAGGGCTGCATTGTTATGACTTTCTATATGAGGATCATTCCATGTGGACATGAATGGATCCTCAAATATTTCTCCTGATGCTTAACCAAAACTTGAATTCTAAAGATTTTGTAGGTATCTGCAGTCGTTAATCACACGCTGATGTTTTCTTAATGAGCAACTATTGTCCAACAGCCTCTCTCCTACTCCAGGACGTTTTTATTCCATCTCTTGCTCAGAAATGTCAGATTAGCATGCATATCCTAACATTTGGATGAGCAGCACAATTTATCTTTTAACTTTTCTGCCCTGAAAACTCCCAAGATAATATTTTAAATGATTGCAAGCCTGAGCAGCTATTTCAGGAAGCACAGAGAAGACAGTATTTCCACACCACTTTGTGAGAGAAAGGTATTGAAGCCCTTTTAATCTTGCCATAAAAAGGTCTAAAGTAATATCAGTGTCATGATTTTAAGGATTATATATTGCTATCTTGGGCTTGTCTGAAAATTCTGGAATTGCTTCTTTTAGCTAAATAATTGTGATGAAATTACAATAGAAGTTCANTTCTTTTTCCCCTCAAGCTTGTTTTAATCAGTTTTAATCTAGTTGATTGATAGAGTAAGTTATGGTTTTAAGAAGGAATTCAGCCTCTTAGTCTTTTTTTAATAAGAAAATTTATCATCTGTAGAAACAGAAAGTATTTTAATTCTTATCAAGTAAATGAACTGGAGTGGAAAAAGAAAAAACCAGGTAACTAAAGGCCTGAGGTTCAATAAAATGAGTATTTTTGAAACACCCACAAAATCAGAAAAAGTTAATGCTGTGCTTATGGATTCAATTAAAATGAGATATTTATACAAATAGCAAGATGGAATGAGGGAATAACAGCATTCCAGAGATCCAGAGGGATACAAAGAGCAGGAATAACTCTCATTTATTCTGAAAATCACTGGCAGTGAGAAAGGGCCACTTTTCTACTTTAACCTGTGCACTTGAATATTGCTTCATTTTGTATGAAGGGATAAAGTTAACGAGCTGAGGATGTGAAAATGTAACCTTCACAAAATTCTATTTTGATAAACACCTTAGTTTATCTTTCTATGGCAGACTGATAAGGAAAATTAACATAGTTCAGCAGAGTGCAGGTCAGTGAATGTGTTCGTGCAGTGAAAAAATGAAACAGTTTGTTCACAAAGTCTCTGCTTTCCCAAGGCAAGTGGGAAGAATAAAAAAAATAATACATTCTTTAGTCTGAGATTCCATTAGAAAAAAAGGTTACATTTATCTGAAAAGGTAAAGAAAAAACATAAAAACTTCTGAATTAATAGCAAATGGACAGGAGGGCATCATGGCCAGAAGAATATGCAACAGTAACTTGGATTTAGGATGGAGAGTTTCCAGAAGGAAGTTAATAATTGTATTAATATTGAAACAGTCAATTCAATTTCAGGCATTCTGAAGTAGCAATGAATTTATGTTGCATTTAATATTAATAAAAGCAATAAGCAAGAAAGAGGACAAATACCACTACAAAAGAAACCACTGAGAACATTTTAGCTCTGTAGTTTAAAGTGGCAGACATTCGGTCACAGAGAAAAAGTAAGAATATATCCAGTAACAACATATCTAGAGAAATATGGGAATTCAGGTGATTTTCCAGACAAAAAACCTGCATTACTCCCAGCAGAGAGAATTTCATTTGTTTAGTTCCCAACATGCAGCAGGAAAATGTTCAATAGCAGTGGAAATCTGTTATGTCATGTTTGTAAAAAACACCAACTTCTATCTCAGAGCCAAACCTGACTCCACATTCTCTGAGAAAGTTTTGAATTCCAGAGAATAACTTTAGTTTCTTTCATGTTTTTTCTGCCCTCTCACATACAAAGGAGGAAGATCAACTACTACATTTATTTTAATCAGGACTGGAGTATCTTTTGGGATACATTTACAGAAATTTGAGTGGTTCTGAGGGAAGATATATTAGGTTTCCTAGTTCAAAATAGTGGCCAAGTTCTGCTGGCTATGGAATTCCACTGGAATTCTTTGCACTTCAGGAATCTTACCTGGATTTTTTGTCTAGAAGATGAGATTTTGACTAAACCGTACAAAGCAATCATTAAAAAAAACCGCCTAGCATGTCTCTCTTCAACTTTTGTACCATTGAGAAACCCAAACAAACAAAAATCCTCAAACATTCTCCCTCCAAAAGGGAAAGAAACCAACCAAACAAAAGCAACTACAACCAAACAAAACCCTCTGAAGTATTTTTACTTGCAACTGTGTTTATGTGGGGGAATTTCTGTAGATGATAGGGACAGAAGATTTAAAAAGTGCAATTAATGACGTGAAGGTGCACTAACATTTCAGCTGACATTTTCATGCATGATTTATGCTTTGCCTACTACTCAGATCAGTCAAACTATCTTAGCCTGAAGCACAAAAAAGTGAAAATGTTGTATGTCCTCTGGCTTAGAGCTTTCCCTGGGGTGACTTTGAAAGTGTTTTCTGCACTTGAAAAAAAAGTAAAAAGTGGAGAAAAAGTAGCTTATATAAAGATAGATTTTTTAAAAAAAGAACACAAACCAGCACCATTTTAATATTTGTAAATGTTGTGTAAACTTTTTGAAAGAGTTATCTTTGAAACAAAGGCCCTTGAACTTAGAGTCGAGGTAAGCAGCAGTTTTATCTCTAAACTTGAACACAAGTCTGTTATGGTAGGATTGTTTAAATGCCATGTTTTGATCTTGCTTGACTATTTTTCAGACTTTAGGGTATTGATTTGAAAATAGAAGAAAAACTGGGTTATATTTGGTAGGGAAATGTATTGATCAAAATCTGAGGCCAACAAACCTCAGCTTGACCTGCTGAAATTACCAAAAAGTGAAAGGACTTGGAAAAAAGAAAAAAAGGATGCAGAGAGAAAGATGGGAAAAGCCATATAAGCAAAAAAAACTTTTTTCTGGTCCTGCTGGGAATAGTTTTCTAAACTTCCATAGTGCAAAGCAGCAGTGATGCCAAGTGAGGGCATTTATTGGGGTTAGAGGAGACAAAGCTTTCATCCTCCCAAGGTACTGCCCCCCTAACAGAGCCTGCAGTGAAAAACTCGGAGAGTTCCAGACAAAAAGAAAAACTCTTTTGACATGGAGAGGCTTCTACCAACACTCATCCAAGCCAAAACTCCAACTTATTAAATCAGAAGAGTGGAAAACATCTGCATTTATTGCTGGAAGGAATGCTGTGAAGTGCTCCTCTGCACGTCCAATGGCTTTCAAAGTTCCATGGAGAAGATCTGATTGAAACAAATTTTTCCCAATTAGATCAAAGCTAAAAAGAGCACGAAGAAAAAAAGGAGGGGAAAAGGGAAAACAAACAAACAAACAAAAAAAAAAAAAAAAAAAAAAAAANCACACAAAAAAAAAAAAAAAAAAGAAAAAACAAACCCTGAAGCAATGGACAACATACCAACAGAACTGCTAAAACATCCAGTAAAAATCAGCCCCTTTTTCTACAAAATCACCAAGAGTTTGCGTCCATACAGCAAAGCACTGATATAATGCAATTTTTGTGATAAAGGTATGTTACAGTCTGTTGTATAAAAGGCTTCTATGACATCTACAGCAGTAAAAAGATGCAGAGGGAAGAATTCTGCAATTCTGTTCCAAAAACGTCTTGACGTTTGTGTCATATGATTAAACAAGGAAGAGATCATTGTTACCAGATCAGTTATTTTGATTCATTTTTATGTGATGTAACTTTAATTAGAATGAGGGGTTTCCTAATGAATTTAAAGATTGACTATGCAGGAGTGAGATTGTTTTGGACTTTTATCAAATGCAGATTTAGCTGCTTCCTCACCTCTTTGGGGATTCAGAAATTTTAAACCAGTCTGAAATTTCTTCAGAAGTCTTTAAGTGTGTTTTGATAACATTATTAACAGAACGTCTCTAATTACTGGCTGCTTTCAGTGTAATTATGGAAATGTTCCTGGTACACAATATTAATTCCTTCCAGTGGAGGTTTGTGTACTGCTGTCTCACACACTCTGATGCTGTCCACAAACATAACCAGAAGGGGTCTGCAAACCTAGTTTAGAGGGAGAGGGAAGCTCAGTGATGCTTTCTCCAGCTCAAACAAAAATAACCAGCCTGTGCAAGTGCTGTGTTTATTTGTACACTGGTCTCCATTAAACTTTCCTGACCTTCCCAGGGCCTGATGTTGGAAGATGTGACCAAGCTTCATCTATCTTTAATAATAAATAGAATTTAGGAATAATACTGTTTAATACAGTATAATACTATCTAAGTTCCTGTAGAGACTTGGGAAATATGTATTTATCAATTATGAATTTGATACAAATATAAATTTGTGGGTTTAGTGTCACCTTTGCCTCCAGCTCTTATCTAAAGCTTTATTATTTCTCTTCCCCAGAGGCAGAATAACTTACCTGGGACACTTGGCACATTTCTGGAAAAACCACCATCAAATCACCTAAAGCAGTTGTTTATTTCCATCCTGAGTTCCAGCCTTGGAAAAATTGTCAAGCCTGTGGTTGTTTATTCTGTTTCACGGAGAGAAGGTTGAGTGGAAAATGGTCATGAATCTTAATGATTTTTCAGTTTTAACGATCAGGGCAGATTCTGCCCCTTCCATGCACAAAAGAAAAGAAAAAAAGTGGTGATTTTTTTTGTTTGTTTTGGTTTGGGTTTTATTTTTTCTTTTTTTCCTCTCTTTCTTTTTTTTTTTTCCCTTGTTGATTTGGTTTTGGTTTGGTTTTGGAGTTGGGGTTTTTTTGTTGTCTTGGTTTGGTTTGTCGTTGTTTGTTTGAGGTTTTTTCATTTCATTTAGAAAGAAAATAGAGGGGAGTAAGCACCTTCCTATCAAAGGAAGCCTTATATTAGTTTCCATTATTACCATCACAAAGTGATTCTTGACCCTAATTTATTGAGAAATTAGGAAAGAAATAGGAAAATAAAAGATATTTACTCTCTATTTCTCTGCATTTCTATAAATAAATATGTCACTAATTAAGACTTTTGAATTCACAGTAGGCAATTGGGTAGAAAATAATGATCATTGGAATATCAACTGCTCACTTGGATTGTGCAGATCCTGTTATTTCAAATCAGTTGAGCAATTTTGCACACACACTAATAATAATTTATATTTGAGCAAACATGCAAGACACCTCCTCCCAAGTCATGTACTAAACGCAAGACAATGACAAAAGAAAGGATTTAATGGAGTGTTTTAAGGAAAACCTGACTTCTCTGTTAGTTGCGCAATGACAGTATTGCTCCCAGGATTATCTAAGACCTGAGCAAATATGACAAAAGAAGTTCTGCAATCATTTCTCTCCAGCACTATTTACCCAATTTTAAGTCTCAGTATTCATCGTTTGGCTGAGCAGCTTTAATGGAACAGTCACATCCTTGGAAATGACTGCATTATCCTCTCTCCATAAGTCATCACCTCTCAAACAAGCTGCACTAATAAATTATATAAATCCTGAATAACAATTTCAAATCAAAACCCATTGATTTGAGCCATCTCCATGGTGACTTAAACATCTCCATGGACTTAAACAAAACATTTTTCTTTGCAACGTGGGCAAGGTGTTCTGTGCCAGTTCTGTGGATATTCATTCATTAATGATGGCTTTCCTTTGCATCCTGCTGGAATGAAAACAGGTTGGAATGGGAACACAGGGATGGTTTGGGTTTGGGTTTTTTTTTGTTGTTTCTTTTTTTTTGGGGGGGGGGGGGTTTTGTTTGTGTTTTTGTTGTTGTTCTTTGTTTGTTTGTTGGGGTTTTTTATATATATAAAGGCTGGAAGCACTACAAAATACATAACTGGAGAAATCACACCAAAAGGAAAGCCTGGGAGATGGGCCTGCTTGTCCTACTTCCCCCTGTATATTGACATAATTGTGGAATTTTGAACTCTGATTTCTAAATTTGTGGGTATTTTCTTCATAAGTAAAGCAGAACAGACTCTCCTCTGGTCTAAAGACAATCTGATGTTTCACAAAACCACTTTCAGCCCAATCCCCCTATCAATTGTTGTTATCTATAAAAGTAAGAATACCTCCTTACCTTTGGAAGAGTTTAATTAGGAGGAAATGCTACATTTAAAAAAGATAATATATAATTAATGACTTCAACAAAGGTGGACAAAGAAGAAAGGGATTGCAGGCTTTGTACATCCTTAAAAGCATTTAATTCTCTATTCATCTAAAATTAACAATCAAACTGTGTAGTAATAAGAGTTAGAAAAGCTCAAATTATATCACTGACCATATTTTTGTTCTCTCATTCTTCAAGGAAAAATTGTTCCACTGGCTGTCTCTGGCTCCTTGCTGCCTGAATTATATTTTTAATTAAGACCTGCACTGTCATGCCTAAGAAATTAGTTTGTCAAGGATTCTTTTGTAAGCATGTTGACAAAGAACAAGTTATTAATACATACAAGATTTATAAATTTGAGATTTGGGAAAGTGTTTAGAGGGAAAAAACATGAACAAAGAATTGTTTTCCTTTTAACAACCATTCCAAAAGTTCCAGTTGTAGACTTAGAAAAGATTCTGTAGAACCACAAGGCCTTTTGGTGACAGAGGCAGATTCAGTGAGGACAAAACCCTCAGCCTTCCTGTTTAACATAGCTTGTATATAATTGTGGTAATGCCTCAGCAACAATTCTCTTGGTTTTTTGAGCTAAATTGCTAGAGGAATAAATATACAAGCAGAGTTTCTTCACACTGTTCTGAACAAAGACCCTGAAGGTGTTTGTTCTTGGTATGGATTGAGTGAATATAATCAGGAGAAATAAATGAAACAGAGGAATTATGGCTGGTGTTTGAAGTGACATCCAGGTTGTGCAGGCTTGAAAAGAGCCAGTCTGCTTCTCTCACTTGTGATCCAAGGATGACAGAAGCTGGGGCTGGATAGAACAGAGAGATCATCTGGAAAAGAACCTGAATCTGCCACACAGCCAGTCTGAAATCATGCAAGTAAGTTCCTCCTGGTTCCTTATGGATGCAAAGTTAGAGGAAAACTTAACCAGAAATTTATGATTTGATAAGTTTAAAAAAGATTGGATTTTTTAAAGCTTTTTAAAGTAACCTTCCTCATAGGAAATCAGTAGCTCTGTGGTGACGGGTTTTTCCCCCAGTGCCTGGACATTTTTCTGTGGAAATTCAGAGCATTAATTTAGACAAGCAAAATTCAAGTTTTCTGAAATTAGCAAAAGCTTTTGTCCTCAGTGTCTTTGCTTTTTACTTTCTTATCTGTGAAATGGAAATAGTAGCCCTCCATCTCCAAGGAGCAGTATGAGAGGGTATAAATCAAGTGAATGTTTGAGAGACAACTCTGTATTGTATTGATGAGAGCCACTCACAGACAATGCAGTGATGAACAGTCCCTTCCCCAGACCAAAGCCCTGGGGGATCCAGTAAGCCAGGCAGACAAACAGCAATTAACAGTAAGAATTAAATGAAATATTGAACCTCTGCTCATTGGGTGAATTACATTATCTTGGTGTCCAAGACAAAGCCCAGGTTTTGAGTTAAAAATTTAAGTGTGTGTGTAATGCATGGGGTAAGAATCCACTCACAAAAGGAAGCCCAAACAAGGTTGTACTGGAAACATTAATTTTGCTGTGTAATAACTTTTGAGTGTATGCCTTTGCCACTTTTAATTATATATTGCCTTTTTTCTTTTTTCTTTCTACTGGGCATATTTAATCCAAAGTTACAATTACCTTCAGTAACCACACACAATTTTTTGTCTGGAATTTATCAGTACCTGCTTGCTGTTCCACAACCGAGATCATCTCACATTTGTTTCATTCGTATTCTCCCTCAGAACAACATCAGCAGTAAACAATTCCAGCTTAATTACCCAAAATGTGTTTGTACTGCAGATAGTTTCCTCTGCACTCCCAGTTTTAGTCTGCTGACACTGGCCCTGAGCAGAGAGCAGCAAAAACAATTGATTAGTGTGGGGATAGCTCCTAACAGGAGCTAATCAGGCAGAGATGCTGGAATGGGAGATGCTGCTCTCACCAGCAAAGGCAATTTCTGCTGCCCCAAAACAGCAGTCTGGAATAAAGCTGGGAATCTCTTTGGGAAGATGCACTCTGGGATCCTGCTGACACAGCAGGGTTGTTCTGGAGAACATCCCACACAACACAGCAGCACATGTTTCTGAACAGACAAATCGAGCCCATGATGTTTAACACCACTTAATCCTCACCTTACCTCAGGTGCCCAGAATTTATCTGGGAAACTCAGCTCACCTGTCACCTCACTCTTACAGAATGTAATTAATTTTCCACAAAATTAAAGCAGGGAGAGAGACTTTCCCATTGTGTTTGCAGTCCTTCAGTGCCAGATATATCTGAGTGTGCTGCAGCTGTGGTGAGGCACTGCCAGCTTTACCAGCAGCACCTGGTGGAGGTTTCCTGTGGGGCTGCTTTGCTGTGCCTGGCTCTGGACAAACCCAGAGCACATCAATCCCATTGCTTTCACCCCTCAGCCTGCCTGCAGCCAATGCTAAGGAAGGGATTTCCAGGGATAACAGAAAAGACACTGAGCCAGGGGATTTTTGGTGTTGGACAGCTTGGGGTAGTTTTGTGTGCTTGTCTTCCACAAGATTTCAGCTCAAGTGTTTATTCTTAGATAAAATAAAATATAGCTATAATTTTATTTTCCCTGACAAGCATAAAGATTTTAATCATAACATTAGATAATATTATAAAAGCATAGGAGAAATCTTTTTTAATTAATACCCTAAAGTGCAGCTCATTCTTCTTTACCACATCACAGGGAAAGCTTGTCATTTTAGCATGGAACTTGTGAGGAACAAAACCTTGCCTGGTGTTAGCCCAGCTAATCCATGCAGTGCCTGACAACATTTTTTCCTCTAGTCCATGCAAGTTATAAACGGCCTACATTAAGTGAAACTGTGTCTCACAATGAAAGAAATAAACAGAAAGAGTGATGGATGGCTAATTCAGAGGTTTTCACACAAACCCAATTAAAGCAAAGCTCCTGGCACTGTTAACTTCAAGCTGCAGCCCAGGACGGAGGCAGGAATTGCACAGAAGTTGTGTGAAAGTGACTGCTGCATCCACAGGCCACTGGAAAATTGTCATCCAGGAGCACATGAGACACAGCTGCTATAAATGTGGAACATTTCATAAAGCAGAAAAGTTGGGTATTGATCCTGTTCGTCAGCATCACAATTAAAATATTCACCAATAAAACAACAGGAGTATAAATAAAATAGATTATAAAGATGGAGGGAAATTTTGCATTAAGGAAAAAATCCAAATAGTATTTTTGGGAGGGGTGAAATTTCAGTTAAAGGAAACAGATGTATCAGTAAAGGAGTTCGGTTTTATTTTTTAGTTATAAAACATATAATGGTATGTTTCAGAAACTTCAAATAATTATTGACATTTCACATCTTTGACACTTGCTAGTTTTTTAATATTCAAAATTTATACATTGAAATATGTCCAAAATTTTTTCCACAGTAATTCTTATACCAGCTCACCAACTAATCTGCTGTTGACCAAGAGCCAGTTTGATCCATCCATGGAAAATTTGTGGACTCTCTGTGGAAGGGAGAAGCCTTGACAGGCCCAGGTGAGCTCTTGGATATGAAAAAAGTAAAGGTGGAACTAACAGGAAGTACAATAGTGATCCTCAGTCTTAATGTGGAAGGGGAAAAGAAGATTAACTTCTGCAGAACCAAATTGATGGATCTTAGATCTGTAAAATGAAGACACTCCTATATAAAATTTGAAGATGGTTTGCTGTCATGAATTTAAGTAGTGTGGCTTGATGGTGTAAATTAGTTAAAATCCGTGTCCTGAAAATGTCAGATTATATACACTCTACACCCAGCAAATCTTGTCACTGCCTGCTTTTCCTCCATCTGATGCAAAGCCTTAAAAATATGGATATGCTGAAATGCACAGACATATCTTAAACCTATACAGAACTTCCTACCAAACAAGGGTCACAGAGTCTGGAAGGAAAAACCTTGGCAGCTTTTCTTAATCTGTTTTGATGCTTCTGTATCAACCCAATTAATTCACAAAGAAAGGGCTCACATAGCACATGTAAGCAACCTGCACTCTGAATATCTCCCTCAGAAGGAGATGCCTCAGAACTGCCTTGGAAGTAGCAATTTTAAGGCACTTTATTTGGTTATTTTTTTAAATTATGTAAGAACGTGGGACAATAAACAATCTCTAGTAAATACTATTTGGAGATTTATAAAATATAATGAATGAGCTGCTTAAGAATTATTTTTTGCCTCCCAACTGAGTTGAAATGTAGTGATTCTTTCTTACTTCTCTTTCCTTGTGAAGAGCAGCAAAGCAAAGAGGAGCAATTAATACTGTGAGGAGCAGAAATAACAAAAGCTGGCCTTTTGTGAGTTCATGCATCACTCCTGATTTATTCTGCTCCCTCACATCTACAACCCATCCCTTTATAATTTCTCAATCTCCAGCTGCCTCATTCCCTCTCTCTTCTTTTTTCTTAACTCCCATCCCATTCCACACGTACAAACAATTTCTTTTTAGCCTGCTGAGTGGCATCTGCTCTGCTTTAGTTTGCAGCTTCACACACATTGACTGTTCAGCTGCTGCTTCGTGATTCAGGAGAGACATCACCTCCAAACTGATGGCCAGGAAAACAAACAGCCTTGGAGTCAGCTCATGGCTGAGCCAGGCTTTCAGACCTCCACAGGACTCCACACCCCAGATCTGTGTCTTGTCAAATGCGGCTGAAATTGCCCAACAAACATCAAAGTTCATGGATGAAAAGGGATGAGGAAAAAATAATAGTGATCAGGAAGCTCTGGAAAAGGTTGTATTATATGTAGAAAAATCAAGAAGAAAATACTGGTTTGTTTTTAGACAACACACCTATAGTGACTGATTCACAAGTAACATAAACCCACTTAGGCACATAATGAAAGAATGAAAAGCACTTCTTGGTATTTGTTTTCCTGTATGAAGTTTTTTTCATGATTCTCCACACTTCAAAATCACTAAATGGAAAGCCAACTCCCCCTCCTGCTTCCATATCAAGGCTTCTTTCAGAAAAGCATTTTAATTTAACCTTAATTCCCTTCCACTGTCATACTCACTTGAGTCACACAAGTAGGACTCAAGTACATGCTGAAAGGTACATTTCTAAGTAAAATATGTCATTCTTCAAGTCAGGATGACATTTTCAGTGGTTCCCTGGGCTGATACTTTGGTCAGAGAGTGAAAACCTTGAAGTCCAATAAAATATCACCCCTGAAACAAAAGTAATGAGATATTTGAAATCTGCAGAACATTTTCCATTGACTTCTAGGTAGTTCAATGTTTACAAATTCACATTGAGTTGTGTTTTCAGAGAGAATTATAGAGATAATCCATTTTTCTCCATGCTTATATTTTTGATAGGGCTTTTCAACTGAAGTTACAATCAAATCCAATAGACTATCTACCTTATAAAAGCCACTTATTTTCCACATTTTCAGAACTAGGAATTCCATCTGAATACCAGATGCAAAATCAGTAGAAATGCCTCTTTAATGATTGACAATTGAGATGTGTTCAAAGTGGTTTCAATCTCTCATCTGCAGGCTGGCTGCTCATTCTGTTTGATACTAGCACTGCATGACTAAAATTTACAGCAGTTTGCTATTTAGTGGAATTCTAGCAGCATTTTATTGCTCTGGAACTCTATCAGAATTAACACCCACTTGTGCTATTAAACTTCAGACATAGAAACATTATCTTGCCTTAAAGTCAGTGAGAATTAAATAACACACAAACAAACAACCTGCCATTTGAATAACATTTGAATATTTTCTTGCTGGTGAGCAGAGCTAGGAGGGCTGTGCTTGGGTTAAAAGCATTTTGGTACATTCAGGGCATGACAAGGACTAATTTTCTTGCTAGTGCTGTCTCACAGAATGAGGGCAGGACAGAAAGGTGGAAATTTTCCCAGAGAAGCTGTGGCTGGAAGTGTCCAAGGCCAGGTTGGAGGGGGCCTGGAGCAGCCTGGGACAGTGGAAGGTGCCCCTGCCCATGGCAGGGGTGGAACAGGAGGATTTTAAGGTTCCTTCCAATCCAAACCATTCCAGGATTCTATGAAACTTATTTTTTTCCTGAACACAACACACACACACTTTCCCATTCTAATCAAGGACAGAGCAGCCAAAATCAGGTGCTAGGCCCCAGCTCTGTCAGGCAAATCCCTCTCAGAGCAGCAGGACATTCCCACCAGGGACCAACAGGGCAGGGCTGAAGGGTGGGGCCAGCCAGGGGCAGGAATCTCCCAGCAGCAGATTTTTCTTTCCTGGTTTGGCTTCCCACACCCACCTCATCTGCCCAGGGATATCACAACAGAAGAAATCACATATGTGTTCCTCAAAAATGATTTTTGAAAGAGGCTCACTACAGATAAACCAAATCAGTACCAAGGCCTCCTGTCCCTTACGTCTGTTATCTGTAATGGGAAGACTCCTCAAAAGATTAACAAATGTTTTCAAACAATAAGGTTCCAAAATACTTATATGAGCAATTTTATCACATATTTTACAAATGAGGAAACTGTAAGACATCATTTCACAAGGCTGTATAAATGTAGCAATCTTTGTAGAATGTTGACCCAAAAGTGCCTCTGCTAAGAATGTACAGCAAACAAGAGCTAAGAATAAAAGGAAGCAGAAAACCCATCAATCCAAAATAACCACAACAAAGAAGAATTTTGTATTAGTCTCCACCAAACTATTCTGGAATAGCAACAATTTCTGGAAAAAATTGGAAGCATCAAACTGAAATAATTAATTTTGGTTCAAAAAGTTTACTGGAAGCAAGAGCAAAAAAAAAGGTGCTCAAGCATCCAAATTAAGCTGGTTTTTTTCCTAGTAGGAAACCTTAAAAGTTCAGTTAATTTCCTTTAATTAGTAGTGTCCTCCAAAATAAGTAGCTACTGATATTCTAAAATTGTATAACCTAATTCCAAAACCTGGAGAGGGAAGGCATATATGGAATATTACCATGGAATTCAACTGGGACCTGTGCTCTGTTTAACAAACATTCAGGAAATAATTTCTAAATTATTTTCATCTCCATTGGAAGGCTATTTCCTAAACTAACATTCCTCATTTCACTACATTTAAGTGACAATGCCAGAATTCTCCTTTTCTGAAACAGTAACTTCTCCCTTCAAAGAAATGAAGAGGAAAAACAGCAAAGGATTTCCTTTAGCTGAAATTTTTAATGCATGTGCTACAGAACATTACCTGCACATAAACACTTCAGCATTAATAGTGGAAACAATTTCTTAATCTCACCTTGATAATACTCTATTCCTTCAAAGTTAATAATAGGCAAAAGATATTTTGGGAGTTTCTGTAACTTGTGGAAGTTTCTATACTCAGCACTTTAAGTAAAATTAAAAAAAATAAAGACTCAGTAACCAAAAAAATAAAAACCTGAAAATATCTCTCAGTGCTTTGCTAATAACTGTTCTACAGTAAATTAACTTACTTTTTTCTATGTATTTAACAGCTTCTAATTCAATCTGTATCAGTTTTCTCTGTTCTCTAAAGGCAGATTGCTGGGTGGTATAAAAGGGAGTTAATTAGCTATAAATAAAAAACCAGCATCCAAATAAAAAGGATCATTATTAACATCCAGTGAACAGCTGGGCCATTTGATAAATGGGTTCTAACAGTGCTCCTATCCAAGCATTCCCTAGACTGGAGAAGCTTTTGTCTTTCCACAACCGTCCCTGTGAAAACTGACCCTGTTCTACACATAAGGGGTCAAAAAGAGCCAAAGAGGAAATGAGCTGTACTTTTGCAAGGATGGATAAAGTTTGTATTGGATGGCATTAATAATAATTTATTCACTAACAACAATACAAGTATTAATCTAGGTGAAAGAATTAGTGTAGGAAGTCATCACTGGATTGTGATAGGGCTAAAAATGGTGCTGGATGATTTTTTACTTATCGTTATCATCACAATTTTTGGAACATGAGTTTAGTTACCCTACTGACTAAATTTAGAGCTATTGAAAAATGGTAGTGAAGTGCCTGCAGAGAGAAAAACTCTCATACACTCTCATACTTCTTGTTAGGTGTTGTAATCTTGAATTAGAAGAGATTGTATGAAAAAGCAAAGCCTAAGAATTGAGTTTTCCAGGAATACCACACACCAGTCTGCCCTTCATCTTCAGAAGTGGTTGATCATGTTGAAATCAGATGATGACCTAAAATTATTAAAATAAAAACTATCCCATCAATAAAAAGTGGAAGCTTAAATCAACATAAAAGAAGTTTATGCTCACCGATATCCATCATCCATCCATTTATGAATGAGATCCAGCATACACTACTGAAATTTCACTCCAAATCCAGATGTTGTATAAGAAATCACATTAAAAGATTTTTTAAACACAGAAGTCACAGATCCAATTAACTGCCAGATGTTCTGAGTCATCACCACCATCAGAACTTATTAAAGATTAATTTAATTAATTTTCAACAAACTGATTGAAGACTGGATTCCCGTGGCTTAGGCATCAAACTGACAAGAACTGAGTGGGGAATTGCAGATCCTCTCACCAAACAGGGACCAGATTTTCAATTCTTTCAGCCACAACTCCTGACCTGAGCTGTGGAACTGAGCTGCAGGAACCTCTCTGTTGTGGAGCCAAATTTCCATGACACCCAGTCATAATGTTTCCTGTCTTCAGTGCCAAATTGACTCTGTGCATTTGGCAGAGGGAGTTCTGAATAAAGGGTTGTTAACTTAATTCTAAACTACAATTTCAGCAGAGAATATAATGATATACCTGGATTGCTCAGTGAATATGAGCAATTTGGTCATACAGGGCAATCACCACACACAGAATCACTGGTATTCAAAGCAAAGCTTCCCAAATTTACAGGAAAGAAGATCCTATAAGGCAGCTGCCAGCTGAGGTTAAACAATAACAGAAATTAAAGCTAAATAAAAAATCATCATATTCAGTTGGACTTAACTGTCACAACACTTCCTAAATTTGGGACTTATTCATATGGAACTTCTCTATTTCTTTTGTAACAGACTGAGCATTTTCAAGTTACAGGAATTCTTTTCAGACACAGAAAGCCCTTGTTCCTGGAATTGTTCTTAATAAAATTTGGTATTAAAAATTTTCCTCAATTCATATAAATACAAAGGTGAAAATTAGAACCTCTTATGACTTGTGTCCCTCTGGTATTTGTAATAAGCATGAATGTGAATATGAAGAGAGAATTTCACTGTAATAAAGATCTCATTTATTAGTAAAATACATCAAATATAAAGGAATTGTCACATGGAGACGTTTGACTGAGTTTCTCTTGGCGGAGGAAAGGTTCCATCATTTCATTGGTATTCCCAGGATTTACAGGAGCCCACAGCTCTCCCTTATGCCACTGAAGGAATTTATCCCTGAGAAAAGATATGGTCAAGGTATTCCCATATGTGGGAATTTACTGTGATGCCCTTACAAAAACACACTGTGTAGGCCAAACCAACCAACCAGGACCTGCAAAAACAGCACCTTGATTTTGTCCTTCCAACTATTTTCTTTCCAGCAAAAAATTCCGTATATATATATATATATATATACATATATGGGAAGAAGGAAAGAAGGGAAAAATACCCAAAACCAATCAGTTTTATGGAATCACATCAGATTTTCAAACCCTTATACTGTGCCACTGTCAAGTCAAACACACTGCAGCAATCCAGAGGATTTGGTATTTTTTAAATGATCTTTTCTTTTGGTACCCTCAAGATTGTCATAATGAAGATGTATTTTTTCATATTTGTCATTCCATATTGTTCCCATTATTATATTCTATCTGAATGAAGTATTACAATTGTAGGAAATGGCATTTATTTTCCTTTATCAACATAAACAATTTTGTAGACAATCCAACCTGTACAAAATACTTACTGAGATGACTAAGTGTGGTTACACTCACTACTGAAATAATTTCAGATACAATTGGAAATGGTAGTTTTCATTCCAGGATTGAGCTGTAAAATTATCCCTTTCTCAGGTTGGTATTTGATATTTGAAACCTAACAGAGAAAAAAAGAGCTTGCTAATAAATGACCTTTCCCTCTCAAACGATCTGCAAAACCTGAACTGATTCAGCCCACGGTGTGAAGTTCACCTTTCAATTCACATGTTTAATTACTCATTATATTATTACTCAACTTTCAGAGCTGTAGACTTGAAATAGAATCCTAAAGAGGTTTAATCAAGCTGTAGCTCTTTCCTTGCAGCTCCAGTGAAAGGTGATGGAGTTTGGATATGGGAATGATTTCAGGATTTCAATCCCTGACCCAAGCTGCTCTGGGTGTTTTCTTCCCTGATTTCTGACAGGGAAATCAGGACATCAGGAGTCACTGGAAAAAAACCACGAACAGGCAGGGGTGCTTTAGTTCCCTGACCCCCTAAATTCATTTTTTTCTTTGGAGTTTTGATAGCTCACTATATTAACCAGAAACTGGAAAAAAGAAAAGAAAAGAAAATTTTGCCTGGGGCAAAAAGAATTTGAAAGCCCAGAAAGCAAAAGGGAAAAGCAAAATTTTTCTGCCTCCCTAGTTATAATTATTAAAAGACAAAGGTGGATAACAACTGGAAGAAAATGTGTCTGCTGATGGGGCATAAAAATCCATCCTGTATCTTATGTGTCACAGATATCAGCTTTTACTCAATTTTTTCAGTCCGAGCCACTCCCCTGATATGTCAAAAGTAATTCTTCATCTACTGGTATTTCAGAAGAAATATAAGCTCAAAGCTAAACACATACCAGGCACTTAGAGTGGTGATAGTCAGTTAATTGCGAAAGAAAAATTGCACACCCCCCATCTATTTCCTTTACATCCATTCTGTTCACATCTTTATGTCTATTTACATCTTTGCATCTCTTCCCTTTTTGAAATAAGACTGACTTTGTTATCAAAATTTGTGCTGTCTGAAATATGTTCTCTCAGAACAGAGAGTGGGGCCAGAGAAAAACTTCTGCAGAAATAAAAAAGTCCTCAAAAAGAAACAAACACAAAAGATATGAACATCTGAAAATTGATGCTCCTTCATCCACAACCTTTTCAGCTCTAAAGGGAACACATTTTTATGGCATCTTCTTCCCAGTCTCTTTATTTTTTCCTCACTAATTCAGTGATTAATTCAAATCCATTAGCTCATTATATGTTTTATGTTGCACCATTCCCTTGCAAACTCTGCACAATTGTGTTTTGTTCTGTGTCATTATAAAAATGTCTATACAATTATCAATAACTTAGCAGCAAATGGCACGTCAAGTATATAATAAAGAGGCACTTAGATAATAAAGCAAGCACAAAAATCTATTATATTTATTTGCTTAAAAATGCCACCTTGAAGTGAAAGCTCCATCTTTCTATGAAATTAAAGTTATTTATTACCTCTAAATGCGTAAATGTTCAGACATTACAGTAGTAAGTGCATTAACAAAAAAATAAGTAAAATATATTTGATGTTGCCATTATCTTTTCTTCAGTTGGTACAGAGAGAATTTGGCGAATAATTTTTCGATTTGCATTATGGTTCATTATTAGCAGCTAAGAATGTTACATAGCCCTTAAATTGACACAGAACAATGTTTTATTTACTATTTCTTTATCATAATCATGTCCTATTTGCCTGATTTGTCTACTCTAAACTAAGTAATATATCAAAAATTATTTCAATTAATCCCCAATTTGAAGTCTCCAGGCAGCATTATTATGAGATTCTTGTGATTAATTTAAATTTCCCTGCTGTTAAAAATCATCATTTCCACAAGAAACAAAGATTTTGTGTTTCTCCTTTTGGACTCTCTGGTGCAGGTTTAGGTTGTGCCTAGAGACATCTGGAGATTCCTTCTCACCCAGACTCTCCTCTGGCTTTGTGTTAAAAGTGACAAAGAGAGGTGTCTGGGAAAATGCCACATTTATTAAATTCAAATTCAGCAAATAGAGGGATGTAAGGAGAAATGGAAAAACCAGAAGGGTTGGAATATAGACAGTAGGAAAACCCAAAGACTGAAGTGTGTAAGAATGATAGAATTATTAGATGACACAAATTGATCACATTTTTATAAAGCTCTCTATATATTTTGCAAATCTGACATTTACAAAGTGATAAGAAACTGGAGGCAATCTAAGCTAAATAACAGAAAGAAATGTCAGCCCTTTAAAAAGAAAACCCCCAAAGAATCCAACCAGATCTACCTAAAGTGTGCGTTTGTAAAGGAGCTGAGGAAGGGTTAAATTGGCAATGCAGGATTAGATGGCAAAAATGAGCAATTTTCTCTTACTGGAATGATGTAATGCTGACCATTTTTAATAACATTCTATGAAACAAATAAATTATTATAAGATTTATAGCAATATGATGGAAATTTCCCTGTTTGTGGCAACTTGTGTTCATTTCTTTTGAAATTGGCACAAATGAGGGACATTCTGGTGGATCTCAAAAGCCATTTCAGAGAAAATTTTAAGCTCTTCTGGAAATATAAACCATGTTCAGAATGCAAGGTAATGCAGTAGAAATGCATCTCAAGTGATAAAACAAATAGAGGAAAATACAAGTTATTACAGGAAGAGATGCTTTGATACTTCCCTTCAAAAATCCAACATTTCTTTGGGGCCATTACAAGACTTCTCCAAGCTTCTGCTCTTTTAAGGGTTTCCTTCTGCATTTTTTTTTAAATATTAGGGTTACTCTTACTAAAATATTTCTTTTTGGCATCTTAATAAAATCCTTCAAACTCGTGTTTGAACAGTTTTTTGTTTCATGTAGAATACCCTGAAATTCCTTAAAATCACTTTACAGCTTAAGAAAGTGATGGCATATAAGCCTTTTTTTTCATAAAATAATGCTTTTAGGAAAAATTTGAATTGCACAGACAAAAGTAAAGGCATCCTCAAGTGAAATGAAAAAGCAATAAATTAAAATCTCTTTACGAGTCATTCTCTTCATATTTTATTTCTCATTCAGTAAATCAGAAATCCATGGATTTTCACCTGTAAAATACTGCTGCAGGAAATTGCTCAATATGAATTATAAAGAGAACAGTTTAGTTAATTAAAAGTTTGAGTAAGTAACAAGTTACTTAGACAACTAAATCCCAATTTGAAGATAATTTATCCACTTTGCCTGTCTCATGAAAAATTAATGGGAAGACTCATACAGACTTTAAATCACTTCTGCAGATACAGTTTGGGTGGGTTCAAATGTGCTTTACCAAAACTCATTTTTAAAACTAAATAATGCTATGCCCAAATGGTTTTTTGATGTCACCATATTCTGAATTACTGCATTTCTGCTGTCAGACTGTGGCAAGAGGCAGCAGACTAATGACAGCAGCTAATTAATGCTGGTGTGCCCAGAATCCTGTTAAACACCACTACAAGCCTGTATTTCTGGAATTATTATTATTTATAACAATTATTGTTTTATAATAATCTATTTAATAACAATAATCTGTTTCATAACAATTACCAGTTTCATATCCAGCAGCAGTTTCTCTCTGAGGACTGGTGTAGCTGAATCCTGCCAGAGCAGGTGCCAGCCAGGACAAGAGTGCTGAGACTGTGGCCCAGGCTTATTGAAATGTCAAAAAAATATCCAATAATGAAATAAATATGACCCAGGGCGCAGATGTGGAATTAAAATACTTCCACTGCTTCTCTAGGTGAAGTTGTTGGGGTTGCTGCAGTCCATGTTGGCTTCACTCTGCACAGAATCTTGCTGGGCAAATTCTGTGAACTCCAGGATTTCTCCTGGCATCTTACCAGGGGTCAATCCCAGTGTGACTGAAATGCCACAGAATTCCCTTGGCCTCTCATTATTCCTCTGCCCTGGAGCCATCCCAGGATTAGGCTCAACAGCTTTTTCAGTTCCCCACTGTTTATAAGTTCTCTCTCTCTGTTTTTATCCTAAGTGAGAAGATGTTTCTTCCAATTCATTTCTCTGCACTACTCAACACTCTGGAAGTTTTATAAAAAGCAGCATTATTGGCTTACTTCCCTTGATTTAACTGAAAACTGCAAAACAGACCTTGGAGCCAGCATTTTGCTGCTGGAAGGCATCCACTGCTCAGAATGAAATGCTGTGCAAACCTTCTCCAGTTGTTCTTCACAGCTCCTGAAAGGTTCTCTGCTCTGTTTCTCACTCAAAGTGTGTGTTAGTCTGCTGTTCTGGCAACGTGGGAGCTTTCAGTTGGGTTGTAGAATTAGTCACAAATAAAAACTCTCCCAAACAGGAAAGTTCAGACTTTCCATGTAGCAGGAACAGGGGCAAAGAGAACAAATATTATTTGAAAACTGTAAGTGCTGATAATTGTACATGAATTTGTAAAATAGATATGGAGCCAAGGAAATTGTCATCTACACAGAACTGATTGGAACAAATTGTTCTTCTAAAATTAACTTTTCAAGAGCTTCCATTCTGACCTTACAAAGGGTAGGGTTTTTCTGGAACATTCATTGGAAGGGTACTAGATATTCAAATGGCATTATTACAAAGACACAGGGCAAAAAGAGAAGCCAGATAAATAGGACAGGAAGATAAAAAAGACATAAAATTAAACTAGAGGAAATAGCAAAATGTTATGGAATCTATAAAAATATGCAATGTATGTGCTTGATTCCTCCAGTGGGAGGAACTTTTTTTTTGTGTGTGTGTGCGTGATATTCAGGGAAATTTAGCATTTTGTTATGTGAAAAAATAAAGCTTAAACTATTGAGTTGTTCCATATCTGGGCAGTGGTATCATAAAAAGAAATTATCTTCATGGTGTCCCAGTTTTACTCTTTTGTAGCAACCTGAGCTCCACCAACTTTCATGAGGAGAGCACTAAAATGAGAAAAAACAGCACAAATGACTCTGCAAACCCAGATTTTACAGTGCTCCACATGACCCTGGGGCTGTGGTGAGACTCAAACCAAGCCAGCCTCAGAGAGGCACCCAAAGGTGGGGTACAAAGGGACAGACATCCAGAAATTTTCCATGGAAATAATGAAATTTTTTTTTCCCTTAAAAGTCAAAAATGAGTATAAAGAAACCATTCCTGCATAGGAAACTTCTCCAAGCAAGAAAGACTTCACATTTTGCAGGTCAGCCTTAAAACCATGAGGAGTTCATGAAGGGAACAGGAAATGCAATCACAGCAGATCTGCATTAGCACAAAAAACCCAAGGTAAAATGAAAATCCCCTCACACATAATTCCTCACTCCACCATTTATGAAATCCTCTATGCCAAGGCCAAAAATACAATTAAACTCAGATTCAATCCTTTGATTGTCTCCTGACTATTTAAAAGCTTATTAATGTCATTGTCTGTGAGAAAACACTCATCTACTCTAGCTGGCTCTGCTGAAACCCTGTTTGGTTTTCTTTGACCTGCACTGAAATCAATGAAGATGTGCCAAGAATCATCAAAACAAGTTCCTGTGAATACTGGCATAAATTGATATGAAATTCCTTTGTTCCAGAAATGTCTCGGATATAATAAAAGCATTTGCGCTACAATTGCAGTTCACAAGAATGTAAATAAAAATCTCAGCCACATCTAACTATTCACCTTTATTTTTAACAGGTGAAAGGCATTGGCATAAAACCTGCATTTCTGCCCTGATTTTGTGTTGTAAAATACTCTGAAACCCTGTCATTCTACAGTGCTATAGATTATCACTGAATTTCAAACCCTACCTTATTTTTCATTCTGTACACTGAAACCAATAGGAACCAAACAGTCTAATCAAGAGAAGTGATTGCTAACAAGGGACAATCTCCTTTGCCAAATTAAACTCCAAATACAAAAGTTAAAAACTAGAGAGCCAGAAATAACCAAATATCCAAATAGACTGCTAAAGCAATATGATTAATATTCCTTGTACAAAGTTATTTATTTAAATGTATTTATTTAAAATATTTAACCAGGAAATTACCATCAAGATTAAAAGAATTACACTTAGCCTACAGCAACAATATGCTAACATTGCCAGCACTTAAAGGCTAATAATTTACATTGGGGACATATCTAAGCACAGCAGATATTAACAAGGATGTCATATTAGGGATGTTAGGAGGAGAATTTACCCACATGTGATGAAAGTGAGGCAAAGGAGATACTTCATCTGCAGGAGCAAAGGCACTAATGGGGAATTCTCCAAACAGTGAAATACACCAGGATGCAATGCCCATGGCAGGGGTTGGATCTGGAGGAGGTTTGAGGTCCCTTCCAGCCCAAACCATTCTGGAATGATGGGATTCTGTGATTCCGGGTTTCCATGAATGGAAATCCTTCTGGAGAGTGCCAAATGTTTCTGGAGGGGAAGGTGACACAGGATGCAACGTTCTAACTGGGCATGCTGGACTTCATTAAATTCTATATTGAAGAAAAGATAATTCCATCACTGAAGTGTTTTTCCTTAGGGCACATGTGTGCCCCTCTGTGCCAGCCTCCAGGCTGATCCCAGCATGCAGAGGAACTTAGCAAACCTTTGGAAAGGCAGTGGGAATGTTGGCAGGAGCTACTGATCCCCCCTGGAAGGTGAGTGATGTTCAGCCAGGTGTTTGACTCAGAACTCAGGAGTTTCTGGCTGTTTCACACTCACTCTGGCTAAAAGGTGAATGCATCACACTTGTCGAGTTCCTGAATCACACAGCTTGTGCTGAAATGGTTTGCTTACTTCTCAGTTTTGAGGAGATGAGAAAAAATTCAGTGTAGGTATTCTTACATCAAGAGAAAGAAAATCAATAGCTTTTTGCCAAGGCCCCAAATTATTTCTTTTCAGACACATCTGCACTTGTCTGTCCCTGGCCTTGCAGACATATCCTGAATCATCCAGGAATTCCCTCCTATTTTCTAAACGCTGCTCAAGAACATTGTCACTCTTTACCCTAGGAATGACATCCTTCCCTTTCCAGGCACTGGAGTACGGACTGTGCTATTACGCAAAACATGTTTTAAATAAGAACATGGAGATGTTCTCATCACACCCCCTATATTCACCTCAGTTCTTAAGCTAATATCCTGTTGAACTATAACATCTGCAATTTCATGCACAGAGTGTGTCCTCTGGAAGATGAAATGTGTGTTCTGTCATTGAATGCTGGTCTACATCATCTGGAATATCCTTCAGTGACAAGTCCTGTGCATTAATAGCAAAACAGTTTCCATGCAGGGAAGTAAATGTTTAAATTTAAATGCATTTTTTTTTCACCCGGAAATTTACAAAAACTCAGCTCTGGCTCAGGAAATGCCTCAAGAACTGGAGACTTGGAAAATGCTCACAAGGACCTCATTGGCTGTGGTCCTGTCATTGTCCCCACGTTTTCACCACTGTCCATGTAGCAGAGTATTCTACACAATAATGTAAACCACTAAAGCCATAAAAAATGGTGAAGTCTTTGATAGGGAATAGCTCCAACTCAATTGTATCTCCATAGGATTCATATTTTGAAATGGTGTTTTTTTCAAAGTGGAAATTTTAGGCAATGAGAAGGGGATGAAGGTGGTATGAGGCAGAGGAGAGAAAAGAATCCATTTAAATTGTGTTACCAAATGCAAGAATGGGACTTACGGATAACAGGGAATGAAGGACTCATCCCATGGGCAAGAGAATATTGACAACTTAGAACTTTAAAAATACAATTCCCCAGGAATATTCACTATAAATACTTCAATTTTCATAGAAGCAATAAATGTTCAGTACCGAATATGTTTTGATGCCAGTCTCCATTGCTTGCTTTTGACTTTCCAGTCACCATCAAGTTTTTAGCTCTCTGGATGCAAATAGGGTTCTCAGAATAGAAAGATGGAAACCTGTACTCTTTGTCTACTGTTTTCATTTAAAAAATTATTTCAAAAGAAGGTAATAAATTTTACTTATCTCACTATTGAGAAGATCTCTACTTCATTAAACTGTGGAAGTGCCATTTGGCACAGTTTTTCATAACCTAAATTGTGTCCTGACTCATTTCATCCCTCTCACTCTGGGGTGTGATGAACACGCAACACAGCAGACAAGACCCAATTTACTTCTATAGGAGACCCTTTTCTAAGAATGATTCCAAATTATATAAATCACTTCCCCCCCCCCCCAATTCTTTTTCCTCTGCATGTGTTCATATGGTCATAACATAATACTGTATTCAGATGGGTTAAAAAATCCCATTTTTCAGCTCCTACAACAGGTAACACTAATTATGAAAAGAATTGATTTGGCATCTACATTTAACACATCTCTAAGCATAAAACTCAATTATCTTATCTGGGGACACTTGGCATTTATTAATAAATGCAGTACAATTTATAATACATCATTTTGGACATGTCTCAGTCTACCTTTAAGAAAAATTTACCTATTTCAGTCTTGCAAATTCTGCTTTATCTCCCAATGTCACCCAGCAGAATTGAGAGAGTAGTAAGAAATGGAGTAGGAAGCTCATAAGAACAAATTGGATTTCTAATTTAAAACTGGAATCAAAGCCATTATTCAGTGCTATATTATTTTATTCTTTTGGAGAAGGGCAAAACCTTTCAGCTTCGAAGTTATATATAGTTTTCTACTTCCCCTCCCTACTGACAAATAGATTAGTGGAGGCAATTTCTCTCCATTAAAGGTTTTGCACCTGACACCGTAATGCAGCCACTGCTCGAGTTACCCTTCAGGGGAGCCCTTTTTGATCCAAGGTAACAGAAGGATTTGCATTTGTCACTTCAGCTGAGCACAGCCCTTATTGCCCCCTTCCTTTGTCCCATCTGATTCTGCTCAGTCAAGGAAACAAAACATTATTGGGGATTTTTTTATGTCAGTAAAACTTAATTTACAAATTTATGCAAAAAATTTATAAGAGCTTTTGAGGTAGAAATAAAAACAAAAAAATTATTTTGAGGACAAATTAAGGAAAATTCAAATTATATCATAATGACATACTAAAGGGCATGAAATATGGACAGCTGAATAAGAAAGAGGGACAGGAGATTTCCCAACACAAAGGAAGAAATTTGATTTTTCTTAAGAGCTGCCCAAGTTCAGATTGGAACTGTAAGAGCCAAACCCGTAATATATTGTGTAATACACAGTGAACCCAGGAAAAGTTGTCCTTAGAAGGACTTCCTTAAAAAATAACAGATTTTAAAATAAAAACATGAAGAAGAGAGAATTAATGTAATTAATAAAGAGAGATTCTAAAAATGTATCTGTTCTTCACATAAGTATTGACTCCAAAGCTGATATTTTCCCTCAGGGCATTTGGATGACCCAACTGCATCAGCCCAGGGCACGGTCCCACTTGCTTGCCTCTAGGAAAAGATTCTTATTAAGACTTCACCAGAAAGCATGACATGAAGGTTAGCTGCCAAAGCCTTATTTCTTCAAAATTGTTTTCTCTTAATTCTGACTCAGAGTAGACATTTCTTTTCTGCTTGCTATCAGCCACAGAAGCCAAATTTTAGCTAGTGGCAGCTGGGAGCAAATAGTGGATTAATCATTATGAAAAATGTGCTTTTTCTTTGAGATGCACTTTGCAAGGTTTCTTGAAAATCAAACAAACAAAAATAAAACACATGATTCTCTACTAAATCTTACATCACAAAAAAGAAACATAATGATTATATCTGTAATTAATTCAGTTATCAGTGGTCAGGTAAATGGAAATGAGCATTTACCCACAGAAATCTTGTGTTAATAGAGACTTCAGCAGGGAGAATTTTCCTAGGCCAGGGAAATACCTGCACTGATGGCACAGTAAGTCTACAGACAGAAAATTTAACCCGTTCTACAATGGCTAGTAGAGCCATCAGACTGCTAATCTACAACCTGAGATACTTTGGATGCTGCCCAGTTTTCCTTTCCTTGCCCAGCAACTACCTCAGGTTCAGACACAGAACATACGTGGGTAACAAATTCCCAATTGCTTCAATACAAATTTGGCATTCATGATCTTCATCATTTCATGACTCACATTCATTGGGCAATAGGGATAACATATTTTCTTTGCCTCCTACATATGCCATAATTATCTATAATATGTATGAATTACTCTAAACTCCCATTCTTAGAAACAGAGATCATAGAAGCACTTGGAGTTTTCCTGTAAGTCACAGTACGACTGTGGAATTCCTTGATTGCAATTATTTTGGCCCAAAAGAATTGACTGAACCTTTTCTGGTTTCTCCACAAAGAGACATATCCAAAGATTCTCTGTATCCTTTCACGTTAAGAGCTGGGCAATGTTTTTGTCTCTCACTGAAATTCTAACTCCAAATTCTCACTGCCCACAAAGCTGGTTCCTATTTTCTTCTCTGCCAGGTGAATCTCATTCCATTTGACATGGAGGTATATATTCAATAACCATGTCAAGTTTGAATTCTACCTTTGCATTAAATTTAATTTTGTGTGATATTTATTAAATCACTGGCTAAATTGCCCACACAGTACAATAACCAGGATTATGCCCTTCATCTCTCAAACAAAACAGATTATGGTATTGATTTAGATGAAGTAATAAGGGGAACAAGTTCTGCACACCCTAAAATGACTTGTGTGGGAGTGCAGTTGTTGTAGGAGTATTACACCTATCCCACGCTGCTCTGTTGTTTACCAGTGCTATTGTGAGGCAAGAAAGAACAGGTAAAAAAGCCCTTGTAGGAGAAAAAAAATGCAAATCTGTTACAGTAATTTCACCTACATGTCAGAAAGAAAACACACATTTAAAACACTTAAAGCTTTTCTGGTATGTGCAAGGAACTGGGACGTGGACAAGAAAATTTCTTAGAAAAAAATTGCATACTCAATTATTTTCTAATCATATCAGTTGCTCTTCTTTGTACCTATTCTAGCTTGAAGTGGTTTCTTTGAAAAGATCATAATCAGGATGGTGAATAAAAGTTCATCTGAGTTCATCACACTGTAGATGTAGATAATAAATTGATAGTGGCAGTGTTATCCTAATACCAAGCACATCATGGTATTCAATGCCAAATTAGAAAAAAATCAACTTTTTTGGCAATGAAGGCACAGGAAGGCCAAAAGGCTGATAAAGGGCACAAATACTGCAATTATTCACACTGTTGAATCAGTATTTTTCAGTGCAATACATGCAAATTGGAGTCCTGAGCAGGGGCTGAGACGTGCACAGCCCTTTACAGTGCACAAACGTCACCTCAGAGCTGGATTACAAATCCAATGCACTGTCTAGACCCACAGCTGGATCAGCCCCCAAGAGATGAGGAGTCTCTGATCCTGCCCTGGGCATGAGTTAAAAATGCACAGATCTGCCCAGAAGCTGCTTTAAAGGTAGAGAGGAGCTTTGGAGAAATGAGCTAACAGGACACAGATCTAGGGAAGTGCTGGTAGGAGCAGTGCAGTTATGGGGGTTAGAGACAGTTTTAAAGACTCAAAGGCCTAATTCTGAACTCTGCCTTACTGAAAAAGGTCCAAACCTTTACATCCCACCTCCCAGGAGAGGCCTCTCTCCCCCCTGCACTGACACAAAGCAAATAGAAGATACATTTAGACAAAAAAATAGCAGCAGGGGAATTTAAGCTTTGTACCCTATGAACTCTAGATTTAATTCTTTGCTTCCAAGACTTGGATCTTTGAAATCCCAAGGTGCAGTCTAAACCCTGTATTCTCATCCGCCTCTGTTGGGAATCTCAGCTACAAACTGGGTACAACTCAGAGGAAGTCTTGGGTAAGGAAGACTTAATTCTTACCTATTAATTGACAGCATCACAACTAAGTAAGAAGGGATTCCCAACTGCTTTGAGTCAATGTAGTTCTCTTCAGTCAATGAAACTTTAAATGCTAAACATTAGTAGGAGTAGTAGAAGTAATTTTTTAAAAAAAATAATACAATGTAAAATGAAAGTTACAGGAACCTTGGATTTCTGAAATAAGATTTGCAACCTCAGAAGAAGAGCAAAACAAGAGAGTTCCACTAAGTTATTAGTGATTAGATCTTTCATTAAAAGGCACTTCTAACAGGAAACAATCCATGGAAATAGTCCAGTCAAAGGTCAGATAGATCCTCTGTGTTAAGAAATATCCATGTTTTAATGGGATAACTACAGTATTTCAGAATGGAGCATTCATTCAACCCTGGTCCCGAATCTCTCCCAGTTTAAATTATCTCAATGTGAAAATAAAATTTTTATATCAGTAGCAATAAGCCACAAGTCTTGATAATGGCGACAGTCAGACAGACATCAAACCATAAATACTGAAAACAGGAAAATATTTTAGGAGCAACAGAGAAAACAAATGAGCCCAAAATCCCAGATTTTTCCAGGAACTCACTGAGAATCTCCAGGCAGTCAACAGCAGCCCAATGAATAGGATGGGTGATGAGCTGGTGGCTTGAAGATAATGTTTTATTTATTCAAACACGCTGCAGTGGTTGTTTCTTTCTCCCCATTTGACTATTCAAGGTCTGCTCTGCTTTTGATGCAGTAGGATGAAGTCCTTGTGCAGAGCTCAGGCAGGAGCTGGCAAAGGATTGGCAATGGAAAGAGAGTGTCCTTTGGAGGTGCTGTCCCTCAAACCACAGCGCATGTGGGGAACTGCACGAGGCATCACAGGGCTGACCCCAACCAGGTGTCCCACAGCCTGCCCCCAGTCCCTGCAGGCTCCACAGCCTCACCACAGGACACAAAAGGCCAAAATCCCTGGGACTTCATTTCAAGCAAATTAAGCAAAATGAAATATTACCAACAAACACTAACAAATAACTCTAAGAGTCAATTATAATAGAAACACCTCTAAGGAAATTTCACCCATAAAGATTCTGAGAAACAAATAAGATCATTTCCAAGTGATAAACTTCACTGTTGTTATATTCTTTTGCTAATTGCTTTTGCTTTCTTGTAAATTGTTTTGATTTTTCAATTTCAATTAGTAGCCTCAGCAAGGTGTGAACTCAGACAACCTTGCTATTCTGTTTTTCTACTCCAACAAGAGCAGTTCTACATTTTTATTTTGAGAATGCTACTCAGATAAATTACTGTATTATTTACCTGGAAGGCTGATGGAAGTGATATTTTTTCCCCCCATATTGACACAGTGAAGTAGTGTAAGTTCACTGAAATGGAAGAAGCTGAGCCTATTTCTACCAACTGAGAATCTATTTGTGTGAAGAAAAGCAAAATTTTCCCTCTGGGCACTATCTTTATTGGTAACTCAAACTAATATATAAAATCTCTACTATAAGGGAAATATTCCCAAGGAAATTTTCATTGGAAGGATCTGTATTCATTGAAAAGATCTGTTCCTTCTGCTCAAAGATTATTCTCCTTATGCACATCCCAGTTAATGCCAACAAACCACACAGCATTATCAATCTCAGAAAATAAATGTAGCATATCTCAGCATTACTGGTATGGATCAATAGAAGAAGCACATTATAAATCCAAGAAGAAAATAGAAATAAAGCTTAAATACCATTAAAATTCATTATGCCTTTCTTTTACAAGCCATTTATCAGGAACAGCGGGCGTTACAACCCACATGTGAAATTCTATGTGGGAAATTTTAAAACACTGTGTACACAACTTCAGGAAATCAAAGAAAAAAATTAAAAATTAAATTTAAATATCAACTAGAATTTGAATTATTTTAACTAGAATTTTAATTAATTATCACTGTTTAATCTATAATGCAAGTTAAATGGATTTGGAGAGCCAGAAGTATTAACAACTTCTAAATTCCCCTAAAAACATGACAACTGTGAGAGCAAATTCTCATCCTTTATCTTCAATGAACTGTCTTTAATAGTATCAGGTAATTTCAACTTTGATCAAAAAATCAAACCCCTGTGCTGACAAGAACAATTTTTAGTGTAAGAGTGATGAGGGGAGACCACAGTTCTTGGTTTTGAGTTAAACCACGATGGAGCACAAGCCTTGCAGCAATCCAGGTTCTGTTCACCCTCCAGTTTTACATCAAATCATTTCAACCCCCAAATGAACAGGTATTCCTTCCACCTTCTGTATAAACCCAGGAAAGGACAGTGCTCTGTACTGAATGATCCCTCCTGAAACCCTTTTTTGATTCTGATATACTGATTTATATTCCAATAACCTGCTGTCATGTGGGGTTGGTCTCAGAACATTGAGTAGTGATTTCTGAAACACGTTCAAAAGTGACCCCTCAAACAAGTAAACAAAACAGTCCACTTTTCATATCTAGACATTTCATCTTGTAAACAAGAGAAGATATTTTCACCAAAATACTCTGCAATTTATATCCAGAAAACACAAGATCAAAAGGGTACTTATGTGAGCTTGTGCTGAGGCCAAGACAAGAGAGAGTGAGGTCCTGCAGTCAAACTGCACTTCTTGATTTATCTAGAAACCTCTGGCTTGGAAGTTGGGAACAAGATGGAACAATTTTAGTTCTGATAACATTCTTCCTGTGACCTGTGACCAGCTAAGTAATTTCAGTGGCCTTGACAAATATGAATTAAGCAGTGTTGCCATGCCAACACACGTCCTTCTCCTTTCAAATATTTTACTGAGCTTGGAACACGCTTCCCACCAGTCAGATTCCTATAGGCTTCTTCTGACCTCAAAATTAGTTTAAATGCTATTAAACTTAATAGGATCAAGTATAAGCATTAATCATCAATGTATTTCCACTTCTCATACAATTTTTTTCTGAGGAAGAATAGCATGAAGTAGCAATTGTCATCAACATTGCTGGTATTGAGCAATATAACAAATTTGTATTTCCTGATATTCCAGTTGGAGAAAGGTCTTTCATTTTTCTGGTCAAAACATATCAGTATTGCATAACTGATACAGAAGGAGTTTGTACTCAGATGATCTTTTTCCAAATGAAAAATGAAAAATATGTGGAGGTTTTAAATTCTGATCTAAATTTTGCCTTGTAGCCAGTTTTAGGAATAAGAGGAAGACAGCGAGAGTCCAATGCACGTAACCCAAACCATGTGTGACAACTTTGGATGTAAAGTGGAATTCCACACTGAAGAAGAAATATCAAATTATAGAGCATTTTAATAAATATATTGAAAAAGAACCAGTACAGAATTTACTGTAACAAAGAAGAAAGTACCAATATCCGAATTGTCCCAGCAGAGGTCCCAGGACGCTACTGGTTTTCTTTACTATGTTCTCATGCCACAAGTGAAGCTGTTGACCTCGGGATCTGGAGGTAAAGTGGGAGGTACTGGAATATTTGTGAGCATGTATTAACTGTATGCAATTTGCACAATCATCATAACACAATTAATGATATTTTTAGAGTGTTAAGACCTCAATTGAGCTAATAATAATATTTCAGCTTCCAGCATGAATTGTGTTTCCTTTTGATTCCATTACAGGATTCTGCCTGTGAAATTGATGGAGGATTCCTGCAATGTATTCCATAATTTGGATGCAACAAATTCATAGCACCAGCAAAGGCCATTGATTATTTAAAACCCTCTTAGATAAGCAGAAACTTCAAGCACATATTTTACACCACATGTAATGTGAGCCTGATCCTCATTTTTAGTCCTTTCCTGGTTTTGATTTATTTATTTACAAAATATCAGCACTATAGAATTACAGCAGCATAACCAGCATGAGCTGTTGTTTTGGGGAAATGTTGCTTCCTGCAGCTGCATTTGCAGTGCTTTTACCAGCACCAGCAATCATAAAAGGACAACTTTGAAAACAGTTTTTGCAGTCTAAAAATAGATCCTTCTCGATGAGTATTTTCCTATACAGGTAAATAAGTCAGTCTGATTTTCAGGCAGGCTTTAAGGGAAATGAGATTAACATAATATGAGAATAATTCAGTTATTCAAAAGAAGATGCAATTATCATACAATCAGTGTTCAGGAATCCAAATAAATCAGCATCTTCATATTTGTATTTAAACAAAGAAATCCATCTGCCAATGGTAGAAGATTCAAAGACAATTAATTTATTATAGAACAAAAGACATCATTCTGACAATTTGAGAATCAGGTAAAAGGAAAGCAACAGAACTGATAATAACTCTAATGCATGCTTTGATTGCTGGAGATGGAAATTGCATTAAAGAAGCCAAACTAAGTGACAGGTTGTTCTACAACTGTGGACCCAGGAAGCCAGACTTGTGTCTGGTGAGATTGTTTGATCTCTGATGGGTTCGAAATAAATCCTTTCTGCGCTGGTGCAGAACAGAGTGCAGGGCTGGAGCGCTGTCCTATGGAGATCCTCTGCTTGCAACTACAGGGAAAACAGGATCTCTCTTGTCTACCCAACTGCTGTTGACTAAACCTGTAGGAATCTGATATATTTGAGGCTGTTGACACTCTTGAGATATTCATCTGTGCGCTAAAATGTGAAGAGGGGTTGCAGAAACACACACAGGTACCACAGAAACCTCCAAAACCAACCAACCCTCCCAGTCACACCCATTCTCAGTGGAATAACTAGGTTAAAATGTGTAAACAGTTATGGGTTTTGGATGTATTAGATTTGGTAACTGTGGATAAGGCAATACTTGTTCTCCAAGCCTATCCATAGACACTGAATATTTGTGAATTACTGAAAGCCAGAAAAAGGCACCAGAAAAGTGACAGCTTGGGGCCTGGAGGTTTTGCAGTCGTCCAAGTATGTAATGTACATTACTCCATTGTGAAGTACAGGCAGTGCCATCTCTACATCACTGAACTAACAGGATTAACACCCCAAAAATTACAAACCACCTTTGTTAGATGTAATTCTCACCACCTTTTAAAACTGCATGCCTACTAGTCAGAACAATCACAAAATGAAACAATACCAGTGCTGTGCTGCCACAAAACTGTCAGAGTATTTCAGAGGAATAGAAGCCAAGTTAATCCAATTTTTGAAAACCAGATAAGCTAGATGAGTCTACCATGGGCTTTTCTATGACTTTTTGACTTAGGCTTTGTCTTAGCTCTCACCAGTACCAGTCACCAATACAAAGTTAAAAGTTATTGTGCACATAATCGCAAAAACTGGGGCCTACAGAAGCCATCTAGCAGTCAGACAGGCCAAGCTTTTACCTTTTTTATTTTAAATCTGGAATTTTAATGTTAACTTTTAGTCCATATTTTCAGTATCATTTCAATGAAAGCTTAAAATATTTGTTGTTCCAATAATAAAATTGAAATTATGGTAATTATTTTAGCTTGTCATGCTGTTCTTTAGAAAATATTTAGCATTTAGACTAACAGTCTGATATTTCCAATGGCAATTTTTCCTGACATCTCTGGATTTCTTTGGGACTGATGTTTGCTCTGAATATAAATAAAATACTTATTAATCAATCCAAAATGCTGAACTAATTCCAGTTAGTGCAAGACAGATGAAAAAAAGACATTTTGCAGGCAACTGGGAGACAACTCTGGGCACACAGCTTTTTTCAGCCAGCTGAGTCTGACACCAGGGTATTTCACAGGATTCTCCTGAGAGAAAAAGACCCAGCTGTGCTTCTCCTACAGCACATTCTGCCAGATGATCCAAAGGCCTGGCAATTCCAGGGAGACTGGAGCCTTGCTTTTTCCTTGATTACAAAGTGTTTAAATGATGCCACATGCTTGTTCCAGCACAGGGTGTATCTTGTTATTGCTACTTAGGCATTATTTATTATTAGGAAACAATTAAAAAACAATAAGAGAGTCCAAACATGCCCATGATTTAGTTTGGTTTTCTCTTCCTTCCTCTATTCTAAATGGTGATTAGAAATGAAAAAGGCAGGGAGTTCTGCTGACTTCACCACCACAGTATTGCAGAACAGAAGGAACAGACTGCATTATTCCTCCAGCTTCCTAACATTTTTCTTATTAAAACCACCTGACACAAAGAGCATAGAGTCTTTGTTAATCAGGACAATACCTATCCAAATTTGCAGCCTTCCCTCGCTGTCCTAAAAATAGGTGAGCTTGAGGCCATTCTTTCCAAAGGGTAAACTGATTTTATGCTCATATTTCCCAGACAGACCAGAGGGGCAACAAATGTTTGGATAAAGTCAAATAATGAAAAAAATCCTGTCAAAGAAGGATTTTAAATGAAAAGAATTTAAGTCAATTCAAACTTTCCATCAGAACCTAAATGAAAAACCAGGTTTGGAGCACCTGCTTGAAAAGAAAACCCAAGGTTTCTTATCAAAAGGTTGATAAAAGTGCTATTGATGGCAGGGCTTTCCTGTCTCCTCACCCCACAGNAAAAATGGGTGAGCTTGAGGCCATTTTTTCCAAAGGGTAAACTGATTTTATGCTCGTATTTCCCAGATAAACTGGAGGGGCAACAAATGTTCAGATAAAGTCAAAAAAAGAAAAAAAAATCCTGTCAAAAGAGGATTTTAAATGAAAAGAATTTAAGTCAATTTAAACTTTCCATCAGAACCTAAATGAAAAAGCAGCTTTGTAGCACCTGTTTAAAAAAAAAAAAAAAACAAACAAGGTTTCTTACCAAAAGGTTGATAAAATTGGTATTGATGGCAGGGCCTTCCTGTCCCCTCACCCTACAGGGTAATTCTGCAGACAGTGAGGGGCAGCAGAGGGTGCAGACTCTGCCTGCACCGACCTGAGCTCCCATTTACTATTTCTGGAGAAACTGTCCTAGGTGGGCTATTGATGCATGCTTTTCTTATTATCTTACACAGAATGAATCTTTAAGGCCTGGAGAAGAGACTGATAGCTCCATGCCCCATTTTCCTAGGTGAGCTAACAAGTTAGGGACTTATTCCTCTCTGGCTTGGAGATTATATAAATATTTTATACAAATATATTTGCTGCTTCCAGCTGTCAAAAATTCAGAAAAATCCATTTGAAATAACTCACAACTTCTGTAACTGGGTAGTGGAAGATACAACTAAAAATCCATTCTGCAGCTGGTTCAGAAAGGGGGTTTGGACAAGGATTTTGACAGACAGTGACTCTGTATCCTCCTGAGAACTGGGCTTGGGTCTCTCACATCTTAGTGAGAGCTTCTGATATCCCAGGGAAATTCTAATAATGCTGTGTTTAAAACAAAAAGGAACTTTCAGAAAGCTGCTTTCTGAACAATTTCAGAAATTGTGCAGTAATTTTGGCCCAGATAGTTTTGAGGCAATGGAAGGTTAGACTCAAATTTGAAATGTTCCTTCTCAGTTTTAGGAAAAAAAAAAAAATCTTTGAGTTAGTTTGTCACTCTAAAGAATCACAGGATATCACAAGATACAGAACTGGACAACTTTTCCTAATTTCTTTGTATTCGTTTTGCAGCTGCATTCAAGCATGTGATTAATTCCCTTTCTATCCTTACACCTCAGCCCTGACACCAAAGAACGTGTATAAGAAAAAAACTGCTGGAAAACTAACCTAGTGCTAACCTATTAAAAAGGAAGGCAACTAAAACCAGATGGTTAAGCACCAAATGTTCAGCAGAGCCCAAGTTTCTATTCCAGAGGAATAACAAAAATAAACATTTAAATGTAAAATCTGAAACACTTGTTCACATTAATATTAAAGCAGTACTACTGGTGTGTGTATGTGTTTTTATATAAATACATGAGAGTGGGTGTACTTTTGATACCCTGCTTTGTATGTTGATTATATGAATGGACTTGAAGGCTATTCTGATGTTATGGAGTCAAACATTTCCCTACCTGCTCTGGCCTTAGGAGCCATATGTTTTTATTTCCAGTCTACTGAGAATCTCTAAGTTCCATATGCACAATGTAAATTTACATTGTAGTACATTGAATTTACATTTGTAGAGTAAGCACACACTTGTAAAATTTAAAGCAACATGTCAGAAGCCTAGAATTTCATTAATCAGACCAGTACTGTAGGAGTTACAGTCATGAAGAAAGGCCTGGTCTCAGTCTTGGGCTGTGGTCACAGGTAGATGTGTTAGAGCTGCAGAGCCTCCAGTGTGCATGTGGCCAGAATTATGGTGTATTTCACAAGAAAGTGAGACTTCAATGGCTTCTCCAGCTCATCCTATGGGCACTGAGAAGGGGGTTGAGTTGTACCAAGGAGATCTTTTGCTAAGTTAATGATGTTTTCTCTCTCAATTCCCTTCAGCTCCATGTGAAAGCAAGATCCAACATATGCTGTATGCATCCTGTGCATGCCTGCACACCTGTGCACATTGTCACTTTATGTTATCCCAGGAGCTTCCCGAGCACAAAGGGAGCAGAGTTTCATTGGGCTGGAAATTCATGCTTCAGCAAATGCATTGTCAATTTGGTGACCATCTGTAATTTACAGAAGCCTTGTTTCATGCTGTGGCAATGAATAAGGCAAGGTTCAGACTTCAGAGCAGAGCCAGTAATGTTCTGGAAGCCCCATAGTTCATGGGCTTATAAAGATTAAGAATTGTATGAGATCTCTTATTTCAGGTGAGCACATCCCAACACAGTTTCCACACCAGAGACACTTACAGGTGGATATTGCAGACCAGCACAAAAAGGAAGAGAGAGTGAACTTCTAGGAATACCAGGATGAAGCACGAATTGCCTTCATGTTACTCTGGAGAAAACCAAATTTTCAGTGGTGGCCAGTTAACAGACAGAGACACATTTTTTTCCTTGAGTCCTTTCCTCTGAGTGCAGATGGAATGTGCACATGTACCTAAACAATATATACAACAAACAATTATGTCACAAGGAATTTCGGCTTTAAAAGTAAAACTTTCAAAGAGCAATTAGAGATGAGTGAAAACTGTATTTTTACTTTGAAAAAGCATTTCCAGTATTATTTATAGATTTTCTATCCAGAATTCAGGACGTCCACATCCCTGAGCAGCCACCACTGCTGGTGGTTTACTGCAAACACAGAAAGTCAGGCAAGCATGACCACCTTATCAGGGGCAATTTAGGAACTGAATTGTTGGCCATTGTTTCCTTTATTAACAGCAACAGCCATCCCCATTGTCTCATAGAAACAGAATTTACAGAGATAAAAAGATGCAGTTCACCTAAGCCCTTCCTAGAACAACTCCAAAACAGTTTTCTTCCTTCCTGTTCTCTCTAATCCCCGATGAGGAGATAGTGCAATATTAGTGAATTACATTCGTTATTCACCTGTCATCCTGATAAATGATTTTTCAAGAGGGGAACCCACATAATATATCTTTACTACAATGAATTAGGGAAACCCAGACAAAGCAGTGTGTCTTTAGCTGCATTTGCACAACCTTTCTTATTTGCTCTTTTATAGCAGAGTTTGAACACTGGCATTTGAGAGGGCTGTTAATGAATTCCCAGAGGATTAAAATAAAGCTACGGTAAATAGAGTTACCTTTCAGTCACCTCTCTTATGCTTACATCTGTGTGCAGAAAAGACCTGAATGGAAATATTTTTCCTCATCCTCCACAGGTTACTGTGTTGATTTTGGACGGTTTGTACTGATCCCACTGTAGTGGAACTGATAAAATTCAAGACAAATGAGAAATTCCAGAAGCTCTTGGGAGAAACTCCATGTTGGAATATAACAGTTTGTCTTTTTAACATTTAGAATCACAGAATGCTTTAGGTTGGAAGAGACCTTAAAGATCCTCTCATTTCACCTCTCCTGCCATGGGCAGGGACACCTTCCACTGTCCCAGGCTGCTCCAAGCCCCAATACCCATCCTGGCCTTGGACACCTCCAGGAATCCAGGGGCAGCCCCAGCTTGTCTGGGCACCCTCACAGGAAACAATTCCTTCCTGATGTTTAAACTAAACCTGTCAGTTTGAAACCATTCCCCTTCCTCCATGCCCTTGACAGAAGTCCCTCTCCAGCTCTCCTGGAGCCCCTTTAGGCCCTGGAAGGGGCTCTGAGGTCTCTCTGGGGCTTTCTCTCTGGCTGTACTGAAAAGGATTTCTTATCTAAGAAATCTTGTTGAACTTCCTGAGTTTTCCAAATCCCCCCCTCTCCAGCCTGTGCTGGCTGCAGTGCCCATGAGAACAACACCTTTCTGAACTGTTTAAAACACCTCAATAGGAAAAAACATTCTACTCTAAAAATTGCACTTAAAAATATATATTCCCCTTTGAATGCTTCTGTTCCTTGAGATCAGGTTTTTTGGTTTCAGGTTTCATAGCACTGGTTATCTGAGGAAAAAGACACCACTTTTACAGTCAGAGTACTCCTATTAATCTTCATGTCCTAAGCACAGGCACAGAAAATCCACCATTCAAAGGAAAGAAAGGCAAATGGAACACTTCCAAGGAAATTCAAGGAAATACTTGTATTGTAACCTCTTTTAGCTGAGATGGAAACACAGCTCTGTGTTTGGATCTGTGCCCTGCTACCAAAATTTGCAGCATTTATATATATCTCAATTATACAATTGCTTTTAGCTATTTTACAGCAGACTGCTTAGAAACTTGGAAATTTTGACTGTTATTTGTTGCAGCAGGGCAATCTTATAAACCTTATCAGTCTATAGATAGGATCTTGTGAAAATTTGTCATATCTTCTGCTATTTGTACAGCATTTTAAAATTTTTTATTCAAACAGACCTATTTTACTGATCAGGCTTAAAACTTTCTTAATCAGGTTCTCTAATCTTATTTTTCTTTAATTTTTCAAACTTTAAAGTGCTTAGGCTCAGTCACACTTATTCAATCAGGAACCTGGACTGGCTAACCACTGTTAGCAGGAAATATTTCATCCACAAACAAGTCATTTGTAAGATCTTAAACTAGACTTAAACAGTTTTCTGTTGTGGAGACCTACACTGTGATATTAGGTTCTGCCTGAAAGATCTGGAAATTAATTTTAAATTATTTTCACACTCTCTGAATTTAAAAACTTAAATCAGACTGGCATTAGCCTCAAGTACAGATAAATAGCCTAATAACTATGACTTTTGCTGATATTAGTAGATGGCAGAGGGCTCTGCAGCCTGCCCAGTCCTAAGCACTGTAATACCACACACAACAAAGGCCTGACAAATATTCAATGCCACACATTCAAAGGGTAAAACTTTGATTTAGAGGCAAACCTAAGTTTGTAAGTGTTGATATTTATCACAGAACTCTTCTATTCACTTAAAGGATATTTATCCACTGTTCAGGATTAATAGGAAGTACAGTTCCCTTTTTTCAAGTGGAAAACTCTATTAAAATGAGAAAATCCTGTCACTTGTAGAAGGTACAAATCTGGTTCAACAGTTGTTGAAATTAGGCAAATACTTGATTTTAAAGCTATCCTCAGTTTTGTCAGTGTAATTACACAGCCCAAAACTAGGCCAGGTGCACCATCTTAACATATATGTGAGTATTTGCATAAGAAAATTTGACTGTGGCATGAAGTCTAGACAGATTTTTAAGTGCTAACAAGAATTCCCTGGATTTTATTGCAAGGCTGGCTTAGTGTTACTGAGCTACATTTCTGAATGGACAACTCCACAAGCAGTGGACAATGCTGTTTTCTCTAGTTTATCCCTAACAATTGCCACCGATTTCTGTATATATTTCTTAGTTGCCTTTAATTTGTGTCTTTTTTTTTTTATTTCCACAAGAAATTGCCACAAGTATGCCAAAACAAAAACAAAAATCAGCAGTTTAATAGAACCATCAATCTTTTGCATACAAACATATATATGTATATATATATATACATCAGTTTGCATGCATTCCAGAAAAATTGGTGAACAGGTATAAGCAACAGCAGAAATCTTAATTGAGTCCTATACTAATAAAGAGCATTAATTTTGCTACTTAACTAATCAAAGAATTAACAGTGCTGTACGAACTACATCTGCATGATGTTTATATTGTTGAATAGGAATTGTAAAGTGTTGGGAAGATGCTGAGGAAAGGGAGCAAACCTGATTGTAGCTTTAGCTGCAAGACCACAGTCTACAACAATTAATAAAACAATTCCTGTACAGCTCTATTTTTAAAAGCTAATATCAATGCAATTATTTCTATTGACGCTAACAGTGAGAAATCCTCGTGCAAATGAAAATAAGGATTTTTAAACAATTTCTCCTCCCCAACTCTTGTTTATATAATGCAGGAGAAACAACAGAAAGGGAAGAAGATAAAGCAGATGCATCTTTCTACATCACATTTTAGAGCTGAACTTCTAGGATTGTAAAACACTACAAACAACTTCCAGCAGCACTCCATCAATGTAATAAATGCTGCCATTCTATCACACACAGCTTTGACACTTGGAAAAATCAGTTCTGAGCTCCATTCACTTGAAAGGTGCGATTGTTGAGAGCAGAGTAAAATCAAAGTTACAGGACAGCACATTCCTGTACAAGAATTAGCATTTCTTCCTGGCATTGGCAGCACTGCTCAGACTTGTAAATTATTCAACATCCACAATCAACATGCCAAATTTCAGTGGGAACCTGGGTGCTTTTGTAAGTAAATTTTTATCTTACCCAATCATGTTTGAAGTGTGATTGACTAAGGTGTTTCACAAAGGTATCTCTCCAGCCTGATTGGTAACGCTGCACTTGTGCTTAAGGAAAAATGAGCTGCTTGCATTTGAAATTCATGTCATAAATTTCTCATAAATTCAGATTTACCATCTCTCTTATAGCCTCATTCTGTCTCCAGAATCTTTGGCTTTGATGAAGCCAGGAGAAACTACAAGGAGCTACAAGCAGATCTGTAAGGACCATTCATTTATTAACTTTAATAAAAGTTATCTTGATCCACAAGGCTCAAACATTTAATTAAAGTAAATGGAAAAGATGCAGTGAAAAATCAGGGTAAAATTTAATATTAGATCATCATACGGAAATTCAAGAGAAAACAGAGGGGACTGATAAAATACCTGATGGATGGGGAAGGATGTGATAGTTCAAGGGGAGGGGATGTCATACAATATTGTCCCAGCTCAAGTGAAGGCACAGCACACAACTGCTGGATAACTAATTTTCATGCACAAATGCTGGCTGGAATGGCCACAGTGATCAAGAAGAAAAAGCCTGAGATAAATTATTTAAGGGCTGGAAATGCAGTTCACACTTGCCTCACTCTGACTCTGGTTTCTGCACATATCCATCCTCCCACAAGTTTAAACCACCAGCTCAGGAAGGACTGCCAGTGCTGGGGTAGCAATGAAACCTTAGGATTTCAGCTTTGACATTTTTCATGCATTTGTAATCTTGCAATTCTTTAGTGAACAAATCTAAACTATACACACAGTGTTTGCTGCTGCTTCCCCATTTTGGTCAGACACAACAATTCCTCTCCAGGCCTGGGAATCAAGGACACTTCACTGCCTCAAGCTTGAGAGATGTAAACAAAAGTGAATTGAGGGGAGCAAAGTTAGGGTAAATGATTTATTACCTGAGGCTGTAATTGGAAGATCAACCCCCAGTATGCAAATGGACCAAACTTAGGAAAGTGTGAAAACCCATGACCTGTGGTCCATTTTTGTGTGTAGCCCCTGGGAGGCTTTGTCTGCCCTAAATGTACCTGAAGGCCCTTCAATAAATGTAACTGCTTTTTATTCCCTTAATTCTATCTGGCCTCTGTTTTTAGGTAGCCTCAAAAAGCATCAACAACACGCAGTTCCTGCAGACTGTAGTTCTCACCCAGGAGTTGGAATAACCAGCTGGGGGAAGGAGTTGCACAGGGTTTTTTACCCCTTCACCACAAATTGGGCACGAGTGGCTCCATAACCACTCAAGCAGTGTCTCTCTCCCCCCTCCAAGCCTGTCTCATTCCACTGAGTACTTGCAGGAGATATTCTCATTGTTGTGATTGGCTTGTCAAGCCTTCACATTCCTAATTTCTCAGTTTTGATGACTAGATCTTTGCTATAATACTGAGAACAGTGCAGGAAGTGAGTGAAGGACTGACAATCTTTCATTTTTTGAGACACAAAATAAGTCTTTCCTGTCTACAAGTCAATCCTGTTTTATTCTTAGCTTCTCTGGAGCACACTTCCTCAGACAAGAACTAAACTCTTTTGTCAAAGACATAAATACTGTAGGAACACTGTTCAAACCCTTCCTTCTTGGGTTGTGGGAGCAGATTGCAATTTGTCTGGTAGCATTAAAGTTCTAAAAGGTTTTGTTTAAAAAGTTGTAACTGAGTAAAAATATAATTAAAAATCTATAATTTAAATTACATAGAATTCCTGATATTCTTCTGAGGCAATTAATAATCGAAACATAAGCAATAGTTACTATGTAACATTTTCCAGTCAACATCAGGTGAGATTAAGAAGGTATTTCTAAAAACAGTGAAATAGAAAATTACACTTTACATTGGAGTTTGATTGATGATAAAGAAGAAATATTTTCTATTCCTTGCACAAAACAGGCTGAAACACAAATATTAGTATTATCTAAGCCTCCAGTGTGGCTAAATAATTCATAAAAGTTAATTGAATTTTGTTGGTTGGAAAGGGGATAAGATTGATTCAGCAATGAGGCAGATGAGATAATTCCTTTAGCCTCTGATATGAAAATTGCCCTTTTCTACGACCTCCTCCAATTTGTTCCCTAATTACACATGGATCAGTCAGCAAACAGTTTCTAGGGACTCCCTAACAGCTGCTGACCCCAGAATTCCCTTGAGTGTATCACAGGGGAGTGGAAAAGTCAGCACCAATTGAAATGGTTAATTTGTACATATTTGGTGATAGATACTTTGAGGTAAATATTTTTCTGACCCCTCCAACCAACAAGAGCTGTTAAAAATTTTCCTTATATTTTGCATACTCCAGTTATTTTGCATTTTCCACTTGCATATTAATCTATAATTCACTTTACCTTGCAATACAGCATTCCAGAAAATAGAAAGACAACGCATGCAAATTTAAAGAAATCTGATGAACAACCAAATCAAATAATGCTGAGTGAGCTGAGAGAAATCAAAGCCCCCCCCAGTCAAAAAAATCTAAGAAGAATATTTGTGCCACTGATGTGAAGAATTTACCCCAGTGTTGGTGTCAGTATCTCCCACCGCTCAGACTAAGACAGAGAGGTATAAAAGCAACTTAACCTAACTTTCATGCACAATTTCAATGCTATTAATTAAATAAAAACTCTGA
>VWYE01009124.1:0-48575 GCA_013398995.1 Alaudala cheleensis | reverse complement strand
GTGCGGAGCGGGCAGCGCTCCCGCGCCTCCATCCCGCCCCTGCCCTCCGCCGCCGCTCCCGGGGCGCCTGGCGGCGGGGCGGGCGCGCTGCGGGCGGGGCGCGATTGGGAAGGGGTGATCGATCCCAGCGCTGCCTCCGGCACACGGCCCCAGGCCGTGCGGCGCCCGGGAAAGCGGCGGGAGCGGTTCCAAGTGCCGGCGGGGCCGGGCAGCGGGAGCAGGGAGCAGCCCCCAGGTAGGTAGGCACGGGCTTCTCCCGGCCGGCCCCCGCGGAACGGAGCTGCCGTCGGGACAGCCGCAGGACGGGCCCCAGAGTCCGAGGGAGGTGGGTGCGTGCGGGGACGTGGCGGTCTCACTGCGAAGCTTCACCTGTGGGCGCCGTGGGTAACAGTTCTACTTTTCCCCAGCACCGGGACCGCGGGAGCCTGCGAGCCTTTTGCTACCGAGTTCAGCCTCCCAAACATGAATGTGTGAAAGGTAAGCTGCAGCATCCTTGCCTTGCACCTAGGCAAGCTGAGAGACAGGAACAGAGCCTCTTGCCCGATGCAACTTCCTGCCACTTCTTTTTTTGCTGTTTTGTTTTTGGTTGGTTGGGGGTTTGTTTCGTGTTTTGTTTGTGTATTTTTGTTATTGTTTTTGTTTGTTTGGTGGCGTGTGTGGTGTTGTTGTTTTTGTTTTGTTTGTTTTTTTAATTGGGAAAGTTTTAAGTTTGTGGACCTGGGATCAGAGCTGTCAACTCGGGAAGCTCAATCTTCTCTAGCCCCAGGCAGCGAGTTGCAATTCCTATAGCTAGTATTTCGTGAAAGCAGTGCATCATCACTTGGTGTGTCTCATGCCAACTTTTAAAATTCAGTTTGGTATGAATGAAAGTAACCCCCCTCTCTGTTCTTTTGCTGCTCCCTCTTGAAGCAATATAAAACTGTGACATTTTCCTGTGTTTTCAAGTTGGAGTGGCTTGAGTTTTAGCCATAAGCAATGGCAACATAAAAAGTAGTCACAACTGTGAATAAAATACAAGAAATATTGCTCAACCCTGGAGATTTTTGGGTCACACTAAGAAGATCATCTGCAATTTAAATAACTCTAAAATTTTAATGTAGTCTAAACAAAGACAAAGAAAATCTCAGCCTAAATATTGCCACATTATGTTTATCATGCCAGCTATTATTATAACTCACTGCAGTGTTTCAGAAAAGGAACAATTCAGCTGAAGGGCAGCAGTGGGAGTCAATAATTCAGATGCTGTTTATTACTCTGAAAGACTCTAGCTGGGTACCCTTGGGCAAGTCACTCCACCTCTCCATGGCTCTGTTTTCTTCCTCATAAAACAGATAAATGTGCTTGGTTGCTTCACAGGGGTGTTGAGAAGTTTAGCTAATTAATCAGTTTCATAACTACTTGTAGATCCTTGGGTACATGGTTCTGTGGAAGTGCTAAGTGTTATTTCAACTGAGAGTTTCCTAACTGGGTCTCATCACTTATAGGTGTTTTTTAAAGTGACATGAATTAGTTAAGTTTTTAGGGAAAGTCAACAAAGTAACAGTTTTGGATTGGGATTGTCTCCTCTCTCTGTAAACTTCACAGAGAGAGGTGGAAACTGAAGTATATCAACCACAGTGCATCTCAATGAGGCAGAGGTATTGGGCCTTTAAAAAAAATGTGATGTTCTTGTTATTCAAACTAAGAGCTTGCCTTTGTTGCTTTGTTTGAAGTATTGTGATGTTTTGCATGATTTTGGATTGCCTTGAGAAACACCTGAGTGCTCTTAAGATAATAAAAGAGAAAGATATGAGAATAGTTTATAAACACATCTGTATTCTCTACTGTCAACACTGACCTCAGAAGACACTTGGTGCTGATTTTCCACATCGATATACAGTCTCCTTTACAACCCGTTCTTTGATTATAGAAAATGATGCAAGAAAAAAACAAATAAACTGAACCATTGATTTCCTGTGGTAAAAGTTGCTAGATTGCCTAGGCAAACTCAGTTTTTCTTGCTGTGTATGTTAGTTGTGTAACTAGATATTGAGTAAATATCCGCACTTCAGCGGAGAGGAAAATGTATTTTATTACCTGGCCAAAAGTTAGATGTGATTTTTATAGGTTACATACAGTTATATGTAAAAATGGGTAGCTGAAAGCAGGTTTTAGAGTGATGTCTTTGGTTTGGTTTTTTAAAGGCTCATGAGGTCTGTGCGTACCATTTCTTTTCCTGGAGGACAATGACACAAAGTACATATCTCTTTTAAAACTGAATTCAAATAAAGCCTAGATCAGTGGTGGTAAAAAGTCATTCAATATCACTAGGCAGCTTTTGGGTTGTGAATGAACATAGCAAGTTTATATCTTAGTAGAGAAATTATCACATCCATCAGTACCCAGCAGTCTGAGCAGTGAAAACTTTGGTTAGATGAGGAGGTAAATGTCCATAAAGCTGAAGCTTCCCTTCTCTCAGAAGTGATTGCATTTAACTAAAATTCAGTCTCATTCTTAGGCTTGTGTTTGGAAACTTGCACATCTGGCACCCACAGCATACTATAGCAATGAGCACAAATAAATCTAGTTACTATTTGTATTGTTCCTGGATATTTTGCAAGAAATAAAGCCCTTTGAGGGGGAGGGGGGTGCTGAAGGAATTAAAAAGTAATGAAAAAACCCAACTTCTGTAACTGTTGTTTTCTTGCTTAGACTTGGTAATCCGAGTGTGTGGTGAGTGAAAAAGGTTATGACTTTTTCTTAGCAACTTGTATTTAATTGCTAAATATGACGACCCAGCAGCAGGTTTATCCTGGCTGTTCTCACCTTCTTTGCTGTCTCCATTCAGCTGACATAGATCAAAGAGCGTAGTTATGGCACTGTATTCTCCTAAAGCTGTTAAACCATGGTGCCAGTTTGTGTTCCAGACTATAGCCACATACTTAATATAAATAATTTAATAAATTCTGCATTTGACTCCCTTTGAGCCAGTTTTCTGTTTATGTGGGTAAACTTTGTACTAATGTCTCTTAGGGCAGCTGGGATAGGATGAGGTGTGACAGTGCTGCATTGGTAAAACCCCAAACCCTTTTGCACTGCACTTTGAGCAGATCCAGCTATGTGTTCAGGATGAGAACTGGGCAGAGAAGCCTGCTAGGAAAAAGGAAATGTAGCGAATGCCTCCAGAGATGTCTCTCATGAATGCTTTGGCAGTAAAAGTTTAGCAGAAGAGAAGTGTTGGTAACGCAGAGCTAACCAAAGGGGTCTGGTCATTTTGGGAATCACATGAAGGACAGAGTGCAGGAAATGTTTTCTCACATCAGGTACTGGTGTGACACTTCCATCCACTCTTGGGACATGATCAGGTGTGCAAGCACAAGCACAATGTGACTATTATGTACACTATTATGTACAGTCTAAAATTACCTTTGTTTGGTCTTCCTTTCTGTTTTTCCCCTTGCTTAGACTCAGACTATACAGGACGAATCAGCAGTAGCATTGTTTAGAGTGGGCAAAGGATTGTAGGGACCCTGGTCATTGGACTTTGGTAGGTGTTGTATCTCAGTACAAGAGAAATGTCATTTTAACATACAAGTTCATTTTCCATGGTTGGCCAGGTTTATGCTTTTCTTTTGTGGGGGTTTTTTATCAGAAACATTAAAAATGCTGATCATTTTATATAAACCTGGTATACCTTCTTCAGTCTTCTAATCAAGTGGCTGCCTAGACTTGTTAAAGTATTTTGAAAAGTTGTTCACAAGCATTTCTATGGATATCATGTTGCTTTTAATTACATCCTTGCAATCATGGTTCATCACACCTTTTACCAAAATGATCTGTCCAGTTTCAGTTCTGCTATGAGAGCCATGCCTGCACAACTTAGTCAGAAATGAGATCGTAAGAGTCTAAAATTCAAAATTAACCCATAATTAAATGGGTGCGTTGACACCTACTCACACATTGCTCATGCACACGGTGAGTAGCTACGTTTTGCAGGAATAATGTAGCTGCTTCACTCCATGTGCAGTTGAGATTCTGTCCTTGAAAATGTAATGACCACTTTTTTTCAAGGCTTTTGTTAAGTGTATTCTGGGGAGCACTGAGGACAATAATAGCCCTGAAGGAACTATAGGACAATACCTGTTATTGTCTGTCCAGGTTTGCACCCTGAAAAAGGCAGTTGCATCTGGGTACGTGTATATAACTTCCGTGGAGAGAGAGGAGCTATATGCTCTGTCTCTCTGTGGAGAAACCCTAGATAATGAGATAGCAGCAGAAATAACAGTAGGGTTGTATCAATAATAATGAACAACACACTCATCTGGAGAGAGATGCAGCTACTAGGAAGGGTGGTACAGTTTAGGTCTATGAACACAGTGATGTTTATCCTGTAACAAACAAACCAGTGGTTCTTCTGTGTGAGTACACATTTGGGGTCTGTGTACTCACACTCTAGATAATATAAAAGCAAGTGATGGTTTAAATTGCTTGGATTACAAAGTCCTTAGGTTTATAAATTGACTAGTATCAGCATCTTTGGACTTTGCTGGTGCTCCTCTGTGCTGTAACAATAACTTAACATGGTTTGCCATGTTAAATTATGATTGCCATGGTTTTATCCCAGCTGGCAACTCAGCCCCACACAGCCACTTGTTCACTCCCTTAAGTGGGATGGGGAAGAGAATTGGAAGAATAGAAGTGAGAGCACTCGTGGCTTGAGATACAGTCAGTTTAATAGATAAAAGCCAGACAAAACAGAGAATTCCTTCACCACTTCCCATGGGCAGGCAGGTGTTCAGTCATCCCCAGGAAAGCACAGCTCCATCCCATGGTTACTTGGGAAGACAAATGCTGCAACTCTGAGCTTGTCTCTCTTGCTTCTTTTTTCCCAATAATGCATGCTAAGCATGTCATCATATGTTATGGAATATCCCTGGGATCAGCTGTCCTGACTGTCCCCTCCCAACTCCTTGTGCATCCTCAGCCCCTTTGCTGGTGGGGTGGGGGAAGAGGCAGAAAAGTTCCTGATTATATAAATGTTGCTCAGCAGTAACTAAAACATCCCTAAATTATCAACACTGTTTCCAGCACAAATCCAAAACATAGCCCCATACCAGCTACTAGGAAGAAAATTAACTCTACCCTAGCCAAAACCTTCACAATGAAAATATCAAGCAATAATATAGTTTTGTGTGGAACACGGAGTTGTAAACAGGATATGGAGACATAATTAAAATTCGTTTTGATCCCATAGCAACTGAAGGATATGATGCATTTTAGAATTCCTGTCTATTAATATGAAGTCCTGTGGAAATGCTTTACAAATAAAAGTATTTTATTTCTTCAGCTACTCAAGTTTGTAACTATAGATACAGAAAGTGAAAACAGGTTGTGTAAACTCCAGCAGAATCACATCATTTGTTTACAACATCTTGAAGACAATTGAATGAAGGACAATTAGAACAAAAAGCAGGGAATATTAAAACTGTTAATTATACATAGTGAAGAATAATTAAATGAGGGGACTTAAAACATTTGCAAGTATTAGGAAGAGTAAAGGTCAAGGCCAGCAAAGTCGAGTTGGAAAGAGGATAAAAGTTAAAGTCTGAAATTAAATCACTTGTTTTGGTATCAGAAGTTTCTGGTGTTGTAATCAGCCTCTTCAGAAGTGAGGGAAGATGGATGGTATGCAGTTCCCTGGGGTGGATTAGGCACAAGGGGTAATTCTGGCAGCAGTAAATTGACTTTCCCCTTTTGCATATATGATTATTTTTTCCCTCTCCTTTATTTGCACCTCCCGGGCATTGCCATCGCCATGTGAAGTTTTTGCAGTTCCTCCTGAGTTCCATGGCTGTACCACTGGATCCACACAGAGGCTCCAGTCTGCCCCAGGCATTCTGTTCCCTTGCTGCCTTCTTGTGATGGGTGGTTGTGCCTTAGGGCTGTGGGCTGCTCTCGGAGGAAACTCTAAACATTGTTCTCAGTACCTGACACCAAAGGGTTCAGAGCCTCACTGACCCTGAGTGGGTCTCTTTGCAAGGACCGGTGTTGGATTATCCCTTTTTCTGACCCAGAGACAAGAGGTCCTGAGAGGCATTTTAGAGACTTTTGTTCCATTTTCAGTCTCATGTGAGGAATGAGATAGTACAGACGTTACAATTCACACCGTCACAAGCAGAAGCCAAACTATTCCCTAATTACAATACATTAGAACCATTTTTTGGCCAATCAGCTTTTGCCACACAATGCTGCTAATGCCTTGAAGCCAGTCATCTAAAATTACTCTTCATGGATCTTACTACAATAAATCTTTCATAGTTCTATTTCTTTAAGGTATCTAGTCTATTTGCAAGGCCATCAGTTGAAACTTGTTTCTAGTTCCATTTCTCTCTCAACAATGTTTGTCCTATTCCATGGCCTTTCTAAGTCAGCATATTTTATCTCAGAGTTTGCATACTGATATGTGAACCTTCTGTCAGGCTTTGAGAATTCTTTACAAATCTATTTCCCACAGGCCAGGAAGATGAGTTACTTCTTGCCCCAGGAATATTGTTCTATCACCTGGATTGGGCAGGAGCCTTTGTTCTGTGTTTCTGAAGTGCCTGTAACTGTCATAGTCTTAAAACCCAGAGGTGCCTTACATGCTGTAAAAATGTAACACGTGGGTGAGGGATTTGCTTGACTTCTGGGACATTAATGGAGCAGACAAAGGTAGGGACTATATCCTCTTGGCCTAGATGAAAATTCTCAAACTGCCTTCCTATAGTATTAGCATCTGTGAAAACACTTCTAAAGTAAAAAACAAAAAGCTAATTTTAATTATTGAAGTGGTCTTTTGAAATTACGTCAGCACAGGATGCAGTGCTAATGTTCTAGAAGGAGTCTTTCTAGAAGTAGCTTTTAGTTTTAAGCCTTCAATGGTAAAAGTCATTGGGCTTTCATTCACTGAACGTGGATGCCTTAACAGGCATGTCTGTACTGGTTGGGAATGATCATCTGCAGGATACTAAATATTAAAATTACTTCCTTACTCATTCCACAGAATGAGGTATGGAATAAAAGATCCTGGTAAGGGTTAGGAATACTAGTGTTAGTGTAACCAAAAATTTGCCAAGAAAGCATTTTTATAGGAGGATAAATTGCAAAATAGAAGGTAATTCTAAATCCCCAGATTATGGTTTGGACATGCAGATGACTTAAATCATGTTTTCTCTTGAGGCAGAGAGAAGATTATGCATTCAGTGTATGTGTGTATACCCTGTTAATTTAAATATACAGCAATAAAATAGACAAACTTTTAACTGAAAGGCATTAACAGATGAAACTTCCATCACAGATGTCTTACACATCCTACTGTCAACTTATAAAAATATTTTGCAGTTGCTGGCTTACCTGTAGCATGGTGGAAAATGAATGCAACCCTCCATTCTCCTGGAATTATGGTTTGACATGGCTGTGTACTGCTCTACACAGATCCATTTAATTTTGTGTTAGATCAAAGGACAGACACAAGTTTAAATCTTGACTGCTGACATGATGGCTTATCCTGATAATCCCTATAGGAACTGGCTGTTTCTGGTTGCCATTGGGATTTTCATAGCACAGCTGTTAATCAGACATAAAAGTTGATACAAAGCTTCTTTCAAGGTATTTCAGATCACTTCAGAAGAAACACAGTACTAACACCTGGGCACCTGAGCTTTATTTATGGCAGATGTAATTCTGAATTATATTTGGGATTTCAGTATTTAAGTTTTGAAATACCTTTCAAATGATATAATTGTAGCATGTTTTTCATTGTGAAAAAATCATTGGAAGAAATGAAGTAATGTCCCCTGGTGGTTAAGGTTGTAATAGGTGTTTTTCAAGTTTTAAGCAGTGATTTTTACACTTTCCTAGTATTTTTATTGGAGGGCAGATAGTCACTGGTTCTAGCTCACCAATCAAAAGGTGGTTGAAGGACGCTTGACTGCTCCTGACTCTTGGGACATGGGAGTTTCCCACCCTGGTGTCCTGCCCCACAGCTTTGAAAGGGTCTCAGCAGTTCTGCATATTGATGTAGAAGCTGGGGACTTCAGCCAACAGATTTATTCTGATTATTACAGCACAAAAATAAGCCTATAGTTTTATTGGTTCTGCTCAACCATTCACCTAATATGCTGTATTGGATATGGTTCTCTGGAACCAAATGACAATATATGTATGGGAATTCATCTCCATTGAAATTCGTCTCCATTGACCCTTTCACCTCTCTGTTTTCATGGACTTACCCTGCGTTTTTTAATACCAGAATGTGATTGGATCCAGTTAGAAGACTAAACTGCTCTCCCATTTTTAAATATGTTTGTGAAATATTTAGGTTGGTGGTAAAACTGATTTTGTTGGACAAAACAGCTCTTCAGTTAATGTGACTGTCATGATTTAAAATGCTACCATTATATAATATTACCAAAATTTCCAACTGATATATTCCATGTTATAGATTCTGCTCCTCTCATCAGCAGCCAAGTCAATTGCAATGTGTCTGAGAAGATATTTCAGGTATTTGGATAAAGTGCAAAAAAAAGAGATCCTACAGAAGTTAGCTTTTCTCTGCTGTGATCTAACCTGCTGCTTTTTGTGTTACATTTTGTCAGTTGTCAGCATTGGGACAAAGAATTGCACATCCCTCTCCATTTAATGGAATGATATTCCACACACATCTCATTGCAATGTTACCTATTAATTTCACAGTTTTGGTAGGACAGCAGCTGTTTCTGGTGGTTAACCACTTATTGTTGAAGTATCTATGACTTTCTTACCTGTTTTGGAACTAGGATCTAAAATTGCTTATTTTAGTTTTAATACCAGTTCTTGTAATGGAATTTGTGAAAAAACTGTAGTTACACTATTGTTCAAAATGAAACTTCATGTTATAATGTTACAAACATTGAAAGAATTTGAGTAAAAAATGTTTGTTTTCACTTTCAATCATTTTTGAAGTGCAAAGAAATTATGAAATTTAAGTCCATGGTGACTCAGAGATCATTTTCTAAGGTAAAAGTTTGCACATTGAACCTGAAAGATTTGATTTTCTTCAGTATGGTGGAACAGATTTTCCTTTAAGTATCTGAACACTTGTTTCTCAGGTATCTCAGGTAACGATAATGAGAACTGTAGCCTTTGTGGAAAATAGTACCTTCCCAAAAGAACACAAAGAGTCTGACGTGCTCGTGTCGCAGCCCTGGGCTCTGGGAAGATCTTTTATTCAGAAACCTGAGTAATCTGGTAGCGTGGGAGATACCAGCAGAGACACCTGCAACTTCTGCTTTTTAAGAAGTGATAGAAGTTTGGTCCCAGGAAAAAGCAGCTGCAAAGCAGAGTGGCTCTTGAGAACTGATACTGCAGAAAACCACAGTTCTTTACCTGTTTTTAATTTATAATCACTCACAAGAAGGTCAGATTGCTTCAAGGACAGCTGTGCAAGCTGGTGATCCTAACAGTGCCATTATTTCCTCACCCTCCTCCTCTGCCTTTCTCTCACTCCTCTGCTCTCATTGATGAAGTGATGTTTCTGTGCACATGTGGCAGGAGTAAATGGGCCTCTCTTTTCTTTCAAATAGTTTACTTGGTAAAGTTATCTGTATAAACCAATGTTTATTTTAGTTAGTGGTTTCAGTTTTATAATACCTTTTTTTTTCTTTTCTACAGCTGAACATCTACCAGTTGATGCAAATGGGGAGAACTAAAGTTGTTAAGATTTAATCTCTTTTGGGTGGGTTTTCTTGAATAATTGATGTTTTTACTGTTTGTTTCTGCTGGCAGTGGAGTGGAAATCGTACAAAATGCTCTTTCAATCTGTAACGAAATTATAACATTTTCAAAGAACACTGTATAATAGTATTTTATTCCATGGGCAAGTATCCTTCATTCTCCTTTTAATTTTTAATACTTAATCAGATCATGGTTTCCTAACTGAATAAAACCCCCTCATTTTCAGAAACGTTTGAGTTGCTTGGTAAAGTTTTTCTTGGAAGATGTGGCTGGTAATGATGCAGTGTAATATGAGAGTAAGAAATTCCTTTAGCTTTAAAAAATGGTATTGTGAGTGCACATTAAATGATCAGAAGGCCCAGACTCCAATTCTTTCAGGCCCTGTGTATCAGGCAAACTTGTAACAGGTTCAACAGCTTACCAACTGGTGAGCTGGAGCTTATGTGGACAGTTATTTGCACCGATCCAGCTTCACCTAAGTTATGCTGATAATCAAGGTTCAGAGGTTTGCATGGAAAGGAAGATGCACTCCTTTCCAGCTGCCTCCTCCCATCCATCAGTCACACCAGACTGAGCCCTGCAAAGTTATGGGACAGAGCTCACTGTCCTTAGTGAGTTGTGGCTGCTGTGAGCTACTGTCTTCATATCATAGGAGGGAGGTCAGTATATTTTAACCAAGAATAAATTATTTTGTCCTCCTGCTTTTGTCACTGCCTACAGACTTCCTTCCAGATCTTGACTCTGAATAAATATACAGGAGGTTGGTTTTCCAGTTATTCTGTTGTTAGCCTAAACAATGTGGTGCAGTGATTCCTTTTCTTGTAAAGGTAAAAAAAAAAGGTTTACTGTCTTAGTGAAATGTGCATATGAATGAAGGGTGAAAATGTGGGAAGCTATTGAATACTTAAGAGTACTATGACTTTTTGGCAACACTGGATATGTTTGATGATGGTGTAATGCTGGAAATGTGTGTTCAGATTTGCAAAGGAGTTCTGGGAAACCTTACTGTATGTGCTCTAATCATTGGTCAAAAATAACTTAATTTAGGGAACTCTTAAAATCATCCCTAAATTTATACATGTTCTTAATTCTCACTGAAGTGCAGAAGTGCTTAGAGAAATCAAACCAAAGGAAAGACTGCATGCTGGGATCTTTTTCTGCTTGTGTGAGCCAGGAAACTTTTACAATAAATGGTTAACACAAAAAGCTACAAGCATTTTTTAGCTTTTTTGGGGTATTTTTTAGGTTCTTTCCTCTGCCCACAGTTCTGAAGGATCACAGAGGTTTTCAAAAAACTGTAGTGGGGTTTTTTATTATTATGACAAAGCAGTTTCTTCATCAATTAAAAAAATTACATCGTGTTTCAGCTATAATGTATTGCTTTGGCTGGTTTTTACCTCCTTCCTGTCAAAATATACTGTTGCATAGTTTCCTTCAGCATGGAGAAGAATACAAGTATGTCTGGATAAACTATGGTGCATGTGTCTTTTTGTATGTGTTTATGTGGTGAGAGACTATGTAGATATAGTAAAAGTGTTACGAAATAAACCAGCCTGTGATCATGTATCCTGTAACAATTTTTTTATGTCCAGAACAGGGCAAAATGTATTTGCAAAATGCATTAATATATTTTGAAAATGTCATCTTCCATTACACTGTATTTAAGCCATTATGCTGCTCACTGTAACAGATAAATTTAAGCAGTGACAGGGTACAATATCATGTGTGCCTTAGGTAGGAATTCACAAGAAATGATGTATTTATTGCCAAAGATGTTTGCTCACAAATTAATTTTAGGATCTGAGCACAAAAATCTAGAGGGTCTGGGCACCCAGTAGTCATGAAAGGTCCTTGTCTGTCAAAGTTTTCTCATATTAAAGACTTCATTGAAACAGGATGTGGATCTCTAAATAATGTTTTAGCAGCCTCAATTTCTATTAGAAAATTTTGGCTTTGGAATAGAGGCCTGTGGGGAAAAGTAAAAGGTTGCTTTGTACTTCAACTTCCTACTAGTTTTATGACTGAATCCTATGAAACAGGTTTTCCATGGGAGAAAAAAAATGTATCTGTTTTTAGGTTTTCTTTCCTTCTATTTCTCCTTCTAATAATTGAAAACTACTGTTCATTATTTACATAAAGCTGTCTCACTTGAGCCTGCATTCCATAACCTTTTCCCTTGTAAGAATTCTAGGAATTTGCTGCCTTTCCTCAGGGGGATCTTGGCTATGTTTTATCTGTGACTTTAGGCCAGATAGTTGGTAATTTCTTCAAAGTAACTTACTATGTTTAAATTGCATTTGCCTCTGCATAGATTTCCCATTAGAGCACATTCAAGAAGTAATGTGCATAGAAGAATATACATGTTAATTCAATGTTCAGCCTTCTACTGCTGGTAACCAGCAGTAAATCTCATGTAAAATGGAAAGCGCCTTGGAAAGAAATACTAATAATGCAAACCCCTTAATGCCTGGAAGGCAAAGTATTTCAGCTGTTTTTCTAAGACTCTGCCACTTACTGTTTCCCTTTTTGACTCCTGACTTGCTCTTTTTTTTTTCTTTTTTATAAAATGAGGACGTGTCAGAACTGGAGGCCTTGAGCCATAAAGTGACCCCGACGCAAACCTCCAGCATTCCTCATCTTTTCCTCTTTCCAGCTGCTAACATCAGCCAAGGCAGCACGCAGGCTTGGCTGCCTCCAGCTCCCTGGCTCTCCCCGTCCTTCTCCCTTCCCGCCCTTCTCTGCTTGCCAGTACAGTCAGCACTGCTTCATATCAGGCACCATTGCAATTATTTGAAATCTCCGGTACAAGAGCTGTTGTTGTGTCCCTTCAGCTGGTATCAGCTACTAGAGGGCAAGGTGTGGGAAGGAAGGAAGGGGCTTTCTTCAAAGTGTACAGTTTTTTCTCTTGGGTGAGTTGCTCAGCAGATGTTTTGTCTGAAGTATTCAAATAGAAATGATTTGAAAGTCACCTGGAGCATATGCATGGGGTTCTTTAGATGGAATCACATTTCCTAGAGAGGCTCCTGAATTACGGTGTCTCACAGATTCATTTTCTAACTCATTCATTCATGTCCATCTCCCACAGGACATTTCAAAGATGGTTTGGCTGCCACTGGAACCTGGAGATCTGATGCCACAATGAGGACTCACACACGGGGAGCCCCAAGTGTGTTTTTCATACACGCGGTTTGCTTCGCCTTCGCCTGCGGCGCCAGGGAGGACCAGGACAGGATGGTTCCCTTTGTCAATGCCAACTATGACAGCTACCCCATGCTCTACTTCTCCAAGGGGGACCTGGGGGCTCTGCGGCTCCAGGCCAGCACCACGCACCAGCACATTGCGGCTCGTCTGATGGAAGCAGTGCAAACCATGCTGTCCAATCCCCTGGAGTACCTTCCTCCCTGGGACCCAAAGGAGTTCAGCGCCCGCTGGAATGAAATCTATGGCAACAACCTCGGGGCCCTGGCAATGTTCTGTGTGCTCTTCCCTGAAAACTTGGAAGCCATCAATATGGCCAAGGATTACATGGAGAGGATGGCGGCTCAGCCTAGTTGGTAGATTTTTGTCTTTTTTTTTTTTTAAGTTGTTCTTTTACTGTGTAAAACTGCTTACAGTTGGAGGAGTGAGTGGATGAATGAATTGCTTAAATTATGTCAGTTGTACTAATACTCATTTTAGCAGTGACTAACTTGCTGAATGCATTTACCTTAATCTGGACCAGTAGTGACATACAGCTTTTCATCTTCACTGGACTTATCTTCTTGAAAGTTGATCCTGAAAGGAGCATGATCCTTTGTGCACCACCCTGTTTGCTGTAAAAAAAAAAAAAAGGTAATCCAAACCCATTCTCAATCAGAAGGAAGAGTTTCACATCTGGTTTGGGACAAGTGCCAAAAGTGTTGCTTTAAATTTTATTTCCCAGATCCATATATATCTTTTGGGTAATTAATTCTTCCTTAGGAAGAATTTAGGAAAGGGAGACCTATGAAAAAGGTATAATTAAGTATAGGTAAAAATGACACTCTTGGCCTTCTGCTCTAACAGCTGTTCTGAGCTTTAGTTCAGACTGGGAGCTTCACTTGGCTGCATGGTTCTTGGACCTCACTTTAAGACTCATTAGGACATGATAATTGTCCATCTGATTAACTGGAGCTGCCTGAGTAACTAGTGTTTTGATGGCTACCTCCTGGATTAACTTCCCCTAGATGTGAGTTGTCATCCCTACAAGTAACTCTGTCTTCTCTAGGAGTGATTCCAGAGTTGAGACCCCAAGGTCTCCTCCTTTTCATACCCACCTGCAATTTATCTCCTCCTTTTGCTCAGGCAGATGCACTTCCCCTACCTCCCTGCAGCAGCTGCCACTTGGTGAACCTTGCAGACTACAGCCTGCTGTCACTGTGAATAGGCCAGAGGATGGGAATGTGGGCTTTGCCAGGACAGTGGCATCTGCCCAGGGCAGTGAGATGGAGCTGGATGGGGCACTGCTCCCTTCTGTCATAGCTGCTCTTCTACAGCTCTGTGGTGACAGCAGCTCAGCAGAAGTGTGAGTCAAGATTCAAGTCAGCACAGGAAGAGAAGGATTAGCTGTTCAAGCAGTATTCATTGCTCAAACTACTATTCCTTACCTTCTACTATCCAACCAGTTGTGTCCTATAAATATTATCCTTCCATGGGCAATCACTAGAATTATGCTGGATTTGAGCTAGCATAATTGTGATCTATATTCTCCTGATGGGCATGATTGAAAAAGCATGGTAGTGTTCAGATTCCTCTACACTAAGTATTAAAATGGTGAATGCCTCAGAAATACATGAGCTAGAGAAAAAGAAGTGATGGGAGACAGAAGGGACACACTGCCCATATATTGCCTGCATGAAACAGAAGAGACAGCATTTGGGATTTAGGAAGAAAAGTATTGTCTCAACAGTGGTGGTAATTTCCAAAATCTTCTGCTGAAGCACAGCAATGCAAAGCTTCAGTCTTAGCTCTGGAGATAGTGTGTTTATATAGCTTACAGAGGTGAATCCAAGGATATGTGGCCATCTCCAATAGGAGACAGTTTGCTCCAAAGTCAATACCTTCCTCCTTAGTTTTATTGTTCACGCTCTTTCTAAACTTGTTTTGGGTAGGGTATAGTTACATGGCCATCTGTTTTAATGAAATAAGAAAGAGGGGGGAATTATTATTTTGAGTTGGAGAACTTGTTTGTGTCTGTCTTTTTCAGTTTCCTACATCTCCCTCTCTGTCTCAACCATATTTAAGTTCCTTATGTCCTGTGATTCCTGCCCTGGATGAATTGTGGTTCTGTCCCTTGTTATACTGCTCTCCTTTGTCCCAGCTGACCAGATACCAATCAGAACCAAGCAGATATCCCATTTCACTTGGCTTCAATATTATTTACCTGCCTCCAACTACTGTTTTTTCTCAAGCAAGTATCTTGCATTGCCTTGGTGAGAGAGAAACCATGCTTTTCCCGTCTTTCCCTTTTGATGTAGACATCCCATTCAGAAATCAACAAGGTTTAATCAGGGTTCTCTGCTTTGCAAAAGAGGTAGCTGCAATGTGCTTTGTAGTAGTGGAAGTGCAGGAGGAAATTGTAAACATAGGCAACAGAGCTGGGCTAAGCTGCCCTTTGTATAACCTCCAGCTGGCCAGCTCTTCAAATGCTGTGGCAGAAACATGGATCTGGTTTCCATTTTTGTTTCCCCCCTGAGAACTTCTGTCTGAATGCTGTCAGCATGGAGTTTACGCTATAGTCCCATCAGTGGTGTCTGTAACATAGATCTCTCTCCCTTGTCCAACAGTGGTTTTCAGAAAAGTAGGAATGTGACATCTCTGAGGCATGTCCTGCACTGTCAGACTTTGCTCAAATAGACTGGGTTCAGAGGCTGAAGGAATGGGCAGACAGATCGTGTAAATCTGTTTTTCCTAGGTAACTCAGCTTAAAAGTACCAGAAAATGTTACGGCATGCACTTCTCCACTTAGGATAAGTCTGGAGAATAAACATGGTAAATAGGAGTTGTGGCTGTTATATGAGCTCTTGCAGTGTCACATTGGTAGAATTTTTTGTCCAGTCTTTCTAGGCATGTTTGGTTTTCCTCAGACTTCAGGAAAATACCATTTTGGATGATACATTATGATTATTGTCCTTATTAAATAATTTGAGGGCTCATATGTTCTGATCAGGAAGGTGGAAAGAAGGAGGAGTCTTGATGCTGCCTGACTTAGGAGCCATATATGTTGGGGAGTCATCTGCCAGAACTCTTTATTTCATCAGGAAAGAGGGCTTTTCCAAAGAGATATCAGTAAGGTTAGTAAAACAGGCCTGTCCTTAGACCTCCTCAGTAATGTAGATGCCAAGACTTACATGTAAGTTTTCTGGTAAAATGTCTTTTTTATCACTGACAAATTCATCAACATGTTGGAAAGTTAAATATGACACTGGCATCTTTAATTTTTTCACCATAATCTGGGTATAATCTGGATTTCTTTTGATTTCTGCTGTCGTGGCAGTGATTGTAAAATAGCTTTAGAATAAAAAAAAAAAAAAGAAAAAAAATTAATCTTAATTTGTTTCCTCTAGTTTTTGTGGCGATGTTAAGTAAAATTTAAGCCTTACCAGAAAACAAAAGCATATGTTTTTAACATGTGCAGTAGTTGAATAAAAGAAATATTGTTTAAAATGTCACTGGTTATTTGTTTCAGAATGCTAGGAGATTAAGGAGACAGGCATTTTAAATTTCTCATTTACATTAGTGGAATCCTCAATAGTCCAAGTACTCAATATTCCAGGATACAATTATGAGAAAGTCCACTGGTAATTGATATATACAGGGAAGGGGCATGTAATTAAGAACTCTAGTCCTTTCCCATCTATTACAATAGTAGTTTTATGTCACACAATAAAGTATAGCCATAACTGAGTTCCCATTTGTGTCAATTAACAGAGGTTGAGCCGTTTGTCATAACAACCCATGTTGATAGGCATGCTGCTCATTAGCAGAGCATCCCTAATGGCTACATCCTGGAGTAGGTTTACATTTTAAAATAAACAGAGGGGCACTGGGTAACAGCTAACTATAACAATTACCCAAAATAATATGGGAACGACACTGTTGTGGAGACTAGCAAGAGCAAGCAAATGTGTATTAATATTTTAGTTGAAATATGAGCATTAATGGTTTTGCCTGTAAAATTTAAAAGCTGGTATTAAACAAACCCTTGCTTTTCCATGGATTGGATATCTAGACACTGTCTGAAATCTTATGGGAAGTTTGTCCTTACATTTAAACAGTATTAGCTTTTTTTAGAGGGAACAGAGGATATTGATGTGTTTTCTGGCATTTTATCTCTGACTGGCCCCCAGAGCACTCCCAGCAGAAGGGCGTTTTGGCCGAGATCTGTGCTCGTGATTCTTTCCATATGCCACTGGCTCGTCCCGTTCCCGTACTGAGAAGAGTGATGTAATCAGAGTCACACATTGTGCAGAAGTAACAGATCAGTCAGATTCTCTGCTTCGGACAAAGCAGGGAAAAGCTCTCTTCTTTACTAAGCCCACCTTATGACCAAAGCCTTGTGAGTTCACAAATGCTGCGCCCTTCTTGAAGCAGGAGAGATGTTCCGGTTTGCAAGGGCCAGAAAGACATTTTTGTGGGTTTGTTTCTGGATTTTTTGCACATAGTCGATGCCCCATTTTAAAAGACAACTGTTTTACCAATGTGCAGTAAAGTGTGGGATTTAAAAGGCAGCTCTGTGAGTTTCACAGGGCAGATAATTACTGTCAAGTGCTCGCAGACATTCCAGGGAAATAGCAGCAGCTAAGGAGAAGCTGACAGGAGGATTAGGCATAACACATCTATGACCTTTCTGCTGCTTTCTTAAAAACTAGCAGTCATGTAGCCTTCTGTTAGTCACTGTTTATTACACAGTATTGGAACATCCTATAGGACCCTTGCTGTTAGTATCCACATAGTGCTAGATGTTGAACAATAGAGATTACAAGGTAAAAATGAATACATGGAAGTAATTAAAAGTGGATAATCATTTAACTCAAATAAATTCATATATGCCAAATTGAAATAAAGCAAGTCTCTGTGCTGATTCTGTTTGATTCTCAATAATCAACCAACAATCACATTCAAAGAAAACTTAGGGGAACTTTAGAAGACTGTGGAATAAAAGTTAGTATAAAAGAAGCTTGGAGGATGCTGATATTTGGTGTCCTATAGAGAGGAACAAAAAGAAAAGGAAGGGTAGGAGGATGAATTTGATATCTGGAATATGTGTTATATTAGTAAGTGAAATATCAAACCCTTATGCTGTTTTTATTTTCTACATATGCAGTGTTTAAAAATAGAAATTATGCATGTCTGCTAGCATGAAACTGTTAGCTGGATTTTGGAGAGCTTCTTTAATACCTAAATTGATACAGAAGATAAATTGGTGCTGACATTCTGTGGTAGCTACAGGGAGCTCACTTTGTGGCATGACTGGTATAAAAATTTACTTAAGCAAGAGCTAGTGGCAATCTCCTAAAATAATAACATGATTAAATTTCTGTGTCTGCTTAATATGACACTGAGAACAACTGAAACAGAGTCAGTGCTAGTTTATTAATGTGTCAACACAGAAGCATCATAAAAGCAAGCCCTGTATGAGAAGGACTCTCGTGATCAAAGCCAAAAATGAGAGAAGATCTGAAAGAAGGTTTAGAAGCATCAGAATAATGATCATAGACCTATGAGGAAACAGAGAGAAAGAGGTTAAAAAGTAGATTAGGATTTTTAAGGAACTAAAGTTTTACTTTCTTCGCCATAGCACTTAAGCAGTACAACTCTATTTTTTTAGTAACCTCTTAAAACATCTGTCTATATGTTGCCTTTTTTTTCCCCATACTGACATGAATGTAGCCTTTTACATTTAACCACTCCTTTGCCTTTCTTCCTGTCAACTGAGCTACAATGAACACAAGCATGTGAGATTGACTGCTGCTGAACCATGACTGGTAAAGAGAGAGAGGGAGGGGCAAACCTGTTCTACCTTAGACACTAGAAACATAAGTCATCAGTTTTTCAAGTATGTTTTTTATTTTTAACTGTTTTTGTTGTTGCATTAGGTAGCACTAAGGTTGGGCAGATAGAGGGGTTTTTGCTTTAGTAGCCAACCAGAAAAATGTGGGAAGCTGAGAGGTTGGGTTTTTTTAGTCTTCTTTTTTCTCCCCAAAATGACAATTGTAGAATATTGCTCCATTTATTAAGAAAATATTCTGCTTGAGCACAAAAAAATACTTCGTTTTGTAGACTTCGTAAGAAAAAATATTTAAAATTTGGTCTGGTTTATAAAATAAATGGTGGTGGTCTCATTCCCCTTGGAAGGTGTTCTCCCTCTTGATATGTATGCTTTGTCTAGCCACTGAAGAATAGTTCTTTTTCTTGCCTGGTGGGAGGTTTAATGCTCTTTCAGCTTCCCTCAGAAGCGGGTCAGGACAATAGCAAGATTGCCAAGGCATTGCCCTTGGCATTGGGAAGACTGTACAATTGCATAAGTGATGTAGAGGTCACTTGGCCCCATTATGTGCCTCATTTGCATCCACACTTGACAATTTAGTGTGCATTAAACTCAACCATGCTCACAGCTGGCTACCATATCTGAGGTGGATGGCACCAAAATGCATTACAGGGCTGACTTAGAACTAATTTTCACATCTGAGCCATTAGAAAAGAGTTCTCATTCATTTCCTTTGCATGCACCTAGTGAGATTGAGAATTTCAGTACTGACGAGGGAGTACTGGCATCCTTCCTTCAATCTAGTCCTCCAGGAGTTATTCTGCAGTAATTTGACATGGGAAAGTTTAGAGCATTAAAATTCAGAATGTGGATTACTTTGTGTAATGCATGTGTCAGGATGTGCTTAATTCTTCATTTTGCATGCACTGATAGCATGTTAGTTGTTGACCTAGAGGCCAAAAATCAGATCTCAAACTGCTTGGAAGGGTATTCTATATCTCAGATTAAAGTGGGTTATTTTCCTATTTACTTCAATTTGTTTTTAAGAACTGGATACACAGTGAAGGAAAGATGACTCTAAACATCTCACAGGTCATGCTCACTCACTTGAGCAGCAGACTTTGATTTTAATCCTGCCTTGAACTGGCCAGATAGTGTTTTTTCCTCTTGGCTTGTATTTCTGAGAGAAATGCTAATAGAATTGTAGAAACAGAGTTGTTTGGATTTGAAGGGACATTAAAGATCCTCCAGTTCCAAAACCCTTGCACTGGGCGGGGACACCTTGGACTAGACAAGGTTGCTGAAAACCCTGTCCAGCCCAGCCCTAAACACTTCCAGGTTTGGAGCATCCACATCTTCTCTGGGTAACCTGTGCCAGTGCCTCACCACCCTCAGAGTCAAGAGTTTCTTCATAACTCTTAATCTCATTTGTTTAGTTTAAAATCATCCCCACATGTCTTATCATTATCTGCCCATGCAAAACCCCTCATTTTCATATGTCCCCCTTTAGGTACTAGAAGGTTTCTGTAAGGTCTTCCTGGAGACTTTTGCAGACTGAACAACCCCATCTCTCTCAACCTCAACATGAGAGGTGCTCCAGCCCTCTGAGCATAATTCTGCCTTCCTCTGGACTCTCTCCAACAATTCCATGTCCTTCTTATGTGGAGGAGCCCAGAGCAGTTTGCAGCACTCCAGGTGGGGTCTCACCAGGACAGAGTGGAGGAGCAGAATCCCATTCCTTGCCCTGCTGGCCACGCTGGTTTTGATGAGCCCAGAACAATTGGCTTCCTGGGCTGCAGGTGCACATCACTGGGTCATGTCCAGCTTTTCAACCACCTGAACCCCAAAATCCACCTCTGTAAGGCTCTTCTCAGCGAATTCTCCCAGTCTGTACTCATGTCAGGTGACCCTGCTTTCAGTAAGGAAGTAGTTACTTGGTGGTGAATAGTGAGAATTTACAGAAACACATTTCTACTGAGAGGAGAGGCAGTAGTTGCATCGGGAATGTTGTCAAGAAATTGAGAGGTTGTCGTGATCTTGGCATTGTTGGTGATAGTGGTTTTTACTTTCCATCCAAAATTTTATACAAATGGTATACTTATTTAGAGCTTGGAAATGCATTTAAGGAAGGTGATGTGTATACATAGAACAAATGCGTGATGGTTCTTGGTGCCATCAATTGAGCACTGGAAAACAGGGTGTTTTTCATATTCATTGTTCATTGTAGAGGGTGGCAGATCTAAAACAGGTGAACCACATTGCACCATGCTAAAATTCTCAGCACATGTAGGAAAACCATGCTACTTAGCCATAATTCCAGCCTTATCCATGATCTCTTTATTTCTACAGTTTCTACAGTTTCTTCATGGAGGTTTTATATCAAACTCTAAATGTTTAAAATAAAGTAACAAAAATGTTTTATGGGGTACAGATGAACAAAACTTTAAAGAACACTCCGGGCTTGTATTTATCCTGTGCCATTCACAGGATTTGTCCAGACAGCAGTTTTTGTGCAGAACAATGTGTATGGCTTTGGATGTTTATGGAGTTTGATCATGAGGTAGCAAACCTGTTCAACACTTTTTGCTCTTTCATAACCGTCTCAAGTTTCCAGATAGGCACCTCTTCCAAATATACCTGTATGTACAGATACAGGTATATAAGTGTATAAAGGTACTGTAGGGGTGTTCTTATGTCTCAGAATTTAAAATATATTTTAGAATTTTTGGAACAGTTGGCTGCCTTTGTTCAAAGTGCATATGTCTGCAACTAAGTAGTTGTTCTATATTAAAGAGCACATTATAGATATATTTATTTACTTTGGATTTGTTTGTTTGTTTGTTTTTGTAACATCTGATGCCTTTAAAGGCTGACAAAGCTAATGCAGCCTTGAGGTAGAGGTTACTTGGTGTTGTCAGACATATGTAATTGTGAAGCTGAATTTCATTCTCTCTGATATTAAGTTTTAGTCTTGAGTGGCGTAGAAAACAACTTGTTGTATAGGGCAAAGTATTGGCTTGTTTTTCCTATCTTTGTATAAATACATACCACCTTTCTTAGTAGTTAATAGCCCTGAAAACACCTTTTTCACATCTGTTCATTCAGTGCATGCCTGTGGCTCTGTGCTTTCCCCCAGTTTATCAGCCAGGCTATTTACCACGTCTGACACTGTGAAATGCATTTGAAAAATGAGAACATAATTTAGACACAAAAACCATGTCGTGCTTGCTACTTGACCATTCCTCTTGTAACTCATTTTCTGCATTTGGTTCCCTTGAAACTAAGTTAAGGGGGGGTGCACTTATTTATAGCAACTTAAGAGCTGTTTCTTCAAAAGAGCTTGTTTTTAAGAACAGATGTTGACTGTTGACTATGGGGTTTTGTGTTTAGAAACTAAGATCTTTAAATCATCATCTTTAATTTTCTCTATTACTTGTGTGAATCTCCTGTGTGAAATTTTATGGAAGACTTCACTGTACAGAAGTGCAGTTTGAGGGGAGTTATGACAAAATTGCTTGTCAAACCCAAGCTGGGTGTGTCAGTATGTATGATAAGGGTGTCTAACATAAGGTTTTTTACACTGAAAGGCTGTGGGGTTTGTTTTGGTTTGGGTTTTTGGTTTTTGGTTTTTTTTTTTCATTTCCTGAAAAGATCAGGAGCCTAAATGCAGTTATAACTTCTCAATTTATCACCTCCCATGTAGAAGACTGCTTCCTGTTTTGTCAGAAGCAGTGCCATGGAGATTATTGTATGCTCTTACACTGTAGAATTTGATGTAGTATTCTATTAGAAACTAAACATAAAGTTAGCATACATCTTAACAGTGAAAATTACAATAAATCAGTTCCACTGGCAAATCCCATTTTAAATTAAGTCAAGTAAAGATCAGGTTTAAGCAGAATAAGTTAAAGCAGAACCTGATTAGGAGCTTGTGTATTGTTAAAAGGATACTGAACTTTGAATTAAATATTTTAAATTAGCTCAAATTCTTTCACTGTACTTTTCTTCCACCCTACTGTATAGCTTAGCCTCAAACTCTTTGTAATTGTTCCAAGCAGATGCCTTTAAAGTGAAATTTCCTGTAGCTGTTTGAACTCTGATTTTTGAATATGTAAAGGTTTAATGAAACTAAAAATACTTTGGAAATTATAATTCATTATATAGCTGATCAAAGGAATTTTTCTCTGTCAAAGGATTCCTGACAGGAATCATGGTGCCAGAATGTTGTATATAATTGGCATAGACTAGAACTTTAGTTTTATCTATAGGAACAACAACATTTCAAGAACTTTTTCAATTATAAGGAAAGATGAAGAAGCAGAAATAGAGAATTAATTGCTATTGACAAATAACCAGATAACTCAGATTGATGTATTTAATTTAAGTCTGTGAGACAAATATTTCATTTTTAAAAAAGGAGAAAAGAATGTTTAACTTCACTGCAAGAAGATGAGGTCAAAGCTGAGAGAAGGTGAACAGTTAAAACTGTTGGAAATTCAGCTGATCAAAAAGCTTACAGAGAGTTTCCTTACATGGGAGGATGAATGTGCCAAACTTGAGTTCTTCCCATCATTTAAAGATGCTGAAATAAAAATTAAAGGTCATTTATTTTCACTTGCACATGATGTCTTTTATCATCATTGCAGTGCCTTGGGCTTGTGGTCGTAATTTCTACATGGTTTATTAATGCATTTGGAATGCCAATAAATGTTCTTGTAGCAGAATTTTTTGCCTTTATTTTACTCTTTGGGGATTTTTTTTTCTCATCTGTTCACACTGCTGCTTAAACAAATGAAGATGAAGATGAAATCATGTTTGTAGAGTCATAAAGTAGTTGAAACTGGAATGAGTGTGCCTTCAGGAGCACAGCACCATTTCTACTGAAATGGTAGGGGACATTCAGTAGGAGACTCATCTCAACAATTGAAATTAATTTCTGTAATAAAAAATAGATTGCAATAAAAAGTGAAAGAGGAGAAGAAGCATGAAAGCAAGTGATGACTTTTCAGTTTATAAAAGTTTATTTTCACTATATATTCATTCACATTTTCTTTTCTGTAGAACCATAGCCTGGAAGTACTGTAAGTACTGCAAAACCAAAGTCTTTGATCCACAATGTATGCTTGATTTAAGAGGAATATTTGTTCCATACTACCTATATTATGAAGTTTCTTGGTAAAAATTTACTGTTTTCTAAGTTCAGTGTAATCATTGGACACAAACCAGTAGTTCCTAGAAAATAACTTCTGAGTATTGATAGCATTTTACCTCCTTTCTATCTTAGCATTAAAAACCCCCAGTGTTTATTAAGAATGTTAATTTGAGCTGTAGTAAAACTAAGTTTCCTCTTCTCTGCTTCTGTTCTCAAATGCATTTGGGACTGAAAAACAATATAGTGAATTGTTTTATTATACTTGCTTTAAAGACAGCTTTAGTCTCATGGGCACCATTGATCATCAACAGAATCCTTTGGAAAAGAAAAAGGATTTGTTATAGGAAGTTGGAGGAGTATAAACCATAGCATATTACTTGATCACAAAAATTATATTAATCTTTCTTCAGATGAATAACTTCCATTTCTGTACAATTAGTATTCTGTCTATCTCCTAGCAAAACCCAGAATATTTCAAACATTTTTCTTATATTTAGCAACTTAATCTTCATAATAAAGTTTATGAGCTTTGAAGATTAATGTTGTCCATACTTAGGATAGGAAAAAATAGTTTAGAGACTTGGTAAGTAGCTTACTGCTGTGTTAAAATTAAACATGGATCGTCTAACTTTGGAGACTTTAACTCATAAACATATCACAGTAAAGTAAGGGGGAAAACTAAGTAGGTGAAACTCAATTAATTGCCATCTTTATTTATTGACAGGCTAGTGAAGGATGCCCCCTGGGATGAAGTCCCTCTTGCTCACTCCTTGGTTGGTTTTGCCACTGCTTATGACTTCTTGTACAGCTACCTTAGCAAGATTCAACAGGAGAGATTTCTTGAAGTAATTGCCAATGCCTCAGGATATATGTACGAAACATCATACAGACGTGGATGGGGTTTCCAGTACCTTCACAACCACCAGCCTACCAACTGTGTGGCCCTGCTGGCTGGAAGCCTGGTTCTGATGAATCAAGGTATGTGCTAAGCCATAGGAATGTCTTTTCTGAAGCATATCAACTCAAATCAGCCATTTATGCAGCAAAGTTCAGGATTTGATAAAAGAGCTTCTCAGTGTACAGCAGTATTGGGTTTGCTCTTTTGCTGCTTAGTAAAATTTAATGTACTGAATAGAACTAAAGTCTGTGGGCAGATGAACAAGGTATGATGTGTGTGTATATAAGTTCAGTTTTCTATGTGATTCTGAAATTCTCACCTCATGGTTTGTAAGAGTTAAAAATCCCCTTGTGTACAGTTTGTCCAGTCCTGATTCATGGACAGTGTCTTTCAGAGTAGATTATCAATGGAAAATGATGCAATTGGTCTCCTTACACAAAGCAATGTGAAAATCAGCAGTGAGAAACACCCAGTACTCTGACCTGGGAGCCAGACAACAGGATAACCTGGAATTTCATCCAAGACTTCGCCTGGGGGAGCTGCAAAAGTGTAACTTTGTCCACCCAAGTGCCGCAGCTTAGGACCTTTCTTCCCAAAAGACTTTTCTATGCAAGGCTGTACTTTTTTCCCTCTGAACTCTGCCATTGCATCCCACAACCAACATTTGTGGCCCGTTTCCTCCTCTTCTTGGATTCAGGGACATAAAACCATCCTTCCTATTTCCAAGGTGAATACCCTGGCCAGTAGTTTTTGCCTGCTCTGTTGAGGGGCTATCCCTGTCCTCCTGGAGAATGCAAGTCACAGAGTGAGAGAGAGAAAGGAGGTAAGCAATCCTCACTTTCAACCCCAGAGGTACTTCAGCTGGGAAATGAAAGTCATGAAGCCAGCTCCTGCTTTTATAAGAATGAATCACTATTTCATCAGGTGATTATTTTATATGTGCTAGAAGTATTTTGAAAACATGATTCCTAATGGAATTACTTACTTGCTGCAAGTCAAGGAAAATCTACTTTCTGGATGCTGATGGTGTTGCCAAGCAGCTCAGCCCTGCCAAGCACAGGCACATCTGCACATCACTGGAGCTTTCAAGTGCCCAAAGAAGTGTGACAAAAAACTGTGGCACCTTCTGTGTTTGGAGGGTCAGTTTTTGCTAAGTGCCTGTCAAAACAAACACACTGACTGATGTGTATATGTGGAAAAGCATCAAGAGCATGTGTGGAAGTTATTCCCTGTCCTCCTGTCTTGCCTTCCACAAATTGAAGACTAAATCCATGTTTATTCAGTGGGTTTGCTAAATTTCATATAATTCCATCCTTCCCTAAGCCTTTGTTGGAGCAGAAAGCTGGCAGTTTGCAAGATGATTCTGCTTTTCATTAAGGTATAGACCATAAGCATGCCTTGTGAAAAACAATAAAAACATCACAGAGCTGGGCAATATTTTTTTTTTTCACTAAAGTGATGGTGTTTGGGGGGAGGAGGAAAGAAAAAAGCAGGAAACTAATGAATTCTTGAGTACTTTGAAAATAGTAGTAATATTTCAAACGAAAATAAGTCAAAAAAGACTGTATGTTTCTAAATTAAAATTCTGGTTTTTTATATAGAGCAACTTTATTTTTTTAAATAGCAACTTAAGTGAGGTTTTTCTGTTAGTCTAAAATAAAAAAAAAACAAAATCCAAACCCAAGCTGTAATTCCAATATGAAAGAAAATAATCTGAAGGAGAAAAAAAAGGGAAGGAGAAAAGGAATGAACATGTATCAGATACATAACAATTGCAAATAACGTATCCCAGTGTAGACCTTTCTCACAGAAGGTTTAAATTCCAACTAGAAAGTTTAAACACAATTCAGCTATTGAAACTTCTAGAGACTAAATAGCCAATCTAAAAGAATGTAAATGTTGCCATAGGAATGAAAAATGAAACTAATTGAAGTTAAATATAGGCACGTGCATGTGGCAAAGTTTGCATTTAGACACTCAGATGTTCAAAACTGAAACTTGAGTAAGGCCTTGATATTAATATAGGTACCTGGTTTATATACTGCTAAATTTAGGTGAGATTTGTTCTGGTTTGTCATGTAGCCTGACAGGGAGTTGAGTCTTTTAATTTTTTCATTTCAATGTATTATTATTCTTTTAGTGTACTATAAGTGTAACCTTATAGCATAGATATACCCTAAGTAAACAGAACATTAATGCATTACAGTGGTAAAAGCACTGTGCTGAACCATGGCAAATAACATGCTTGCAGCAGTCAAAAACTAGCTTCCCTTTTATGCCACAAGGGAAAACAGGAGTGGAAACGTTCAGGATTTTGTTCTGACAGACCATTGTGCTGCCAACTCCATGAAGAGCAATGAAAGAGTGTCTTAATAGCTGTGAGTGAAGTGGAAGTAAGCAGTACCACTGCCACTGTTGCTCAGGCCTTCCCCATCACAGTTTCCTCTTCAGCCGGGGGTTCAAAGTGCTGGGTTAGATTCAGGTTGTCTGTTTTGCTTAGGCACTGCTATTTTTTTTGTCTCTGTTAACTGAGCAGGATTTGGCAGCCTTGACTAGTAGGATGCCTGAATTACTCATCACTCTGCTGAGCATAAATACAGTGTTGGTGGCAATGAGATGAAACACTCTGAGTAGTAACAGGATTGAATGTAGCTCCCACTCCTTTAGCCTGGCACATGTGCTTCATTCAGCAGGCACTGCTTCACCACATAGTGGGGGGTATCATGTGCCAGCTGGGCTTTGCTATAGGATGGAATTAAGTCTGGTTAAATCTGCATCCAGACACTTTGAGCTGGGAGAATGCTTAGTTGCCATGTAGAAGCACAAGGCAGTTGATCTCTTTTTAGTCTTACCTCTCTTGCTACTCAATCCAAAAGAAAATAAGAGAAGGCACGTAGCCTTTCCTCTGCTGGGTTCCATGTGCTGACTTCTGCAATACATAGGTGCAGTGCTGAGGCCCTCATGCTTGTGCTTAGTGAAAGCAGAGTGGCACTAAGAAGGTTTCTCATGACCTCTTCCCAGGTCTTGATTTGTGTAGAGCAGACCAAAATAGTAAAGTCTCTGAAATGCTTTTCTTTAGAAAAACTAAAACTGCTTAGGGATTGTAAATGTGGAGGCTGAGAATTTATCCACTTGGAAGATTAATTTTATTCTGGAATTGAGGAATATACTTTTGGAATTACCCATGCAAAGCTCTTCCAAAATAGCTTTTATTTGGATAGCCCTTTACATTGTAAAACAAACTGAAAATATAAGTAGGACAGAGCAGGTCATAAAATAGAGCATGAGTTAGTAGAATATCTAAAAAACCTTTGATAGCTTGGAACTCCTGAAACTCTTGGAACCCTAGATCTAGCCATGTAAGTAATGAGGGCTGAATGCAGTTTTGATGTGCCAGCACGGGCACATAAGGAATTGTGCTAACTCCGTGTGAGACCTCAGGCATCCTTTGGGGAAAGGTTCCTAAGAGCAAAATGAACTGGTTTCAAGGTAAAGCTGGTTATTTGTTCTTCAGGGGCATCTCTGGTTTATTCCTGCAGCTCAAATGTGAACTTTTTAAGTTCTTTAGTCTCTATGGATCTCCTTACCATGCGGGTGATCCTGCCAGTGAAAAATCAGACTGATCAGAATTATTGGAGCCCTCTAGCGGGGCCATTGCTTTGTTTTCATACAGCTGTGATCTGAAATGCAATAAATAGTCTTGGTTTGGCTCTTCCTTTTTTGCATGTCCTGAATGCCTTAAGGAAATTTTCTTTTTAAGTTGTAAAGCATAGCCCCATATTACTAGCAGAAGGTTTGATAGATTTTCCCATGCTTCTGTGACCTTGCTTTGCTGTGTTCAAAAACAATATTTTATTTTTCACACTAGAAGTACAGGAATGCTGCAGCAGTAAGGTTGTATTATAGACCCCTGGACTGCAGATGAAGGCTGTGAAGGATACCACTGTGGGAATACAGAGGGCTGTACATCTATGAACTGCTGTGTTGTAATTAGTTTTGCCATTGTCTTTTTTCTTTCAGGTTACCTTCAGGAAGCTTACCTGTGGACCAAGCAAGTGTTGGCAATCATGGAGAAGGCAGTAGTCCTGCTGCAGGAGGTCACAGATGGCTCCCTCTATGAAGGGGTGGCTTATGGCAGTTACACAACCAGATCATTGTTTCAGTACATGTTTCTTGTCCAAAGGCATTTTGACATCAATCACTTCAGCCACCCCTGGCTCAAGCAGCACTTTGCATTTATGTACAGAACTGTCCTGCCAGGTGGGTCCTTTGGGTGAATGAGGATGAATCTCTATTTTTGAAGCAGCAATAGATGTCATACTTGAAACAGGTCATTTTAAAACAGCACTCTACTTGGTTTTTTTTCAAAATAACCATTTCCTGGGATTTTACCTTCAACAGTCACCAAAACAGTAACATCCTTGTTTATCACTGCTTATTAGTGAGGGACACCTTCCACTAGCCCAGGTTGCTCAAAGCCCCATCCAACCAAGCCTTGAGCACTGCCAGGAATTGAGCATGCACAATTTCACAACCTGTTCAAGTGCCTCACTTTCCCCATAGGAAAGAACCTCTTCCTTATATCTAAACTAGGTGTCTACCCTCTTTCACTTTATAGCTGTTACACCTTGTGTTGCTTATTTGCAGGATACTCCGTTAGGAACTTATATTGCTCAAATTCCAGGTTAAAAAAACTTAGATAGTTTGGAACTCCTGAAACTCTTGGAACCCCAGATCTATTCATGACTGTAAGGGGGGCTGAATGCAGTTTTGATATGCCAGCACGGTCACATAAGGAATTGTGCTGACTCCACGTGAGACCTCAGGCATCTTTTAGGGAGAGGCTTCTAAGAGCAAAATGAACTCACACTGATGGTTTCAAGGTGAAGGTGATTATTTTGTTCTTCAGGGGCATCTCTGGTTTATTCATTTGGAGAGTACAGATTCATATAAAAACACGTGTGAAAACAAGCTGTAAAGGGAAAGTTACCTTTGCCAGACCTGAGTGAGTAGAGGAAGTGGATTGGATGTTACAATTTGTGTAGTACTTTGGCTGTCTGTAGCCCAAAGCCAAAGGAGAAAGGCTGATATTCAAGTTACTGCAGTAGAAGGAAACCACTCCTGTGTAACCTATTTATGGCTCATTTACAAGCAGGTCTATAAACATCTGAAAAGGCTGCTTCTGTTTGCACCACTTGGCTTCTTCAAAAGCATCTTTGTGTGCTTATTTTTTCTTTCTTACATTCCTTTTCACTTTTCCCCAAGGGTTCCAGAGAACCGTGGCCATCGCGGATTCCAACTACAACTGGTTCTACGGGCCGGAGAGCCAGCTGGTGTTTCTCGACAAATTCGTCATGCGCAACGGCAGTGGGAACTGGCTGGCAGAGCAGATCAGAAGGAACCGAGTGGTGGAGGGCCCAGGCACACCGTCCAAAGGGCAGAGGTGGTGCACTCTCCACACAGAATTTCTCTGGTATGAAAGGGAATGAGTGGGCTCAAAAGGAACCTGGCAGCTGTTTGCTGTTAGTGATAATTCATTATCCTCAGATGTGCGCCGTAGAGGCCGGGCTCAGACTGTCTGTGTGCCACCCAGGGTCATGAGGCACAGAAGAACTTCTTCACTTAGCACAGATGCACAGGGAACACCCTGGTCTTGTCCTATATCTGCTTTTATGGTTTCTTTCCGCTGTCTATTCCTTTCATAGAATACAGGCCATTCCAAAGGAACTGAAAATTTGCCTGTATGTAGTCTCTGTTTAATTTGTTCTATTCTAATGGAGTTTAATCCTGTTGTGTTCTTTTGTAATGAATTAAGTGAATATTTAAAGCATAGTTTTCTTCCAAAAGTTCTGTAAAATAGTATAAACTTGATTTTAAAAGCTAAATAATCCAAGAAGTTAGGCTACTGTTAACTGGGTTTGCATGCTAATTTGCAAGTTATGCTTGGAAAAAATGCCGTGCTAGATGGATATTTTTCCATGCAATTTACAGCTATGCTAATTTCTATGTCAATCTTCTAAATTTAAGAAATTAAAATACTCAGGAAGCTTTAGATCCACACATGAATTCTCTTAGTTTGTGGAGATAACAAATATATTTTAGAGGAATCAGTGTAGCTCTCTCTCTCTTGCAAGAAAAATCTTATTGAATATCTGTTGGTTTGCATTTATGATGTGCACATTAGAGTGCATATTGGTTAGGCTCCAAGCAGCCTTCATCTTGTTACTTGCAAAATACAGAATCTCTCCTTCACAAGCTCATCCCATCACTGTTTTCTCCTATGTCTTCATGGAAATTCTGGGACTCTCTAGGTCTGCAAAAAGCTCCTGGTTAGTTGTAAGAATAAATCTGACTCCAGAACTGTCTAAGAGAAATGTTAATGGGCTTAGTATGTTTTTGTTTATTTTGGTTTTTAAAAACCTTGCCAGGAGGTTAAGTTTTGTTTTGGATTTTTGTTTTCATTTTGTTGTAATCATTTTAGCCTTTCTTGGAATTAAGGCTTATTTTTAAACAAAATGTCTTATATCTTACAATTTATACAAGAAAAACCATGAAAATTTTTCTTCAGCCTAGTTTTAAGACATACAAATATCAGTTTTAACTGATACAAATAATAGAAATTTAGAATGCCTTTTCACTAATTTTTAATTTATTGCCTATTCTGTTTGACGACTACAGACTTTTGTAATCATCATTTTGGGGAAACAGATATTCTGCTTCTCTTTATTAAGTAGTCAGTAAATAGGCACAAATGCTGATGTTTAGGCAGTGTCTGCAGCCTGGTCTAATCTGCCTTTTTAAAAGGCAGACTATAGTCAGTAGTTTTATGATTATATAGGACAAAACATGGCTAGTTTGAAATTAGTGGTACTCTTATTTTTGAACTGCAGAACAAATGCCTGTTTTAAATGTAGAGGAGATGCTTTTAATTATTGTTCTGTAAAAAGCATACAACAAATTTGTATAGGGATTAGTATGATGAATTGTAATTACAGCTGTATGATTAGGAAGCCTAACTGTGGGCTTTATATTGTTGGCTTGTGCCTTGATGTAAATAATGAATGGTTTTATGAGTTTTGTACAAATGCTGGTAGTGGAATGTCAGGTGATTTTTTAACCCCATATTTCTCATCTTTTTTTTGCAGGTATGATGCAAGTTTGCGCTCTGTACCTCCACCAGACTATGGAGTTCCTAAACTGCATTATTTTGAGGACTGGGGAGTGGTAACTTATGGAAGTGCTTTGCCAGCTGAAATCAACAGGCCTTTCCTTTCCTTCAAGTCAGGAAAGCTGGGAGGACGTGCAATATATGATATTGTTCATAAGAACAAGTACAAAGAATGGATCAAGGGCTGGAGGAACTTTAATGCTGGCCATGAACACCCAGACCAGAACTCATTTACTTTCGCTCCCAATGGTGTACCTTTCATAACAGAAGCTCTGTATGGGCCAAAATATACTTTTTTAAATAATGTGCTGATGTTTTCCCCTGCTGTGTCTAAGAGCTGCTTCTCCCCATGGGAAGGGCAGATTACAGAAGACTGTTCCTCAAAGTGGCTTAAATATAAACACGACTTGGCTGGCGACTGTCAGGGACGAGTGGTTGCCGCCACAGAAAGAAGCGGGGTGGTTTTTATCAGGGGAGAAGGAGTGGGTGCATACAATCCTAAACTGAAGCTGAGAAAATTGCAACGAAACCTAATACTTCTCCATCCCCAGCTTCTCTTGCTAGTGGACCAAATCCACCTAGAAAATGACAGCCCTCTGGAGGCAGCGACCAGTTTCTTCCACAATGTGGATGTGCCTTTTGAAGAGACAGTTGTTGATGATGTCCATGGGGCCTTTATTAGGCACCGTGATGGGATATATAAGATGTACTGGATGGACGACACTGGCCACAGTGAGAAAGCCACGATTGCCTCCAGGATGTATCCCCGGGGCTACCCCTACAATGGAACAAACTACGTGAATGTAACGACCCTGCTGCGGCGCCCCGTCACGAGGGCCATTTACCTTTTCATTGGGCCCTCTGTGGACGTGCAGAGCTTCACTGTGCGTGGGGATTCCCCGCAGCTGGATGTTTTTGTGACCACTGGTGAGCACGCCTACGCCGTGTACCTGTGGCCCACTGAGGATGGCTCCCGCTCTGCCTTTGCACAGGTTATTGCAGACCGCCAGAAAATTGTCTTCGACCAAGCCTCTGCCATGAGGAGCTCCACAGTGCCAGAAGTGAAGGACTACATAGGGATTGTGGAGAGGAACCTGCAACATTTTAAGCCTGTTTTCCAGCAGCTTGAGAAGCAGATCCTGTCTCGTGTACGCAACACGGCCAGCTTCAGGAAGACAGCTGAGCGCCTGCTGAGGTTTTCAGATAAGAGACAGACAGAGGAGGCCATTGACAGGATATTTGCAATCTCACAGAGGCAGCAGCAGCAGCAGCGTGGCAGAGCAAAGAAAAACAGAAAGGTAGCCAAAGGCTACAAATTTGTTGATGCCGTTCCTGACATTTTTGCACAAATTGAGGTAAATGAAAGAAAAGTGCGACAAAAGGCACAGACTCAAGCACAAAAAGAGTTGCCTGTAGACGAAGATGAGGAAATGAAAGATCTTCTGGATTTTGCAGATATCACTTATGTGAAGCACAAAACTGGGGGGTCAATTAAAGGCCGATCGGGGCTGGCACAGATGGTGGCAACTCCTCGAAGTGCCCCATCAATATCAGCTTCTTATACTCGCCTCTTTCTAATTCTCAACATTGCTATTTTTTTTGTCATGTTAGCAATGCAGCTCACATATTTCCAGAAAGCCAAGAGACTGCATGGCCAAAGATGTCTTTATGCAATACTTTTAGTAGACAGCTGTATATTATTGTGGCTGTATTCTTCCTGTTCTCAGTCACAATGTTAGCAGAAGACCTCTACTAGTTGACCAGTTTATGGTCATTTATGTCTATGCAAAAGCATTAACCCTAATAGGGCCAAAGTTTATATCTTCTTTTTTTTTTTTTTTTCTCTTCTGAAACATTCCAGAAACATCTGGGGAAAGATTTTTTTCAGACAAAAGGGATTAAAGAATAGGGCAGGCAAGCAATGAATATCTCAGAAAAATCAGTACTTAGTAAGTACTCCTCCTTTGTGTTTTGAATTGGGCCTCACATCTGAGGGAATGTTATGCTTTGTTCATCAAAGTTCAGTAATGTAAAGTTGTAATTAATTTTTTGGTGAGAAGAGCCCTCTTGATAGGTTTGTTTCTAATGTCTTTTTTTATACAGAATTTGATTTGCATGTAGTGAGTTTTCATTTCATGCTGCTAGGGATGTCTCTGGACAATCTCCTAAGACGAGAACATTCAAACATATGTACACGAGGCAGGTCTTAGCAGTAGACTCCATTTCTCTCTGCCAAACCAAAGAATGGCTGAATATGGGACACCCCTGTATCATTGTTGCAGACCCTTATATTGTCATGTCCTCCATGCTTTACAATCTGGCACAGTGGGGAAATGACAATTGTGTCAGTGCTTGCCAAATGAGAGGCACGTCACTAGTAGGTAGCAGTAGAAGGTAAACATGGGGTTAAATCAAAGTACAACAGAATGCAATTCTCAGGAAAAAAAAATTATATTTTAACCAAGTGTAGGCTGTAGAATGCTGAATTCTACAGGATTTGTTCTCCATTTTACAAGGCAGGTTTCCGGAAAGTTTTCTATAGTTTGAAGCACATCTTAGCAGGGAAATAATGTCCTAGATTGCTGCCCTTCCATATGTAATTTTAAAAATACAAAGAACCAAAGCAATCCTGTGGTAACCTCAGCAAGTGCCAGTATGAAAAAGGATGTATTAAGGAACTATTTAATGTCTTTTTTTCTTTACACATGGCTAGAAAGAGAACAGTTAAAACTTTGTGAACAGTCTGTTCTCTATAAAGTACCAGCAAGGGTTCTGCAAGCTCTTGGTGGCCCCAAGTCAATTATTTGGGGATTAGTGGTAAATGGAATCATGTGGTTTATGACAGAAATAAGTTTGACATCTCCACATATATTCCCCTTTGTTCATTAAAATAATTTCAAAAATTCATAGTTATTTTGAGAGCATGGAAGCTCTGTGGAATTGGGACATACCTGTATGTCTTTACAGAAAAATAATTCTTCAGTACATTTGCTAAATAAAAGCATTTTAATTATCTCTATGGAAAAGTTGTTTTTCTTTTATTTAAATATTTTTCCTGATAATTTCAGTAATTGCATTCATCAGCACTTGGTTCAAACCCAGACCTTTGCTTCCTCTTCTTTACACCATTTAGATGCATGTTATCTACATTAAGCCTACTGTTAAGCCTTCTGCAAGTCTGTGTGTTGAAATGTGATGAGCTTTCCTACTCTAAACATCTTCAGTGAATAGGTCAGAATATTTTCACTAGGTTCCAGCTACTGAGTCAGTTCAGAGCACTATATTCACATAAGTAACCCCAATGCCTGGATTTAGTCAGTGAAATTGGCTACATTTTATCTGAGCAAAGATCTAGATGCCCAGTTTATTTCTGATGCATGCATAGTCACTGGATTATGAGAGCCTTCAGACAGTAACTCAGCTCACCTAAGACCTTGGAACACCTTCAAGACATCCCTTCCCCTTTTCCCTAAATGCAAAAGTCATGTGAGGTGGTTAATTTCTGTTTCAACTCACTTTGTTTGTTAAGGCAAAGGGAGCTGAGCCAGGGGAGTGTCACCTGTACAGCTCCATGCTGGTAGTGGTGCCTGACAAAAGCGACTGAACTGTGACAGGCTGTGGGTAGCTGGAAATCTCTTTACTTCTGCTTTTGCACTGTGATGACATAAAAACGTGCAAAAATAGCTGTTGGCTTATGTTCAATTTTAAAGACACTGTTAGTTTTTTAATATTAGGTGATAATATTATTTGCCATGAAACACGAAAAAATCAAGAGTTACTTCCCCTGTGTCAATTTGCTGTTGCCTTGAACAACAAGAAAGCAATCCTGTAGTCTAGAAGACTTAAGAAGTGCCTGCAATTTTTGTCTGCTTTGTAGTGTGGCATCTAAGTCTAGCATGGGATTTGTGAAGCTGTCAAATGAAACTGTAGAGATTAGCAATATGGTTTTGCATGTTGGCTCTCATGTGCACTCAATTTCTCTGCACTGTTCCTGCAGTGCCAAGGGAAAGAGGTGGTTGCAAGAGCTGCCCATGCTCACAGCCAGGTCTTAAAACAGCTTTTAAAGCAGACCAGCATTCAAATGAATACTGTAAAGGGGAATGAAATGCAGCAGCCTGATCCTCCTCAATGAGAGACCAGACCCATTTCATATAAAGTGTGCATCCAGGGATTTTGCAGCCTGTGCTTGGTTTGCATCTGTTAAAGATTTATTTGTGTATGACTGTCATTACTGGCTGCTCTGAATTCCACTTGCACAGATGTGACTTTGACTCAGATTGGGCAACTAAAGAAGCAAATTAAGCCTTAATTGTGCTGACTCTCTTTTAGATATGAAAAGAATCCTTAGTTATTCTTTTCCAGGCCAGAGCCTTTAAAGAGGCCCTCTCAAGTGGTTCTGTTTGCACACTTTTTTTCCATTCTTGTCTCTCTCATTCCTTACCAAGGACTGTAACATTTTGATTTTGATACAAATAGAAGAACTCATTGTTCTATGTCATCAGTAATGTGGCATGGACGATCAGATGTTGGCTAGAAGTGTCTTTGTCACAGAAAAGAAACAGTTTAAAGCCTCAGGTGGAAGGACGTGAAAAATCCAAGCTGCCCTTGCTTCACTTGGAAGTGCAGTGAGGAAAAACAGGTAAATGGGATTAGCCTGACAGCGTTACTGGAGGGCTGGAGAAAGATGTTGTTCCTTCACACTTGCTTATACAGGAGAGGATGCTCTCCTCACCTTTGCATCCTTTGTCTGAACTGCAGGAGAGAAGTGACCTCAGTGAGCTCTGTGTCCATGGCAGAAGCATTTAGCACTGGGTTCATCTAGACTGGGTACACTGAAATGTCACTGTATGACACCCAGCAACAAAGTTATTTTTCGCTCCCTGTTTTAAATGGAGTAAAACACCTGAGGTATTTTATTTCTGGCACATGCCTCTGCTCCCATTCTTATTCTACTTCTTTTAAATTTCTGAAAATCTTCATTTTCTATATCTCTGGCCACAGGAAAAAGTGTCTATACAAGAACTGGGTGTATGTGGATGGGTTCCTGTGTTCATCTGAGACCCTGCTGACTTCACTCAATTTCTCTTCAATAGCTCCTGTTCAGTCATGCATGCTTCATTTCAGGACTGCAGTCTAATTTAGTCTGAAGTTAATTCGCTGTATTCTGAACAAAGTGAATGGCAATTCAGCCCACAGGTAGTGGTGTATATGTTTGAAGGTGGAAGTGGAATATGGTTCTTCGATTCTTTCAATGATTTTTTTGAGTCCAGCCAAAAAATGTCTGTCTATGTTAAATACATCACTGTGACTCAAGGAAGCAAAGGGAAAGGAGCACATTACTTCATTTCTTAAAACTTGTAAGATGAAAGCTTATTCTGAAGAATTATGTGTCTGAAATGCATCGCATTCTTCTGTTGGTCTATGTATTTTCCACTGATGAAAAGCATTTTTCTTAGTGTTTGAAAGCATATAGAGTTTGGAAAATAACTGTATTTCTGCACCAGGACATTACATTCACATTTATTTGGTCTGCAAAAGGTTCAGTTGGGATCATAAATACTTTTGCCTAACCTTAATCCCTCTGCTCTGGCTAGTCTGTTAAAATCAGTAGGGTAACTTCAGGCTGGTAAGTCAGAGCTAATGAAGCCAAGATGTCATTTTCTGTCCTTTCTTGGCAGCTCAGGAGCTCTCTGCAGCAGAAGGCCTATGCAATCCAGTGCTGGATATGTCTGTACTGTCATCAGTATAGAGACTGTTTTCCAAACTAATTCTACCTTGAAACAAATAATGTCAAAGCCCTTCAAATAAGAGCCCTGGACCCTCTCAAGTAAGGAACAAAACTATTCTCTGCTTCAGGCAGGCAGAAGACTGGACTCAACTGCACAATATATGAGTGCATTCCTTCAGCGAAATGCGTGCGTAGCATGTTCCCCAGATGCCACCTTTCCTGCCTGGTTCTTCAGGCTGATAAAGGGTTCATAACATTTATGGTGATTTTCCAGAAATCACCAGGATTCAGAGAAAAATTGCTAGCTGAAATGCGTTATATAAGACATTTGGCATGATGTTGTGGCCTTTTCCCCCTTTGACTTGTGTCCAAAACCATCACTGATTTTACTGGTTTCCTAACTGACCCTGGGACAATCAAGAGGAAAACTGTCCCACTCCAACCCCCATGGCTCTGTTACCATGAACAATAATCCATAACAAGTATTTATGAGTTTATGACTGTCCCCAAAATATTGACATACATTTTTTCACCAGACATACCATACTTAGTCTAGCTTCATACCTACCTTCAGTTGGAAGGCATTCCTCAAGGAGGTGGAATGCTTCTAAAATCACAAGTATAAAAACCCCTCGTTTCCCACTTCACTGTCATTAAAACTGTGGCACAGGAAACAAGGAATGCCAGGAGAGCTGGGCCCATTGGATATGCCTACAGGAAATGCTAGTGAAGAAAACTTGAGGAGGATTGACACATGGAAACTTCCCCACATGGCCTCACTGCTGTGAGAGTAAGCTAGATTAATTCACTCTGTGGCAAGAAGGAATAGGTGATCACCACATGCACCTTTTTTTTTTTATCCCTTATGAACAGGATTATCCTTGGGATGAGGAGTTGAACTCTTTGGGACATGCTATGGAAGGCCAGGTTTCTCCATGACCTAGTAAAGATGCTACAGCAGTTAGAGTAGACCTTTACTATTAATTGTAGTCTAGAACTGTACTCACCTCTCTCATGCTTGTCCTTTTTTATAGGGCATAACCCTTATTTTGATCAAGCAAAGTAATTGTATTCTATCACTCAGTTTGTCATGGAGTTTCCTCTGGTGGACCCAACTGCAGGTTGGTAGCAATGGGAAAATGGGCCGAGGACCAGAGTCCCTGAGAGGGCACTTGAAGAACTCTGCCTTTATGGAAGCTAGAGGAATAGAAGATGTTCAATAATGCTATAAAGTACAGCTGCAAATGCCAGGCAAATAAAATGACAATGATGATGGAATATTTGAACATTACAGAATAAATGAAGGCAGACCGAGAGACTTGGAAAGTTACTGCTAACATAAAATATAGGCAGCTGGGAATATTTTCTCCTTATGTCCCATATATCATTCTTTCCTTTTGAATCATGTCTTCCCATTAAAAAAAAAATGGAAAGTGCGTACACAAGTGGTGTTGAGTGTAATAGAGTTCAGCCTTTAATACAAGCCAGACATGGTTACCATAGAGCCTGACACAGCTTGTACAGTTGTAGGGAGCTGAAACAGCTTGGGTATTCTGTAGCTAAGGATTAGATTGATTAGAAAAAATATATGAGCAAGGGAGGTTGAGGATCAGAAGCCAGAAACTTTTCAATTTTTTGACAACTTTGAAAAGGATAGGGTCTCAATTCTTGGGCTGCACTACTGTTAGAAAAATTTCTATAAGCAACAAAATTTTAGCAGCAAAGGAACCAGAGACAGGAAACTGGAGACAGTGGTGCACTGCCATGAATTAAAGAACTAGTTAATTTGTTCAAGTTTAAAAAGAGAAAGAAGGATAAATTGAATGGAAAAGTACCGAGCGTGTTTTGTAGCACATGATCAGCCACCATCAGGACACACAGAGACTGGAACAGATCAAATCCTAGGACAAGGGGAATGCTGTTAAGATGAAAGAAGTCAGATTTAGATTAGATATATAGAAGAAATTCTTAACTGTGGGGGTGGTAAGGCTCTGGAACAGGTCACCCAGAGAGGTCCTGCCCCGTCTCTGGAAGTGTTCAAGACCAGACTGTATGGTGGTCTTGACCCTCAGTGCTCTGGTGTAGTGGAAGGTCCTCCACACATGGCAGGAGAGTTGGAATTAGGTGATCTTTCAAGTCTCTTCCAACTGAGACCATTCCGTAATTCTATGACTCAATGAACTCTCGTCTATTCAGCAAGTCCAAGGCAGCAAGGTGTGATGGTGTAACCTGAAGAAAGCAAGGACACATGGAATACAAAACATCTATAATAAAAGTATAAAAATATTATGGGTTTAATGTGCTTAAATTTGCCAAGTAATTTTATGGTATATCATTTTCCATAGTAAGTGAAAACTGAGTTTTACTTTCTTAGAACTGGCTAATTAACTACAAAGGGTGATTTGCCTGATTAGTCTTAACTATTATCTGCATCACCAAGGCTACTTAATTTCATCATAAAACATGACAACTTCTACCTTTCAAATCCTATGCTTCTATCATATATTTTCTTATAAGTTCAGGAAATATGTGTCACTTGACCTGCTGACAGCATTAAATAATCACACAGATTTGTTTATGGCTCATATAGACTGGAGATTGAACAGTAAAACCCCATGCAGCGGGTTACTGTGGGACATTTGGACTGGATCACAGGACCTTCCCCATACAGAAATGAGACCTGGTGTCGTGTTAAAAGAGCAGCAGTAAATAATGGCAAGGGACAATTAGTGCCATGGCTTCTGTGACTCTGTACCAGAGCTCACCCATCAGAGCCTCCTTCAGAGTAATTCTTGGTTTTTCAGACTTGTTTCCTTCCTGCGCGCTAAAATTAATTTTCAGCCAAAACCTGCTAATAAATGTAATGCCTTAAAATAGCAGTATAATGTATGCAAATGCTTGTAAGCTGTGCAGGTCAGGCACAGTGCTGCTTCTCCAGCTGCTGTTCTACTGAGTATTAGTGCTACTAATGATTTATGTGGTGCCACTGAGCTGTGTGACGCTTCCTAAATTTGTAAGAAGGCTGGTTCCACCATAAAGTCAGAATAACTTCCTCAGTTTCACAAAGTTAGGCAATGGGCCTCTGGGGGAAGTCAGTCCAGCTGGAGGGTAGGTGCAGATCTGCTTGTGGGCAGGACCTCCAACATATTAAGCACTAATTTCACCTGGAATGAGACAAAAGCCACACAAGTATTTTCCTAGAATAAAAAGCCTCACTATCCATGCGTCTTTCTGAACTGGAGAAATGCAGCTTACGTCTCTTAGTTGAAGAAGCAAGTCCAGTTCTTATAAACAGAAAACCAGTGCAGAAGTGCTCTTTTCCGTTGCAACCATGAATGTGCAAGATACTACAGTAATAATATGAAGAGGGAGTTGAGCTTTTTAAGACTACTGAAAGGAATTTAGGACAGGATGGGCCTTGGATATAACAGCTGGAAGGAGCATGACTTGTAGGAAAACAAAACCAGTTTTTGGCTATTCTGAACAAGTAGAAAAACTTCCAGAAAAAAAAAATAAAAAGTAACCCACTGTAAGGACTTACTAACAAAACTAAAACAAGATCTGCGCAATATGTACTGGTAAAGCCCTTCAGTGTCCTTACACACACACACACAGTGCATTTATGAACAGTTTTATGCCTTTTATTGAACCACAGTATTAGTTCAGACTACAGCTTTTTTCCACCTAGAAAATGTCTGAGAATTATTCTTCTGCAAATGAAAGGATAGAAGTTAAAATGTCAATGAGAAAATAAAATATTAAACAAGTCCACTTGTTTTCAGCTGACCTCTTCATTTTAATAAAGAATATTTCAAAGCAGAAAGATGTTTCAAATTTAAAAAATAACATTTTGTTCTAAAAATGTCCATCTTTTTAATTCTCGCATGGTTCCCATCTCCCTTTGAAGACATGAAATTTAATGAAAATCAATGTAAAAACAACTATTAAATTGGAATTCTTGTTGCTTTAACAGAAAGCTGTTTTTCTGAATACTTTCCATACAATGCTTTGCTGCTGTTGTGCTAATTACTCAGGGGTTATGATGTTATATATGTGGCAACACTTATAAACAAGTGTTAATCTAGAGGGCAATAAAGAGCTGCCCTGGTTAGAAGAGAGCCCTGAGTGAACAGGGACTCTGTAACTCCCTGGCCCCATGGCTCTTCACAGCCCCAGCTGCTGCCCCCAGCTCCCAAAGCTGCCAGCAGCTGGGCTCACCCTGCTCACTCCTGCACTCCACTGCACCCCACTTGGCTGCCAGCACAGCTGCTCCCCACTTCCCAGTTAGGGTGGTCTCTCTTCCTTTGCCCACCATTCTCTGGATAGTTACTGGAAACATGTTTTCTTGGAAGAGGGTTAATCCTTTTCCATGCAGAGCTCCCCTCTGTTTTCACAAGAAGCTTGTTCCTGAAATTGTATTTTATTACAGAAAAACAAAACACTGCTAAAATTAGGCTCAAAAAGAGAAGTAGCAGGGTTTCTTGGCTCTATGCTTTCCCCTGTGTGGTCGTAATCTGTTCCAGAGAGCTGCCTCTGGTCCTTTGCCTCTCTTGTTAAACCAGTGGTTCTTGGAGGCAACCCATGTCCCTGTCTTTTTCAGGACGTGTTCTTGCAGCAATTTCACATTGCATCTGTTTCTTCTGCTGTGCTGACAGAGAATCACAGAATCATCAAAAAAGTTTGGACTGGAAGGGTCCTTAAAGACCATCCAGTTGCAATCCCCCTGCCATGGGCAGGGAAAATTTCCACAAGACAAGGCTGCTTAAAACCTCATCCATCTGTCCTGGAACTCTTGCACTGATGGGGCATCTGCTAAGACTTTTTCAGGTATGGTGAATTCTGGTTTCATGGTTTGCTAACCTCTCTCTCTCTCTAGCTGCCTCAAAGTAAAAATCAAGGTAACAATGCTTGCCAATAATGCAAAGTTATTCTCAATACTTAAAGATAAACCACTGCTTTAAAATACTGGAGAGATACTTTCTTAGGCTACCTGACCAGAAAGAAAAATGGCATGTCTAATTCAGTACAGAAGAAATGGTGTTCAAAGTGAAACCAAATCCTACCTCCATATATTCTTCACTGTAGACTCTGAGCTTGCTGAGGTTATTCTTCAAGGATTGAAGGGCTTTTTATTATAATGCATATCTTGTTAAAATATTGATTCATGGATGATAAAAAAAAAAGTCCAGAAATTATTTCAAGGAAATATAAAACAATTGTCAACATTCCTTTGTAGCAAACTGTGATTCAGTCGCATCTTCAATGAACTGGGAATCTGGTATACTTCCTATTTCCTCTCATGTGAAAAATGATACCTGAATCCTAGAGATCAATTCAGGTGGCAACATGGATAAAGAACATATGCAAAGGTATTAATCAGATGAGGAATGACTATATTAGAGTTTCCCCAGCCTTGGAAAGAGAGGGCTGTGGTGAAGGTGTACAAGACCATGAGTTGATAGAGACACCAAGGATCCACTCTTTTTTTTCTTTTCCTTCCAGATCCTGGGGACATCAAATGGGATAGTGTCAGGTTAAAATAAAGGTTAAGCACACTTTCTATGCAATAATTTGGATGTCAGTAAGTCTGCATGGGTTAACACAAAACGTATTAAATACAAACAAAATCTCTGAAATTGCACAGAGTGAGGGCATTGCCAAACTTCCTTTCGCTTTCCCTTTCCCTGTGCTCACCCCTCAGCTATTGGCTGTAGCTGAGATGTGGCCAGACTAACCTTCAGTTTGATTAATTCTTCCTGGTTTTACATCCTTTTTTGGTCGCTATGTCATTACATTATACTCTTGCATAATAACAAGGGCTCCTCCAGGACAAGGCAAGCATTTCATTTAGCAGCATGCTCTCCTCTTCAGCAGCAGCAGCAACTCAGCACTGAGCATGGCACATCTGCTGTGAGCCCAGCAGCCACCTGAACCAGCACTGCCTGCTCTGGAGCCTCTGTGCCCTCCTCTCAGCTGCCCAAAAAGCTGAACTGGGAACTGTGAATTTTCAAATCCCTGGCCTCCAACACACCTTTTTTTTTTTTTTTATTGGAGCTTATCAGACCTTGCCCAGCAAGACCCAAAGCCTCAGTGGTTTAAAGATTAAAGAAACAACAAGGTTCAGCTGCTCATACCTTCCCCTTGGCAAAGACAAATAAATCCATGACTTAATGTACTTTCAAGAAGAAAAAAAAAAAAGTAAGAGTTATATCATTTCCAACATAATTACTTAAAAAATACACTGATTATCTTGAAAAAATGCATGAATATAGTTGAATTTTCTTCCGTAAGAGAACAAGACATATTGTATATCTAAAAATAAAGCAGGATAAAAATTAGTATATGGTTCTGGGTTGTTTTCTCACATTTTATTCACACGTTGAATCTAGTGCCTCACTGAAAAGATGATGAGGTTTAAGCCATTATAGTTACAATGCACGTGTGGACAACCACAAATTACTTTTATAGAAGCAAATCTTATCATTGTTTTCCTGTTGATAACTGGAGTGGTTTTCTGGTGTGGTCTGTGCTTGACTGTGCAGTGACTGTTATTTCCTCTAAGAAGTGCTGTTTCTGTGCCTCACTGCATCACCCCCACCAACAGAAACCGAAAGCTCTGCAATCCTCTCTAAGCTGTGGGAGCTGCAGGACACTTGTCTCTCTTTTTCCCTTTTCTGACGGAGATTTTGCTCTTCTCAAAGTAAGGAGAGGCAGAAAAATGAATAGGTTACATAAGGTAGTGGATTTCTGCATCCGCCACCAGACCGTTCTGGGTTACAGCATCGTGTCCCTGCTGACGGCTGCCAGCGAGCAAATCTTCTCATCGGTGGTGTTCAAGTGTCCCTGCAATTCTTGGAACATGCTGTATGGCTCTTCCTTTCTCCTAGCACCTGCCTTCATCCTCCTGCTGCTCAGCTTCATGGTGAACACCAGGACATGGCGCCTGCTGACAGGCAGGTGCTCTCCGGAGAAGCATCTCCAAGGCATTCCCAGGGGAAGCAAGGCCCGCTTCTGCCAGCTGTTAATGCTGACCACAGCCAAAGCCTTGGTGGCCCCTGTCACCTGGATAGCGGTGGCTCTGCTTGGGGCCAACTTCTACGAGTGCGCAGCCAGCGGGAGCAGCCTGATATTTCACCTCTTCTGCAAAGATAATGTAACTGACTGCCAAGACAAGCTGTTCAAAATGCCCTGTGGGAAGGATTCATCAGCAAAGACACCAAGTGAACAGCTCAGCCTTCAGGCACAGTCCCAGGTAAAGCCTCTCTGCTCTTCTCATCACCCTATGAGCTTCAAACCCAGCTGATTAATGGGTACTGGTGCTTGCTGGGGACTGTAAACAGTCTTTCTTTCTTCTGTTATATAATATCATGTACCAAAAGCACACAGCTAGCAAAAATTCATTGGCAAAAGGGAGTAACAGAAAAGCAATTGGTGTATTTTTATGATACTTTCTGGTTTTGCATGTTTGCATTGTAATGGTTTGACACTGTCATTTACAAAACCTCATGGGCAGGAAAACAGCCTAAAGAATGGGACTTTCCCCAGAAAGATTTCTTCTCAATTAACGCAGACGTGGTGTGAGCTCTTCTCCTTCTCCACTTTTATGTCTCTGAATACTTCAAACTTCTGCAAATAGGCATTAGTTGAGGGGAAGCTCAGATCACTAACAGAGGGGAAGTTAAGGTCTCCTTGCAACACAGTGGTTGCAAGGAGACATATGGAAAGTGAAACAAATAAGTGCAGCTTGTTTGACTACAAATCTCAGTGCTTGAACCTCTTAATAATTTCACGCTTGTATTCTAGAAGAACAGTTAAAATATATAACTGTCTTGTTAAAGTTTCTTGCTCTTAAGGCAAACTGCATGATCAAAACAGTAACGCTTCTGGATTGTTTTTTGTTTGCTTCTTTGGCAGCACTCCAGGTTTGTTTCTACATTTGTGGGAATTTTGTCTTAACTCCAATAGGAAAATCAGGTTTTGCAACTTTTTCTCAAGAAAACATTAAGAGTTGGTTAAAGGAGTTAAGTTTATAAGAGTTTATAATTACTTGGATTTTTGTAAGTCCCTATTTCGGACAAATGCCTATTTAAACATAAAAGTGTTTTTGTTTGGTAAATACTTAGCATGCTGTTTCTCCAAGGAAAAGGCTGGAAAGGGGCAAACTCTATACCACTGATTTTAGATAGGGTAAGAAAGGAGCAAAACCAAGGAAGACTGACTGTTACTGTCATTGCAATGGAATCTAAAAGAGACATCCAGTCAAACAAAAATGGGAAAAGTGTGAATGCATTTTTATTACTGACCACTATTTTTAATATCTCATCTCCTGTCAACAAAATTAAGAACCAAAAAGAACACAAACTCCTTCTCATTGAACACTTAATACTTTTCATTTGAAGAAAAAGTCATCCTGAGGTAGAAGTGCATGTTGGTCTGCCTGGAGCTTCCAGCTAAGTACCCCTGAGTAGAGGAGGGACCAGCATTTACTAGGACAATTGAGACTTGTCTAAGGATGTTAAAATCAGGTAGAAAACAAGAAAGAATTCCCATATTCAACAGCCAAATCTGCGTCTGTGTCCAGCTTACAAAAAATACAGGACACAGCCTCTGTGTTTTGCAAAAACTAGCTTCTTCTGCAGGCTCAGACATCAGGGAGCTACGTTCCATGAGAACATAGCCAGCAGGACTTCTGCTTTGCATCACAAAGAGTGAGCAGACAGAGTGATTCTGCACATCTGTACCATAAATGGGATCACAACTGCAGAAACTGATCGTCAGTATCTTGCATTACAAGTTAAGAAACCTGGATATAACTGAGTAAATAACTTCTGTCCATCTTCTCTTTTTTTGGTATTCATCCTTAATGTGACAAGATCAGTTGAGGGGTGCAGAATCTCTGTTTGTCTGGCTGAACTGCATGACTGTGATCCCCTATTTTGGCAGCAAGCAGACAGTTGCATGTACTCCAGGGTGTCTTTGCTTACAGTTTTAATATTTCTCCAATGTTATGTTCTATGTGACCATGCAAAAAACACCATTAACCTATGTATCCTTTTTCCAAGCTGATAGGGTGGTTCCTGGTAGCCAGCATCATGACTGTGGCACTGATTTCAACTTGTGTCAGCCACTCTTGCTCCCCGGTCAGCTATCTTCAGCTCAAGTTCTGGAAAATTTACTCCAAAAAAGAGCATGAACTCTTTGAGGTCAAAGCCAAAGAGCATGCGACCAAGCTGGCAGAAAGAAATACAAATTGCTTTTTTGAAGCCACTGACCCGGCCCCATTTCATACTCCCAGCAACGAAGACTGGCAGAAGATTTCCATCTTGTACACCTTTAATCCACAAGAGCAGTATTACAGCATGATGCACAAGTACGTGAGCACCAACAGAGGCAAGAGCACCAAATTTGAGGAAGAAGGTCAGCATCTCACTGTCTTAGCCTTTGTGGATGAAGCCCAGACAAGTGTTTCAGAGTTCTAATGAAACAAATCCTTTGCAATGCTGGAAACCTTTTAACCCTCCTGATAAAAGAAGAGTCTTTATCTCTGCTTTTGCTGAAATCTATGCAAGATGAAAACTGTTAGTTGTAACCCTCCATAGATTTGCTTTTAAATACATTTTAATCCTGTGGCTTAAGTACATTTAAATGGGAGTTTTATTTTGTGGTTGTCCATTAAGAAGAGTTCATATGTCAAATAATCAGCACCCACAAAGATCTCAGCTCGTATTATGGCAAATGATTACTGAAACATAAAAAGCACTTGGCAGGTGAAATGACAGTACCAAAGCTTGTCAAAGAGACATAAGGAAGGAATGGAAGATTTGATCAGAAATTCAGCTTACTTGATGAGCTCTCTCTTTATGATGAAGCTTTCAGTGATGCTTAGAGCAAGCCAGAGATGAAAACATTGGGCTTGTCTTGAGGGGTTAGGCTCATGTGGTGGTGGAGGTGAAGCTTATATATGAACAAATATTAAAAGCACATTCATATATTTAAGGACATTAAAAATCTGCAATCCATATTAGCAAGTAATACTATTCTTCCCAAAGTACACCTTATTAGAAGAAGTAATGATACAAGTTCTGCGTGAAGCTTAACAAAGTCACTTTTCTTCTGGAAAGCTGTTGCTCAAGAGACCATTGGAGATATGTGAGTCAGATCGCCTGGTCCTGGCTCTTCATTTACTTCTCCCAGAAATGCTCCCTTTCAATACAATCAACTCAGATATTATTCAGACAGACAGACAGGAATCCCTAGAAATTATTTGTCACATTCTTTTTGCAAGGGGGGAAGAAGGGAAGAACCTATCTTACCTAGCTGAATTAGAAGGAGAAAAGCTGAAAAGAAGNAGAGCAGGAGCTACTGGAGAGGGCCCAGCAGAAGGGCCACAAAGGTGATTTGGGTCAGGAGCATCTCTCTTATGAGGAGACACTGCAGCAGCTGGGCCTCTTTAGTCCAGAGAAGAGAGGACTGAGAGAGGATCTCAGCAATACCTCTCCAAGGTGGGTGGCAAGAGGAGGGAGCCCGACTCTTTTCTGTGGTGCCCAAGCAACAGCAGGAGGAGCAGTGGCCACAATCTAAAGCACAAGAAGTTTCATCCCAACATGAGAAGAACTTCTTCACATTGAGGGTGGCAGAGCACTGGCACAGGCTGCCCAGGGAGGTGCTGGAGTCTTCCTCTCTGGAGAGAGCCCAGACCCACCTGGGTGTGTTCCTGTGTCACCTGCTCGAGGTCACTCTGCCTTGTCAGGGGGGTTGGACTAGAAGACCTTCAGAGGTGCCTTACAACCCTGGCAGTTCTGTAAGGAAACAAGGACACTCCAGGTTATTCACTTTCAAGACAATACCTGGGAGGAAAAAGAAAAAAGTAGAAAAAAAGGAAACAAAATT
>VWYE01009123.1:0-85102 GCA_013398995.1 Alaudala cheleensis | reverse complement strand
CAGGAGAACCAGAGAGATACTCTGGCCTGCCACACATGGCAAGCATATTTCCTTTGTTAAAGGATTTTGAGCACAATACTCATGCTGGAGAGCCCCAGAACTGAAAATACCTGAAGTCTGGAAAATATTAAATGGATGGATCATCTCCGAGTGCTGGGTTTGTACTCTTCTCTAGCCATCTACTTTAGTCGATTATCAGGGTAAATTGGATCATTTTTTGTGGTTTTGGGATAGTTTGTTTGTCTGTTTGTTTGTTTTGTCTGATACAGGATATATGGACTATTCATCCAGTTTTTATGTTTTCATTTTGGTTCTCAATAAAAAGGAAGAGTGTAAAACCCTTTATTGTTTGACTCTGTGTTCCTCTAACAAGCATGCAATTTAGAGCTAGTCCAATTCCCAGTTACCTATGACTCATTTTAGAGAGCTCTCAAGTTTTCAAAGGAAAAGTAAAATAGCACATCTAAAAACAAGCCTCTCAAAAAACCATTCTGGTCATTTTACAGGAGCTGGACTTTCTCAGTCTTTAATAAAGAGGAATACAATTGGTTTAAGAAACATTCTGGATTTTTGGTATAAGTGTAATTCACAATTTAGAGTATCAGTGAGGTAGAGAATTCCTATCCACTGTTTTAAAACCAGTTTTCCAAAATAAAAAGGCATACCTGAGAATAAATTCTTTTCCTAATGAAATAAAATTAAGGGATATTTTTTTTCAAGACCTGCTCAGGACATAGAAAGATCAGGGATCCTGTGCAATAGAGATGAACTAGAAGCAGAACAAACTAGAGAACAAACTTGAAAGCTAAGAAAGGTTTTATAAGGAGAAGGAGATACATCTGAGTATAGAGAACAGTAGTTTGTGGATAGAGTTCCAATTCTAAGAGATGAAAATCCTTTGTAAGATATCTGTGTATCACAGTTACTCTGGAAATTTTTACAGTCTTTGACATGATGAAATTAAGACAGAAGGGAAAGGCAATGAGCCTGGCTCAAATTCCAGTAGTCTGTGTGTCTCATTTAAAGTGTGAAAATATTTAGTGCATTTTAAAATTGTTTGATTTAAGATTCCAATTACAACTGAAATAAATGCTCAGTAATATTTCAGTTTCTATCGAGTAGTTATGGCTGGTTCAGAACATATTGCAAGTTTGGGTCTATGAGTTGCTTATCTAGAGGATATTTTACTTTAACATGCTTTCTAAAAATTCAGAAAAGATTTCTAGCATGCACACTATCAAAGCTAATGAATTTTAATAGTGACTGCTAACACCAAAATACATGATTTAATAAATAAGACAAGATTTTAAACAAGAAGTTAGGTGAAATCTAGATGGAATCTTACAAATGAGGTTTAGATTTCATAAAGGTTTCAGAAATATTTCAGATTTTAAGAAGCTCCATGGATTAGAAGAGATAAAATTTTTTGCTATTATCAGCCTAATCCAGAAAGTCTGACAGGTGGCTTAGCTGCACTTATTTCTCTAGGATTGCTCACTACTTCTTTACAGCCTGGATCCCAAATTTCTGCATTGTTTCTGATAAAAAGCCCCCATGACTATGAAATTCTGTGCACAGAGTTGGCCATATGACAGGCTTTGCTAATCAGAGTGTTCATTTTCTCACTTTTATGCTCTTTACATCAGAGTTATTGCAATTACTCTGACATACACTCTTTAAGAAAAGTGAGTACTTATGACTCCATAGCTCCCTGCCTTTACAATTTTTGTTTCATTCCTGTGCTGCAGCAGACAAAAAGAGCACTCTGATAAATTGTTGAGAAAAACTCAAACCAGTATGCTGACAGCTGGTGGGACAACCAGAGATAGACAAGAGAGGCCATGATGATTAGAGTGGGGTCTGAAATCTCTGAATCCCCTATAATAGCTGAGCTGCTTGATCTGCATATGAAATGTGGCTTTCCTGTTTCACTGGGATTTCTTTCCATCCTGTACTTGGAGAAGGAAGGAACTGATTATCTGAGGTAACATTAAAAATTATGGTCTGATTTCATATGTTTACCTTATTTCACCCTATTTTTTCTTGATGTTTCATATCCTTTACTCTTCGCCCTGGTAACAGCACTCCAAAGCTTGTTTGAATTTTTAAAGAAAGACATATCTTTTGAATTATGAAATCAACTCTCTTAATTCTTCTTCTCCAAAGACTACAGATTATTTTACAATGGATCTTCTTTCCCAAATAGTGTGGAATCTGAAGCCTGACAGAAGAAATGAGGACTCAACCTTTCTTTTTAATCTCTCTGTAAGTACAAAAAATGTCCTTACCTCTGTCTCTGGAAACACTGTCTTCTGTTTTTCCTTGGAGATGAAGAGTTACCAAAAAGTCAACTTTACTCATGAAATATGAAAATATTACCAAAGGATTTTTATTGAAGGCGAAAAGTATCAACAAAAATACTGTGCCTTTTTTAAGATTTTGCCTTACCTGCTACCAGCTATTCTGAAGTAACAAAGCCAGCCATGCAAGAAACATCCTGTGGATTTCACACAGGGAGAGATGACTGAGGAACATTTTGTCATTTCCTGTGCTAAATCATTTCTGCCTGTAAAGTACTCTTTATTTTATTACTTTGAAACTGATAAAATCCCTAAAGGGAATGTTGTTTTATAATATGAGACTATCACTAATTTCAAATAATTATTTGCGAAAACACTCACCTGGTGAACCTCCATTTACAAATAGTTACACTAGTTTGCATTGTCTTTCATTTTATCCACTTTATTCCCAGGTTAGGTTTTCTTTCCTCTGCTGAGCAGTTTTTTTCACCTTTTTCTTTTTAGATGCCATCCTCTCGTTCTACTATGAGAGTTTAGATCAATCAGCTAGAGCTATCAGATTCTGCAAGGAGAAGCTGATTGCCTTGAGGATGGCAGGTTATATTTGTCAGTCTAATTGGAGCAGAGCAGTGCAAGAAAGCTGAATCTGCCTATGAATCTGCTCAAGTCCTCTCTGTGTTAGGAGAGGAAGATTAAGGCTTAAACTAGACACTCACCTAGTAAACAGTTGTGCAACTCCATGACATTACAGTCAGCCACTAATTTCTTGTATTTCCAGTCTTCCAAATGTTATCCCCCACAGAGCTTGTTGCAAGCAAATTTTCATGAGTGTCTTCAATTAAAATAAGGTGTGGTAGGTTGTTCATTTGAATTCATGCTTTAAAGAAACTTGCAGAGCTGACACCCGACTGGAAAGAGGCAAGGAAATTCTGAAGGAATTGTCAACATTTCAATATGCATAAGATATCATCTCTATCTGCTGGCTCTAAGTAGAAGCTTACTCCCAGCAGTGCCAGGGCTTTGTGCATGACTTGTGCAGAAGACAACTGAAAACCTAGTATGGTAGTTAAAACACTGCTTTAGAAATGACAGTAGTAAGTCGAAATTTTCAGCCTGAGCAGAGACATGGACTCTTTTTTTTCCCCCTCTCTCTAATAGTCTTCTGGGACTCTTAGCAGGGAAGCTGGATCTGAGCACTTTTATACAGTAAAGAAAATAGGCTCATGATTCTACACAGCACCGTGAGCTCAAAACACCTACAGATGAGGTACCCCAGCAGCTAAATTCTAGGAGCTTATTATCTTTATTACATATGGCTTTTTAATCCCTAATTTTTTATTCCAGTGAAGTTTCTGGATATTCCCAAAGAGGAATAAAATGGAGAGAGAAAGAGATCAGAAGAGAAAGGGCACAATCTTGCAAGTGTATGTTGTGTCTGCAAGACATATGCTGTGTGGTAAACATGTAACTTTGTCTAAAGAAGCGACATTCTGCTGGTTACAGACTGCGCTTCCCAGTGATAATGGCTATTCAGAAGCCCCCTCGAACCACTACAGGTATTTATGCCTATGCCATAAAGGTGGAAGTTTTCTAAATATTAAATGCTAAAATTCCATTACTGTCTCTACAATGAAGATTTATTCACTGGTTTTCTGCAGGGGCTTCAGGCATTGAACCAAGATACTTCTCAGGACAAAGTAGGAGTTTTCAATGGACTCATGCTCTTGGATAAAGCTTAATACATTTTTTCTTGCATAACAGACATAAAATGAAATTAAGTGCATTACTCTAAGATGTTTAATCTCTGCAGACCATGACATTCCTTAGATTTCTCAAAAGGAAAATTTCTTTCCAGTGGAGGATTTGAAAAGTGTGTCTGTCCTATCCAAGTAGTTTAAAATGGATGGATGTCATACCAAATCATGAAAAAAGTGGCTTAGGAAGTAGATCACAATTTTTTTTTTTTTGTAAGTTAAGAACTAGCGCACAGAATGACACTGAAATACAGCACAGGGTAAAGACTTGAAACAGCAGTCCAGAATGCTTGTGGATGTTGTTAGCTGATCTGACCTACCCTCTTTCGACCTTCAATTCTTTGTATTAACCTGTAAGTTCCCTTAGTTCTGCTCTGGTTAGGACATTCAGGAGGAAAACTTGTTCAGAAAAGGATCAAAAATACCTTTGTACTTTTACACACATACATTTAATGGCAGAGACATAGACTACAAAGTCTCTTGTAGCTATTGTTAAAGCACAGTATATTTGATATGGTATGTAATATTTTATACCTGCTCCACATAAACACCTAAGATGTCCAGACAAAAACTTTGAATCTGGTAAAAGAATTCTTTGCTTGGATCAAATAGAACTCAATCCTAATAAATCTAATTTCAGTTATGTAACCTAGGATCACAAACACAAATAGGTTTAGGTATTAAATTGGGAATTTTCTTAATTACACATTGAGTCATGACCCTTGGCTGTCACCTTTTGATTGTGAACTTCGAGGCTCTCAGCACCTTCAGATTCACTTGTGTGCCCAGGCAGTGTCTCAGTTATTAGAGAAGCAGTAATTCTCAAAAGCTCTTACCCTACTGTTCCCTGTCCCTCTAGCTCCCTGCTGGACAGCCTGACCTGTTTGTATGAGCAGGATAACAGATAAAGAGAGAAAGTCAGGAGCACTGACAGAACCCACCAGTGGGTTTGTTCATATCAGCAGACTGGGCTTCTCCACATGAACCATGAGAGAAAAGAGGTGAAAATTGTCAGAAGCAATGAGTACTAAGATGTCTGAAATTTTGAATGTTGAGTCTTACTTTGCTGGAGTAAAATGAGTGTAAACTACTTTGAAAATGCAAATAGGCTGATTATGCTTCTGACCCTTCCCTTATGTGTGCACACATGATTAGAAAACCAAGGTTTTCCAGTTCTTTGGTGTCAATTCACTGTCAATAAATCATCTGAGAAATAAAAGGTGAATATTTTATTCTTATGCTGTTCCTGTCTCAGATAATATTGGTTACTTTCACCCTTGCCAGACACGTAGTTTTGATTGAACTGCAGGAAGCCTAAAAATTTAACCTAAAAATTTAAAGGTGCACTTTTCTTCTTTCATATAGGTTTTTAAAAACAATGACTAATGCATAGCAAAACTCTTTGACTCTTGCAAGTTCACTATAAAACAGATGTGCTATGAATTAGTCCTTAGGGCCTAATATGCAAATACTGATGGTGTCGATAATCACTGGGCCCTACTTTTTATAACTGTTTTTACCTTCATTAGCTTCTATTATCTCCCATAAGAAATCCATTTTCCACTATATCTGATACATGCAGCACAGCACATATCAAGGGTTTAATGGTCTGCCTTTTGTACAACTGAATTTAATCCCCTTTATGATTCTTAGGAAGCACCAGAAGATAGTAAGACCATGAGAATAGAACAATCACGGATCTTTTTCATTCACTGAAACCTAATACAGAGGCTAACTGGTCCCTTGAAGCATGTCCAACTATCTATGATGTACACACAAGATATTCCATCATAAACATTCTCAGGTGGTTTCCTAGTTGGAGGATTAAGAAAAGCTTTGCCATAATTATGTTACAATGAAAAAACAATACAGATTCAACAGCAGAATTTTGTTCAAATTCTGTTGAGTCCTGCTGCAAAGAAATGGTATTCAAGTATGTAGATTAGTTCCCAAATTATAGCTTTGTACCAAGGAGACAGTAAATTATCATCATCTGCAAATAAACTTTATTATTGAATGAACTTTCTTCCTCCTTTCAAATATTTTTCTTACTGTTTTTCTATTTTTTTCTCAGCTGCTAAAATTATGGCCTAATCCACCCATGTATTTGCTTCTACAGGTCTTCTGTCCTGTACACTGAGATAAAGTGATTATGCACAAATAATTGAAAGCAATTGACGGGTCTTGTTCTGGCCTTACACTGTAAGTCTGCTGCCACCTATAGATAAATCACAATTTTTGCAAGCAGACATGATGTTTCATTTGAAAACAGATTGACAGGGGAGCAGCACTGCTGCTATAGGGATCTTCGATGACAGAAAAATGAGTGGCTGACTGCACCACTGGGAACAGTGTAGAGAGTGTTATCAGTTCTTGGGTTGATAAATGAATCTGCCCACCATGTCAATGCCAGGTACCACTAGGGAATAGCAGTGATAATGTACAATAGGCAAAGAGTAAATAAAACAGAGATAAAAGAGAGGAGATCATGTTTTAGGGAAATGATTTCTGTTTGCTTTCTCAGAAACAGCAAGTTCACATTAAAGGTTATCCAACATACATAAATTATTAACTGGGGACAAAAAAAGAGGACAGGACAGAATAGGAAATGTGATAACAAAGGCTATGTGCCAAATTCTTCTTCATCTTCCTTTGGCCAGAATTTTTACTTATATCATCCCAAGACTTCAAGTGCATCAGAGGACTTTGAAAACTAAGGATTCTTGGGTTTTATTAGTTATATATTGTGGTTATTTTCTGGTTAGAAACTTTCTGACCAGACAAGTTTGACAACATCTCAAAAATAATGACAATACTCAGAGTTTTCAATATTTATAAACATGAGATAATGAAGTCTTACCTTTAATCCGCTAAAGAATTCCAGTAACAAGAATTAAAGAAAACAAAATGAAGCTCCTGACTAATTGCTTCAAAATCGTCTATTTCAAGCAACCAGGAAATAATTTCATCCCAGCTTCTGGTAACCTAAATAAAAGCATTCTGTATGATTATTTTGTGATTGGTAACACATCAAACTGAAACTGGCAAGTAAAAGGCCTTTAGTCTAGGGTTAGAGAAAAAAAACCAACACTGATAATTTTTTGTATTTTTTTTAAATTCCTTTTCATTGACAGTTCTTAAAGTTTCTTTATTTTTATTATTATTTTGAAGGAACAAAAAAACAAAACCAAAAACCAGCAGAGTAAGTGCCACAATCCAAAAAATAAACCCCATTCCAATTTAATAGATGTGGATTCAGCAAAGGAATCTACAGCAAAACTGGTAACTGTAGAGTGGGACTTGATGTTAGAATATACTGGGTACTGGAAAACAGAAAAACAAAGAAAGGCAAACACCTTCTAGAGAAGAATTCATATAGTACATTCCTGAGATAATACATGACAAATTTCAACAAATAATAGCTAGAATGATTTTTTAAAAAATGCTTTAAGTCTTGGATTTCTGATATTTTAAAAATAAAATTGTATGTGGAGATTCATTGAAAACAGTTGTTATTGAATCAATAAACTGCCTTTGTGCAAATTCTTTTTAAGTGTCCATTGAGCAAAACCCTTTAGTCTGTTCAGTCCAATTAAGTGGGGTATGATCACAATTGCAAATTTGAATAATAGTGGCTGTTACAAAAAAAAATTATATTAATAATAATATGAGCTCTTTCTATGAATTTTGCCGCCAGATATGTATTAGAAGAAGCTGTAATGGTAGGATGAAAGTCTTAAAGATCATGATAAAGATCTAAGTCAGAACACAGTAGCTATAGGGTACTTTATTTCATTCCAGATCTGCTGTTCCTAGTTCTTTTTTGACATCCTATAATATTGAGAACTGAGAAAAATAGAGTAATAACCCAAATGCAAATCATTTTAGGGTTGAAGAAGATTCATCCTCTTTAATTCATTTTTATTGCATGCAAATGACTCAACTTTAGCACACTGGCTTCTCTTTTTGTGACAACCAATCTTCCTTTTTTCAGTCAGTTATTTCCCTTGAATAATAAATATGGACTAGAGGTTAATAGCTGTATTGGAACAGAGCACCTGAGACAATTGGTTCCCATGGCAACCAAACTCATTTATTAATACTTTTTACTTATTTTCTCCTTGTATTCCAAATGAATATATTAGACATTAGTGAACCTTAAAATATCTTCCAGAAAATTCTTGCAGCCATGACTCTCAGATAGGACATCATGGACCTTATACATAATCAATGGCTTCTATCACCTGGAAAATAATTTTTTAAATGGCCAAACATGTGCTACCTAGAGACTGTTTGGGGGCCTCACTTTGACACCATTCCTACTTTGAATTCAGAATTAATTGATAAGGCAGATAGGTCTTGTAAGTCTTCATATATTTTGGAAAACTACTTTATTTGTAAGTTAGATGACAATGTCTTGGTTATTTTTGCTGCAGAGATACACTGAGTAAGCAAACAGAAAATGCATCTGAGGAAAAGCAGCAACTCATACTTGGACCAAAATCCTGGAAGGCACAATACTTGGATGCTGGTTGAACTTTGGACTGCTCCTGACTGCCACTGACTTCCTATGGTCTTTGAAATTTATTTAATTTAATTAAATTAATTAAATTAAGTGATAAAAATTTTAAGTTGTCATCCCACTAGTAATAGACATCTTGAAATTTACTTCACTGAGTTACATAACCTGTTCCAGAACATGTGACTCCAGTGAAGTGATTAGTGTTTCTAGAAGAAGTACTAGACAATGCTTTATGTGAAACCATCACTTTTACCATGGTTTTCTACTTGTACATTTTTTTCTTCTCTCTCATTTAAAATAAATAAGCCAAATATCCAGAGAGTTTCAGCAAATATCACCCCCTTCCAGCTGTACATCTTCTAACCACAAATGTTACTCCTGTCCTGATGCTGGCACACTGTATAAGCTAATCATATAAATGGAACTGTCTGGAGTTTTAAAAAAGGGATTTCTGTGTAAATAACCTCATCAGAAAGGCCTGAATGGCATTTTCTCTTGCCTTGTCTTCTCTTGCAAGGAATCCTTGTAAGAATGTAAAACTCTGCATCCTATTTTATTTTAAAATGAAAATTTTCCTTTTGTAGAGATATCATCATGTAATAAGAAGGAATCTGCATCAATGAGGATGCCTTGTACTCCACCTGCCTGTTGTTTCTTTTCCCTCACTGGAAAACAAGGAAGATGAAAAGCTGTATGCTACCCTTATTCTCCTCATTCATCTGTCTCACATGCACACATAACAGTGTTCATGCACACATAGCAGTGTCCATGTCACAAAAGTAAGTGCTTACCGATCTGCTTCAATTCTCCAACTGAACATCATGTTCCATGCTGAAAGCAGCTTGACTGTATCCATCTGTCTCTGGCCCTTTCATCTACTGCTAGGACAAGAGGGAATAAGAGAGAGCTCATTGATTTCTTCCATGCCTTTCCTCTTCTTCCTCCTATTTCCCTGTAGCCAGAACCTGAAATTCACTGCTCAGAGAGCTGACCTGCACTGGAGAAGCAGCATTCAAACCAGACCCTGCTTCAGTGTGGTCAGCTCATGCAAACACTGCCAAACCATCCCAAAGGACAGTGCCTCAGACACTTCTCAGAGGTGCATCAAATCCTCTCAGGACAGCATTAGAGTGTGAGTTAGGTCTCTGCCTCCTCTGGCCTTGCTCTCTCTCAGTAGCTGGCGAAGGGCAAGCTGTAACTCCTGCTTCAGTGTTTGTCTCATTCGCCTGTCATGGGGACTCAAGCTTAAGACTGTCTTTCTAGAGATAGATAAGATAATAATGTGAGAAGAAATGTGCCACTTCTAGATAAGCTTGTGCAGGTGTCAGTGTGGCAATAGCTCAGCAGAGTTCCCATTTGGTTGAGCTTCTTCACAGAGGTGATGCCTGTAAGCAGAAGAGAGGAGCACTGGAAAAGCAGAGATGTACCTGTTTTGGAAACTGTACCTGACAGTGGTCACCTTTCTTCCTAAAATATAGCCTGTATTACAGGAGGGCTATAAATTCAATACTATAGAGACATGACTGCTGTGGTTTATTCTGCTGAAAGAAAAGCAGAAGCAAAGCTTGTCCTGAGTTCAGGATAGATGAGTAGCACACAGCATAGCATATCCTTCACTGATGGGTCCTGTGGGCTTGCCAAAGCCACAGCTTTCGACTGTGACAAAAAACAGACAGCAATAACACAGAAGAATCCCAGCTGCAGTTCTTTTAATGCACTGTGCATTTGGTAGAATTTAGTAAAAAAGAAAACAATACAGTCTGCATACATCTAACCTCAAGAGCATCCTTCCCTGCAGCACATAATATTCTTCCCCACTTCCACATCTGACTAATGCTCACAAATTCTCCAATGCTGCCACCAGTCAGAGCATAAGATTTTTTTTTCTTCTCTTTAAATAACAAGTCTGAATGAAACTGCAAAGATGATGCTGCTGACACACTGATAATATTAATTGCAATCAAAAGATTTGCCTGCACTTATTGTGTGATAAATTGACATAACTGATTCTCCTATTTTCCATATTCCACATGCTTGTTTTTATACCACCTGTTCTTACCAGCAGCTCACTCTGGCCCTGGTCCCAATAGGAAGGATCCTCTTGCTATTTCACTTACTTTGGTAGATGTTTCCATAAATCCAGTTGATTTTTGCTGAGCTTCTGATGGGATTTGAACTATTATTTTTGCCACAAAAACCAGTATTATCATTCATGCTCCATCTTTCTGCTTATTTATTTCTGCTTTAACCCTCTGAACAGCAAAACTCACAGCTGTTGGACACAAACTGGACATGTTGTTTGACTCTGGCCTGCTTTTGTTCAGATATCAATAGCAAATCAGACTGTCATTGCTTATTCTAAATGTCTGTCATCACCATTGAAAGCTGCCCTTGGACTATTAGATCAAAATTTCTAGCTTATGTCTATCTCAAATATAAATCCACAGGAGCAGTTCTGATGCAACTCCTTGAGCCACCTTTATAATGTAAACCACCAAGTGGAGTAGGTGAAGGACACTTCAGAGTTGAGTGTCAATTATAGTGTAACTCTTCCAAAGGAGGGCATAGGAAAGACTTTCTTACACCCTCCTGTCAAGGAGTTTTCAAACCAAAAGACTGGTTTATTTTTAATTCTACAGACTGCTTTACAAGTATCACATTGCAACGTGTTCATTCACTCAGGCTCACTATGATACTGTGTCTGAACACAGACAACTAAAAAGAAGACTGATTTTCAGATCTTTAAATTGTCTACTTTTTTGTGTTTCTTTTGTTTGTTTTCTGTCTTAACCATTGTTTGGTATGTTTTCAGCTGGAGACTCTACTAGCCATTGCTATCTCCAAGACATCTGGTTTAAGTCAAAGCCCTGAGTAAAAAAACATGGTACTTTTTCCCTTTAGAAAAGATAATATTTTTTAAGGCAAAAAATTCCGTTACATAAATTATTTTTTTTACTCTTCTTTATGTCTTCCATAGCTGATGGGAAAGATCCTAGCCATTTATTCAGGACCCAGGTACATTTTTCACTGCAAAACTAGACTACTGGATTCAGTCATTTGCTGAGACTGTCATTGCAAGAAAATCAGTATTGGAGTATCCCTTGGAGTGTTTTATGTACCTGTGATGTTCATCAGTGCTTCCCACTCAGATTCTGGTCAAGCTATTTTTCTCAATCATTACTGGAACAATCACAGGAAAGTGCAGATACCAGTCAAGTAGAACAATCTTTATATAGTTTGGGAAATAAAAATTGAAAAATTTGAACATCTACATCAATGCATGTTATTTTACTTCCACTTAGGTAAGGGAGAAACACTTAAGCAGACAGAGTTCTTCACAACACAAAGTTGTTCAGGGAAAGCAGTAAGGAATCTCCATGGAAAAACAAATATTGGCATGGATTACCCAACACCTAGGAGTACACAACACCTGCAAGAATGCTGCAAAGGAGTGGAATCTTATTAAATATCTGCACTTATGCTACAAGATTAGTAAAAGCATCTGGAGTAGAGAAAATGTAGTAATGATAGTTGTGTGCTAACAGGATAAAGTGGTGAAAGTCAAGTCTGACTTTAAAATGCCAGATTATTGCCTCTGACATGTTACAGAACAACCTGGAGAATTGCTTGTATGGTACCTGTAATCTGCTGCTCAATCCCAAATTATTATTCTCATATTGCTTTCTATGCAGAACTGAAAAAAGAAAACAAACTTACCTAAAATACTGTCTCTGGTGAAAAATAGGGTCTTAAGAGAGTAACAGTTTGATAGTGATAAACCAGCATGCTTCTTTTCCAATTTTAAACCAAATAATTTATATAGAAATAGGAAGAAAAAGAAGTTTTATTATTTCAGAATAAATTAATTCTCCTGTCTCCATTGGTACATAAAATGAAAATTGGGGAGTGCTATTTTTTCAAACTATCCCTAGTCCCTGAGACAATAATCCATTAACCATGCAGCTCATCATAAATGGATTGCAAAACTGACATTTTCATGAATTATAGCAGTCTTTCAAGTAGCAAGAAGTAAAGTTGCAGCAATTTTCCATGTCTTTAATTTTACTGTCAAAAGGTATATAAGGGCTATGTCCTGGAACTGATGGATTCCAGCAGAAAAATTAAATTTCATGTATTAATAGGTAAAAAAGAGGGACTTTGCTGGTGTAATTTTAATCTAATTATTAACTCAGGAAAAGCTTTTGTGAATCTGAATTTAACATTAGAATATACTGCACAATGATATTAATGGTCTACATGCTGTCCAGATTGTAGTATTGATAGAATTGTATTTCTTTCAGAAAGTAAATTTAGGCTCTTACAATGAGAAAGAATGGGAGAGATGAGGAGAAGAGTTATTTTTAAGCATAGCAACACTTTAGTTTCGCTGCCAGGGGACAATTTATTTCAGCTTTTTCATCTTTCTTTGCTGCTATTGTAAAAATGAATGAGTGAACTTAATTAGCAGTGCAAGGAAAGGGCTATGTTCCCAAAGCTCTCTAAATGAGAAAAATATTTAAAGAACATAGAGCAGACAAAGAATACAAAATTTTTGGAAAGAACAAAAGAACTGCATAAGCTTCAGTTTCCTTACTGAAAACACAATTGCATATGATGTCTCCAAAGTACAGTATTAGAAATGTCTTTGAGATTTTCTTAAAAAATAACAGCTCACAACCTTCTGCATATATGACACATTAAAAAGTGCCTAGATAAATAATAATAAAGTAATCCCTCCATTCTAAACTAAAAAAAAATTATACATGATGACACAAGTGGACGTGTATTGGCTCTCTTTATCCTATTCATTAAAGCTCATGTCTAAGTGGGAATACACCATGAACTCCTGATTATTTTGGATTGAAAATAGATTCAAGCTAAAGCAGTTTGTGAAGAAACCAGGAAATTCAATGTCTTTCCTTAGACCTGTTTTGAATATGACTGTGCAACAGGTTCTGAAGAACCTAGAGTTCTTTCCATTTATTTTAGAATTGCACTCGACAATTCAGGTTGTAGATCCCCATCTATGGAAGAGATGTGACACCTTTTCTCTGAAACATGCTTGTTCTTTTGGTTTGATATTTTAAACACTATGGTACAGGATCCATTCTAAACTAAGTTGAGGAATCACATTACTCAGCTGGAGCATCAGAGTCTACTCCTACCAATAGAAAAGATCCCTCTATACCATACTACACTATAGCTAATAGTGGGGCCTCAGCCCTCTTGACATCACAGAAAGAAATATGAAGATGGATTTTGGAGCATCAGGACTGATAATGTTTCTAAGTGAAATAAAAACATGACAAAGCTATAAAGCCCTCATCTACGTCCTTGTAAAGGTTAAAGATTTCACTCATTTTTAAACATAAATATTTATAGATGTACGTATTTGATAATTTTCTACCTGATACACCATAAGAATAATCAAATATTTACCTGGGAGCAGCAACTGTAACAAGAATCTCTCCATGATTGGGTTGGAAAGTTTTCAGAACCATGCAGCAGATATTTTGTTGCAGTTTTGTTTTATATTCTCTTTAAGTCATGTCAATGTCATATCCTGGAGAGAAATGTTCGAGTTTTCTTTAAATAAGTGACTTTCTTTTCAAATACTTCTCTCACACAGTAGGGAGCTCATTTTAGGCACCTGATCGTGGGTCTTTCTTAGACAGATGATTTGATGGCAAGGAGCAATGATGATGGTGCTGGAGATGAAAGTGGGACTGGTGTAAGTGTCTTCTGGTATACAAACAGTAATTTGTAACTGAGAGATTCTGTTTAAAATCAGAAAAAAAATGCTAGAAGCAAAGTAATATGCATAGAAACATATGTCAACCTTTAGGGTGGAAGAAAAATGCCACAAAAGTGCACAGGCATAAATGTGGTCATGTCCATACTAAAAGAAGCTGACCATGACTAAATGATGTGATTTCAGTATAATCATCCTGATGGCTGCAACAAGGAAAGCCATTACCTGCAAAGTGAAGTTGAGGAAATCTAATAAAATCTAACTTCCTTGTACATTCTGTAATCTTCCCTAAATAGTATTATAGTGCCATGTCCAATTTGCATCTCTCTTCTCACATATTTAAACAGAACAGGTAGTGACACACTGTTCTCTTTTCAAATGAAACAGCTCAATGATGTCTTATTTTGCATTCAAAAGTAAATGTCCAGTTTTTTAATGAAAAGGTTATTCTTAGCTGATACATTTTCTTTGGAAAAGGATCTCAACCAGTGTCTTTCTGTGTGGTATCTGTTTATATCTCCTCTGACACTACTATATTCTGTACTTCATTCCAAGGCAGGTAACATGAAAACAATATTCAACTCATCAGTGTTACCATTACCATCTGTTGCTCAGATGCCATTTTAAATTCCCCAGACCATCCCATTGTGTCTTCTCCAAAGCCACCCTCCTCTCTCAGGCTGATCAGCTGCTGCCCTTCTGCTCTGAGCACCAGGAAGCTCCCTCTTCCACCAGGTCTCAAACATCTTAGCAAACGAAAGGCAATCACTTTCATCTATGTTTAACTGCTACTTTGTGTCCTCCACATGAACCTTGCTGCACTGCTCTGTCCCTCCTTAACTTCCAATGAAGGCATTTATAATATTTTAATGACCTCTTCTGCTCAAGCAGTGAATATGCTGCTCAGTTAGAAATCTAGTAAATCCAACACAATATCTTCTATCTGAACTTTTAGAGGATATCCACTTCTAAGAGTCAGCCATTAAACATTTCTAGTGCTGTTCAGAATTTTTTTTTTTCAGGAAATTCCTCTAATTTGGTTAGTTTCAAATTGAGTTATCAGCAACATAACACACTGTTCTGAGATGAAATAGATACAGGTGAATAACTAATTCAAAAATGTATAGACTATTACTGTTATCCCCTATACTGAACTGCTGACATATTAATTTCCTCACTGTCTTGCAATTTGATTTCTCATAATCTGTAATGTCACTCCCATTAATAGCTGCACAAAGAAATGACAGGTGAGCTTGTGCAGGGATGTTTTAAAGGTCACACATTACTCCCTGAAAGCTGTGAGATTAACACTTCTACTTCAGACACAAGATTGGTTGGCCTCTAATGGATTGTCTGTTTACTTTGTCACTGCTCTCTAAATCCTATAAAAGGCAGCCTTTTACAACTGAAATAAATATTCATTTTTTGAAACCCATTCAAAGACCTAATTACCACTCTTCCTCCATCAGCATTTAGAGCTAAGCTTGCCTCATCTGTTTTAGATGGGACAGAGACAGTTTTCCTCTTTTGCAATGGTGCTGGGCTGAAGAGAGCAGGGCTCTGTGAGGGTTCCCATGGATGGTGATGATTTCCTTGGCACCTGGGGGTGTTCAAAGGCCCATCCCAACACAGGCACAAACCCAAATGTCCTGCTTAGGCAATGGTGATGGCATTCCTGTGTCAGAGGTGCCAGGATGAGTGATGGGCTCAGCTGTGGGAAAGAACTGTCTCATTTGCCATTCTGTATCATATCAGCTGTACTTAAGAGTAAATATGATTTTAAATCCAGATGTTATATTTCATAATGGAAAGCTTTCAGTGGCAAAAGACACTTTATGAATGTTAATAGAAATGCTGACTCAAGAAAATGTCCATTGTATGACTGGTGATTTGCAAGACTTGCTCATATGCCTTAGGTGAACAAAGAGGAATGGTCATACTTTGGAATATTTAATATGTTCAACAACTGAAAATTATTTTGAAGTTAAGGTGCATTTTAAACTCACCATCTGTGTCATTTGCATGTCTATCACACCAAGAAAGTCAGATTCTCAGCATATCCAACAGTTCAGTAGAGAATTTCTTAAAGCATTAGAGCAGTGAGTGTCATGCTTGAAGGAATGAATTTCACATTTTAAGGACCAAATTTTCTGTCGAACCCATGCAAATTATACGTTAGCTGTTAATGAAATTAGTTTTTAAACTATCACAGCTCAAAAGTATTGAAAAAGAGAAGTTAAAAGTAAAGTAGTGGCAAACTAATTTTAGTTTTCCATTTTGCACAAACAATTAACTCAGGCTACAAAAAAAGCAGCTTTTTAAGAAAATACAGGGGAAAATGGCTTATTCTGCATATAAGGTAGACAAAAAAAAATCTGATTACTGCCACTCAGGACTGTATCTGATTCATACCAACTGTGCATTCCAGTTCAAGCATGTGACATTTAATTAAAGTATGTTAAAATTTGAAGAGTATGGGAAAGGTTTATGAAGCTAGCCTTAAAGCCTCTGTTAAAACAATTTACTAATAACAAATCAGCCTCATGGCTAGAGAATGAAATTTTGACAAAATGTGAAAAATGGTACAGAAAAAGTGCAGAGATGACTTCTCTTGAAGCCCAAGCTTGTGCTCTTGTAAAAATATGCATTTGTGCTTCTTTGTGTCTGGGTACATACCTTATTTATAGAGACAGTTATAGAGACAGCTATTAACCAGCAATTACATTTTCCACAGAGACCTCAGTATTGTTCTTGTATTTATAAACTATTCAAAATGCATGAGAAAATGGAATGAGGAGGGGGAAGGGTCAGCAAGGCAATAACTTAAAAAATTAAAAGAGTGACTGCAGCAGTTTGTATCAATTTCTAGCAGGCAGGAACATGTTAGATAGTATCTATACCATCTCCTGGAAATATTTGGATAATTCTTATCATCACATTATCTCCCTGGTAGCATTTCCTCCAATAAATAAAAGAACTCCGTATTTAAAGATGAAAGTCAGCATAATTATTAACTTGCTAAAAGGATCTATTTATGAACACTTACTTCCAGGGTTCTTCCCTGCATGTTTACTCTTCCCATTTGCTACATTCAGATGTAATTTCCTTGTGAAAGTTCTTTGTTTGTTTTAGGGCAATTAAGGACTCTTAGACTCACAAGGGCTTCTGACCCAGATGATTTCCCACTCATCTGGGCAATAACAAATGGATTTACATGTCTTTTTATTTTTGTCAATAAAGATGACATCCATACAGTGCCTCACTGCATTGAATCTACAGAGTTTTCTAAAACCTACATTTGCCTTGTGCTCTAAAAACAGATGAAGGGAATCAGAAGGGAAGATGAAAGCAGCTTTCATCTTTGGCCTCTGCTCAAGAAGAATGGATTCTTTTTCTAGTCCTGCACATATAGCATGAGAGGAATGGAGCACTTAGGCCAGAAGTAGTGATGGAAAAGAATTTAAATGTGCCTGCCCTTAAGATGGCACATTTAAGTTGTATAGCACTTTTTACTGGCAACGTTTTTGAGCCCCCTTCAAGGATAACATTTAATATGTCTGCTTTATATGTAAGAGATAGGGGTAGTGAGTAGCCAGGCTGGGTAATTTGATATTATATCTTTTCAATGATGATGCAGAAATCAAAAACGAAAACCATAACCAATGTTAGAAATAAATAATAAAACCCAGCATGAGTTCACAGAAAACTATAATTGTATAGGAATTGGGTTTTTTAAAGTAGATAGTCTTCTGCATGATTCTGGAATTTCATAATCATTTTTATTATTATTCTTATTCTTAAGATGTCTGATCCATTACAAAAAAAATTCTCTTCCACCCCACAAAAGACATGTAAGAAGATTATATTTGTGACATAGGAGAATCATAATTGAGATATAGTACTGTCATGATTTTTAACTATTACAAGATAAAAAATATGCCATACTACCTGTGAAGTATATGATGACTACAGAACATACTATATCTTGGGAGGAATTTTGTATTTTTTAAAATTGGATCTGGTCACTGACAGAGCTATGATGAATGAAATCATGTCACAGAAAATGTTATTCACTAGAGGATATTGTTCATAATTTTTTCTTACAGCATTTTTGAAAAATGAAATTGCCCATAACTAGAAAAGCTAGCTCTTGATCAGATCTCTGCATCTAGTAATGCCATTCCCTCAAGAGGTACTCCATGTATCCATCAATTCTAAACTTCCCCTCTTAATCAGTTCTAATTATTATAAGTTTTGTGGTGCTTTCCTTTAAAACTTGGTGGTAACAGAGTATCTTTGCCAAAGTCCATCTTATTTAATTATTGTCTGTGTAGAATTTATTTTTTTCTTTCAATTTGGGCAAACTAGTCTTAACTTTTTATTATTGAAGTATTTTATAATAAAAGTCTTCAAACCATTTCTGCTTTCTTGTCAAGCCATGACTCTTCAGCAGCCATTTTGATTTGGTCTGATATATTCTCCATCTACTTCAGCAAGACATGTGGAGAGTAAATCAATTCCAATGAACTGTTTAGATCCTGCAAGCATTTCTACTTATATATATATATATCTTGTTGATTGTATCACTTTTAGAAAAGACTAATGAGGTAGTTTATTAAAATCGCTAGGTTTATCCTGGCTACTGTGGTACAAAAATGATTAAATTGTATATATATATGCATATTCACTGGGGAAGATAAAATGAATGAAACAACTCCCTGCTTTTCCATTTTGCCTTTTTATTTGAAAATCTTGTCCAAAAAATACATATTAGCCATGTTAATACCTGCAATGCTTGCAGAAAACTAGTAATTGCCTGTTTTCTTATAAATGTATAACATTTAATACCATGTGTTTTCTGATTTCTTTGCAGGGTGAGGGGGGATGATGGGGGGGTAGGGATTTATCCCCTTTCTATTGATATATAAATTGCCCATTTTCTTTAAAATACACATACATAAACACACAGTTATGTGAAGTCACATCTGGGTTTCATATTTCTGAGTCATCCTTCTCTTTATACGCTAACCCATGCAGAGCTGCCCTTGGCAGTGTCCTTTTTTTAGAGCTGTGTCTGTAGTGTGGGATTCCTGTATTATATGTCACTTGCTAACTGTGTTCTGCCTGCCCAGAGGTAACTCATCAGCTACAATCCATCTGCTTATTCACAGATCCCTCATTGATTATTCATAAAGTAGCTATTTTAGAAAGCAGGTATTGGTCATATTAGTGATGATAACCTACATGCATCAAAAACCTAAGTGTTACCGTCTCTGCTCTTGCCATATGTGACCTTGAGAGCAGCTGGGCTCTGTGGCTTGGCCTTGGGTTCCATATGCACTCAGGGGTTGCTTTGCTGTGTTGCATCAGTAACTTCACCCATTACCGTGGGTTTCTGCACATATGGGTGATATTCCACCTGCTTTCATTCAACAAGGGAAGAAATGATATTCATGTTGCCTGAGGAAAAAAACCAACAGAATAAAACTAAAGAGAAAAGCCCCAACTATCCAAAGAAAAAGCCAAACAAATAAAAACACCATCCCAAAACTTCCTTAAGACTCAGATCCATGTAAAGATAATTAAAAGCAATAAAGAAAAGAAAAGCTATCAAAATTGGAAAACCCTCACACAGCTGACCCATGAAACAAAGAACTACTTCTAAATAGCAGCTGTGGAGATTTGCTGAAAGGTACAATTCTGGGAAATTAGCATGTGCTCGTTTGCCTTCAGCCTTTCTCCTTCAGATATCTCGAACCTATGTGTTGTTCAGTGTAACAAACTCCTTTTTGCCTTGAGACCTTCCTACTGCTTTTCAATGCCAAGATCATACCATAGCATCATGCAATTCTAGAATCACTGAATGGTAAGGAGGTGGAAGAGCCTAAAGAACATCTAGTTCCAACCCCCCTGTAATGGACAGAGGCACTTTCCATTAGACCAGGTTGGTCCAACCTCACCTAACGTGTTCTTTAACACTTCTAGGGGTTGGGCACTTCTGGTTTCTCTGTGCAACCTTCTCTGGTGTCTCAGCATGGTGCTAAATCTCTTTCAAATACAAATAAATGTTTCAATATACAGGTGTTCTAAAAAAAATGTGCCTCATTAATAAAATATAAGAAAAATAAATTTTTGTTCATATTTCAGTAGGTAATCTTTCCTTTCTTTCTTTTTTCTGGTGTAAAAAGAAATCCACTAAGCTGTTCTTTAATGTACTGCCTAGGAATTCATTTTGTCAAAAGGATTAATGCTAGCAAAGAGAGACAATACGGTTGGATTTTCTTGGCAGAGATAATTCCTTCACATCATCATTGATTATTGGCATTTTCCACTACAGCTGCAATATAGCAGCATTTCATTGGTTAATTTTGGATCCCTCTTATAGTCATAGACTAAATTTTTTCTTCCATTTTTTGTCAATTAAGCTTCTAGGCTAAAGATAATGATGCCTTGTGTGTGAATTCATTTATGAAGGAGGGGCAAATACTTCCTTATGAAGGAGGGGCAAATACTTCCTTGTTTCACTTACATTCCAAGAAAGGCATTTATCAGTCCTGTCATATTTTGGTTTAATTTAGACTATATTCTGAAATAGCATCCATTGTGCATCAAGGCTGTTCATTAAAATATGGTATTTACAGTGTTTGAAATATAAATAGCAAAGTCTTTTCATAAATCCAAAATTAAATGGTAGAGATTACACTAAACTTAAACTGCATACTAAAAAGCATCTGTAGACTTCTTGGAAAGGTGATCAGCCTGCTTGAATTGGTAGGCAATATTGCCTGAACAATGGTGATTTTAACCCAGAAGGCAACTATGATCAAAATGAGTTTAGCTCACAGTGAAAGTGGACTCCACAAAGCTTGATTAGTCCACACTTAGTCCTCAAGGACTAAGGCTCAGCAGATGTGCAGTGACTTGTGCCACATCTTCCATAAGCCCATGTCCATGTTATCATCCAAGGGAGAGAGCAGTGGTGAAGCTTAAACTGTTGAAAGAGAGATTGTGAGACAAAGTAGATAAAACGTTCATAATTTATTATCACCAGCACTGCTGAAAAATGCCAAACACAAGTGCTGTGGTTCTAGCTACAGAAAAAAAACAGGAATTGGAGCTGAACACATTTTCTCATATTGTCTTCCAAACACAGCTCAGTATTGCTCTGGAGGAACATCATTAGAAATACATCTTTTTCATACCTTTCTCCATCCTCTAATTCTCTCTTTTGAGTCTACCTTAGGTTCTGAACCATAAAAAGGCAAGAGAATTGCTCTTGTGTTCTGCTGGCTAATGAACTGAGGTCACACCACACCACAACCATCAATTGCTAAGATGTTTGACTTTAATCAGCAAGCACAAATTTGAGTGCAGAATTGTGAGAGCCTTTATGTCTCATTCTCACACCCTGAGCCTCTGGATGTCAACCTTCCTTCATGAGATAAATTATATCATTGTTATCTTGTTTCTAGGCATTTTAACCCAATTTCTTTCTTAAGATAATGTTAGAGAATGTTTATGCTACTTTCTACATTAACAACAATTGCAGCTTGTCAGTACTGTAAGCTGTTTCCTCTGTGGCTCTGGTACCCAGATGTACCTCTTAGCTGTGTCCCACCCATCTGCATAGGGGGAAGAAACAGGAATGTTCCCCACTCCCCATTTGCCCTAATTTTCCATGAAAGGAAACTCAAGTGTCTGAAAAGGAGGGATCTGTGCTTCAGCAGTGGGGAACCAGGAACGTGGCATGCAGCAGGGAGTGCAGCTGCACTGGAGCAGAGCTGCAGTCCTAGAGGGGCACTGCAGAGGTAACTGGCAGATATGGGCTCCTTGAGGAAACCCCACCTAGAATTCATTTACTGGTGACCTTTGTCACTGTCCCTTAAAAGGGATGTGTTTCTAATTAGGTATGACTGATTTCTACAGCAAACCAACACATTTTCTCAAAGCCAGATTCATATCATTTTCCTTATGCATTTTTTAGTAAATGAGATACATGTAAAGACTTTGCATTGTTTTTTTTTTCTTCTGAGTCAGCTTCCTAATATATTTTGTCTGTCTGCTCATACTGATTTCTGTTATCACAAATAGAAATACATCTTCTTCTAACAATGAATATTTAAATGTAATGAATTTTTTATATCTTAGAAGATTGGATCTCAACTTTTCATAAACATGTGTAGATTATGATTAAATTTACTGACTAAATACAATCTCTTCTGCATTAAATGACATTTAAAAAGGGTGAATCCAAATCCTCCTACAGAAAAGCAGGGTAAAAAATGAATCCAAAGCCAGGCTGCAACATCTGGTTCGGTTATTTGGAGGTTTCTATTCACTGTTTCATGAGGGGAGGTTTTGGCACAGTTTAAACTACACTGTTTGAGGCCCTGACCCTGCTACTTTTACTCAGGTGTGTAATCCCATTTATGACATTAGCCTGAAGGCAAACTGCAGAATTTGGGGAGTCCTGTTGTCTAGAAAGGCCTTCAAAACAAGCCTTTAGAGACACAAAATGGTTTATCATGCACAGCTGCTCCAAGAGCCAAGCAGCTGCCCTGAAGGTTGTTCTGAGCTCACCTGCCCAGTACCAGAGTCATGCAAAGGGACTGTAATCAGCATAGCAGAATCTTTCATCATGGCATAATTAGGGCAATACCACAATATCAAGGAGCATTTTCTATTAACCCAGACAATATCAGGATCAGGTTAATAAACTCAGGAATGGAAGAATCCTGTTAAAAAATGTTAGCCCTATTGTAAAAATGCTATAGGTGTGTGACATTCATAGAAAAATCCTACAAAAAGCACCAGTTGTTAGCACTGGCCAGAGTAGAGTTTCTATCATCTCATGAATATATGGACATCTTTTGGACTTTGAACTCCCTGTAACCTTCCTGCAGACTCCCAGTGGATATGTGAGTCCAGGCAGCTTATAGGCAACAGGGGTTTGTGTGCAAGCTTCCAGATGGAAGCTTGTCTGTTCTTGATGAATCACGTGTTGGGTACTATGAAATTCTAGATCTGCTTTATGTCTGCTTCTCTGCTAAGTATGCTAAAAAAATACTGCACCCAGACATAGGCTCCAAAACCATAAACAAAGTAAAATAAAAGGATTTAGGACGGTGTGTTGTGATTTTGCTGGGTTTGGGGTTTTGTTTTCTTTTTGTCTGACATCCGCAAATCTATAAATCTGCCCTTTGCATTCAGAAGAGATCAAGTTTTAGTGCACTCAAATTCAGAGAACAGATATCTAAGGTACTTATTCTATCTATATACAGCAGCAAAAATATGTGTGTGCTCATTCAAATCCAGAAAGAGGTCCAGTATGGCTTGGCTCAGTTAATCACAGGAAAACACAGTTCAGACAAGAAATGAGCAGTGCAATGTTAATGCACTTTGATGTCTTCTTGAAGTATAAAAATGCAAACTCTTTGAGACAATGTTTGAGGAAATCACAGTCCAGGGGTTGTGATTTAACCTGGTAGGTAGCTAAACACCACACAGCTGTTCGCTTGCTCCCCAGCAGAGGGATATGGGAGAGAGTTGGAGAAAAGGTACAATTTGTAAGTGGAGTTAAAAAAAAAGGTACAGAAAAGTAAGGAAAAATAATAATTATGATAAAAGAATCTGCAAAACAAATGATGCATAGTGCACCTGCTCACCATCCTCTGACCAGTACCCAGCTCCTCACAGCTAACTCCTCACAGTGTCATTGTTCAGCATGATGCTAAATTGTACAAAATGTTCCTTAAATCACTTGAGGTCCTGGCTGTGTCCTCTCTCAGTCTTTTGAGTCCTACCACTTTCTTTACTGGCAGGGCAGCATGAGAAGCTGAAAAACCCTTGACTTAGAGTAAGCACTGCACAGCACAACTAAACTATCAGCATGTTATCAACATTATTCTGATCCTAAATATGAAGTACAGCTAAGACATTAAGTTGACCCCAACTGACATCAGGGTACAAAAAGAAGCAAAAATCAAGGTATTGATTGAATTGTTGCTTGTTATAGGACCATATGCTATGAAAACTTAAGTCCCCAAAAGGTCTGAGATTCTCCTTTTGTAGCCATGCAGATGTGAAGATTGTTAAAAATTTGTGTGAGGAGAACTTTGTTTTACTGCTTCTGCTTCTTTGGAGTCTTCTTCACTGTACAAAAGAACTATTGCTTTAAATCAAATCAACTCCAGTGGGTATATGTAAAGGTTTTTCAGGGACAAACAACACTTCATAACAAGAGGCTACTTAAGACATTGTTAAACATAGTTGATTTTTTTGAAAATTTCACCTATTCCATTGCATTTTGCGCCCCCCACCCCCGACTCTTTGGATTTAGTTAACGTGATGCACTCAGAAATTCTGTATACTTGGGCCACATAAAATAAAGTCTTAATGTCCATAAAATAGAAATAGCTAAAGTTCAGTAAGGATTTAAATTAATATTTTTAATTCACATTTTTAATTCATAATTAATTTTTAATAAATTATCAGATTTTAAAAAGATAAGCTTTAAAAATCTACTTGTTTTTTGAATGCTTAGTCATCTGGTGTATATTATGTATAAGTTTTAAGATTTGTATCTGGTAAATACAATGTCAAAACAAGAAAAGCTAGAATCCTCACAGAATCACAGTACACTGATGACTAATTTTAAGACATAATTTTTTATGATAATGACAATTTTTATGACATTTTTTATAACAACAATATTCGACAATTTTTATAAAAATAGGAGATTGACAATTCACTGGCTTATGTTTTACAAGGCTAGAGGGAAAAGGTCTTTGAAGTGTCTCTTGGACACTTTGTTACTTTCTGTCTTTCATGAACCAATGTTTTTCTTGTTGTTGTTGTTCAATAGTCACATAATCAAATGATCATTATCATTGCCTCATAAATGTTGCATAGTTTTACCCAAAGGCAGAGAGCCTGATATCCATCAGAGTTGTTGTAGTTCTGCTCAAACTGCTACAGGTACTAGAAGTGGTCTGGCTAGGGAAGACTGGAGATCCTGCCATGTTAAATGACCTGTTGACTCTACCTAGACCAGCTTAGAACCAAATGATGAAGGAGTACTTCTCCATGAGCATATGAAGTTGTCAAGGCAGTCACCTAGGATTTGGTTCCAGGTGTCAAAAATATCCACTTATATGACCCCCTGTAAACTCTTGGATTCATCCCAGCTATGAAAATATGGAATTTATATTCTCTAACTTCCTATTTCTTTTTTACATTTTGTATAACTCTTGAAGTGTGCTATCTCTGATTTTTAATTGATATTTTCATTTAATCCACTATGATAACCACATATTTTCTAAGCTGCAAGGCTTTTCCCTCTATAATTTGAACTGCAGGATTCAGATTCAGAATCTCTTCTAGTCCACAGGGGTGAAAAAGCACTCTCAGAAATTGTCTGAAAAGCAACTTCTAGCATTTAGATAACTATGCTGTCAAGTCTTGCAGTTTTATAGATGCTTTAAATCATTATCCACCATTTATTCATTAGTTTCATTATATAGTTTATGCTCTACTCATCTCACTTGTGTAAATGCCATGGTGTTAGTGCCAATAGAAGCTAGTTATATACTGAGGCAGAGCTAGGAAGGTCTAAGAGTTTCAGCATAAAGCCACTATCTGTGCCCATAAAGGTGCTAAATGAAATCAATGCACTGTGCTAAAAAACTCCCTGTGTAATAAAAACAGGGAAAAACCTCATAAACTTCCTTTTGAGGACATCTCTGCTGATTCTGTGGTTTAGAGAAGAAAAATGCTTTACATGCATAGAAAGGCAAAAATCCAGGAAACAAACACAACTCCCCTCACCTTCTGAAATCTGAGTTTCCCACAGGGAGCAGGGGAAGCCTGCAGCTCCCAGGCTCTGTGGGAGGATGTGCTACCATTCCAATAGCCAGTCTCCTCGAAGAGTGGTAGTGGGATATGGCTTGCTTTTCACTTTATCTGTTTTTTCCTCTTGCCCTTTCTTTCTCCCAGATGTTTTGAATCAGCCCTTTCCTGCCCAACTTCTAACATTTGAAGAGGAAATGCTGTCAGGTGTCTTTAATTGTACTCAGCCTGTCTTTTACAGCCTGTATCAATAACATCTGAAACACTCATGTTTTCCAGGGAAAGTTTAAAGGGCTTGCAAAGATGTCAAATATATTTATTTAAGAGCTCCCAAGAAAACACCAGTTTACATATGAATTCACCCACATTAGTTACCACTATCATTTCAAAGATGCAATTCTGCATTTGTCAACTCAAAGGCATTGTGTGGAAAAGTGTATCATGAAGATTATTACACTAAAAAGGAATTCTATTTTTTATTTTTGCTAGAATTTAAAAATGAGACTAAATTAAACCATTTCATACTTAACAATATCTTCATCTGCCTACTGCACAAGAATTATTTTTATTTATATAGTACTGAAATGATTTTGGAAAATTATTGCAGGTCTTAACAGATCCTTGTTCTCTTCCTCACAACTAATATGGATTAATCAGTATCAGGTCTCAGATCTCTCGTGAAGTAATGGAAAGGATATTTTACTTTTTTTAACATATTAATGGAGATGGTTAGCATTGGTTTAACAATTTGTACTTACCAGGGTGAATTTCCCACATTCAAACCCACACAAGGGAGCATCCCTGTCGCTAATAAGACCTACAGAAGCAAACATTTTCCTGCTTCAGTGTGGTCATGATCTCTGAGTCAGCATGCCTAATACTCTGCTCCCCTCTCCTGACACAGCCCAGTTCACACAACACTCCTAAACCAAGGCTGCACCTCCCATCAACTGCAGCCTCACTGCTGCCAAAGCATTCCAGGCCACGGGGACCTGGATACATTTCTTCACTCAAAATATCAAGTCAAACCCATTAACTAAGTGAAGAGGTTAAAAAAATATCAACCCACAGTGAATGAAACCTCAGAGACAAATTCCCTATTGCTTTCGACAGAGATTTAATGAAATTGTAACTTTCTTTCTAGTTCCCCCAAACTCCAGCTTTTTTGCTCTATGACATTCCATCATGCAATATAATATAATTCCATCCACTGCAGAACCCTCCTGTAGTTTAAAGTTTCTCTAGAGACTTTAGATTAAAGGTCTGTCTAAATCATGACTGAACAGTGATGGAAAGGTTTTCAGGGTTTTTTCTCTTCTTCTGTTTTGAATATTCCGTTTTAGCATGGCTATAATGAGGCAATTCAAAGCTAATACACCATTCTGAGACTGATGATTTATTTTAACCCACACAACAAGAGGAGATGGGAAAAGGAATGCACTGTGATTAGTGACAGCTTTCATGGATTAGGAGTAGAATTTGAGAAAGAAGAAGCTGTTTTATCTATAAATTTACTTCAGCTTTGTGGAGCAGAAGTTGATCTGAAACTTAGAGAAAATGTTTCTCAGACCTTGACCTACATAAAAAGTAAGGAATAAGTGCACACTCAACAAATGACATACAATAGTCATATTATATTACCAAAAGAGGTACTATCATCCAGAAAATATGCTGATTTAAAAGAAAAAATAGCTACATTATCAGCATGTTTGGGAACTACTCAGGAGTCAGGTCAGCTAGAGAAGACAGCAGGGCACATTTAATGAACTGTGCAACTCTCAGCTCAGGTTGTGCCTTCTGAGACGATCAACATTCATAAAACAGTAGCACAGCTCTTGCCTTATCAATGGTTTTCATTAAATAAACTCAACAAAATCATGTGCTCTTATCTTAAAAATTCAAAAATCATTTTTAGGTACAATATTTACCTACAGAACTTATGAAAACTGGAAACAGTCTATATATGACTTCCTTTCTTCATAATACTTTAAAGAAACAATTTTTTTATATAGTTAAGGATCGTTATGTGTCCATAATGTAGCTAAGTCATTAGAAGGGAATAATTTTTCATACCTTAAAATATAATTTTTTTTTTTTTACCTCACAGACCACTGTGACTAACATTTTTAAGGCAACAAATAGTTCCATACCTTTATATGGGCAAAATCTTGTATCAGTACAGATCCTAGCATCTTCCAAAATGGTGGAAAAGATTACAGTCATACTAAAATCCATTTTGAAAGTAACATTAGGAAATCTCTAATCCAATTTCTTGCTCCTAAAAGGGTCAACTGTAAGAACACACCAGGTTGTTCAGGACTCCTGTCTTGAAAACTTGCAAGAATGGAAGGTACACAAACTCCTTGGGCAAGCTGTGCTACTGCACATAGGGAAAATATTCTTTCCTGATACACAATGTGACAGTCTTCTATTTCCCTGTATGCCTTTTTTCTCTTGTCCTCCGTCCATCTGCTTGCTGAACAGCATGGCTTCATCTTCACAGTAAGCTCTTCCAAGGTTCTGGATGCAGGGCTGCCGCTAGGTCTCTTCTGCCTGAGTGAACTCCAGTTCCTCCTCCTCATAGGTCAGGTGCTCCAGCTCATGTCCATTTTTGTATCTCTCTGCTCAACACAATCCTGTTTATCATGTACACCTTGTTTCAGGAGGGCAAAAACTGCATGCAGTATCTCCATGCAGTCTGATGAGTGCTGAGCAGAGGCAGAGAATCACTTTTCTTTGCCTACTGTCATGATCATGTTAACACAGCCCAGGATCTCTCTTTGTTGCTGTGCACACTGGTGGCTACCAGCTAGCTCAAGACATGGTTCATGAGCTACAAATCAAGGACATTTTCAGGAAAGCTCTTTCCCAGCCTGTATGGCTGCAAGGATTTCCTCCTTCTAAATTTCACAACTATGTGTACAAGCCTTGTGCATGTCCTTGATTCCTGCTGACCCCTTTCATGCAACCCACACATGTATCTCTGGATGGCAGTCCCATCCCTGGATGTACTGACTGTCCACAATTTGGTGTCATTTGAAAACTTTATGAACGAGCATTCCCTTACTTCCCTTGTGTCACTAATTCAGCTGTTGAATGGAACAGGTCCCAGGATAGTCCCCAGACTATGGTACTCCATCTGTCACACACAACCGGGTTCAGTATGACCTATTAAATCTCTAAATCATTTACTTTTTGCTCAATGATTTTTCTACTCAGCCAAACCAAAGCATCTCGACTTGAACATGAGAATATTGGGGCAAACAGCATCAAAAGTCTTTCAGAAGTCAAGGCAAATTTCTCTCTATCCATCCACCGAGTCATTTTAACATGGAAGATAATGACATTTGTTAAGCAATGTTTATACTTGATAAATACACCCTGACAGTTCCCAAACACTTCTTCTTCACGTACCCAAAACTGTGCTCCAAAAGAACCCAGTCTGTGAATTTTGCAAGGACTGCAGTGATTTCTGAATGATTAAATCTGGTGGATAACAGATGATACTTTTAAATATCAAAACAATGCTTTTTGCCTTATATCTTTATTACACGATGTCACCCTTATTTAGAAGAAATGCCTTTTCTGAGTAGTTCACAAGGATATTTGATAGACATTTTAAATATACTTGATAATTCTGGCTGGGTTATTTTTTTATTTCTATCCTTATCTATACCATTTAATTAGCAAAGAGGAAAATATTTTACTGAACTTATAGCAAAAATAACAATCCAGATCTGCAGATATTCATATTTAATTATGGTTGCACGTAATTAAGTGTGGCAATCTGGTGATAAAGCCTTTAAGTAATGACTCATAAAGAGATAAAAATGGAGCATGTGTTTAATCAGTTTGTAGCCTTCCACAGAAGCTGGCATAGCTCAGGTGCTAATGAGACATCTGCTGCTCAGGACACCAGAGAAAGCAGCAATTCACTAATGGAAAAACAAACCAGTACATTATACAAGACAGAAATACTGGCCTAAATCTTAAACTTTGATTGAATTTCAGACTAGCAATATTGAACAAACAAAGCACTTTCCCCTATAACTGTGTTTTTCTCTAGAAACAGGTAACCCAGCACTAATTTTGCCAAATAACATAAAACCTACATGTCTTCACAGAATTCTGAGGTTCTTCTAAGGTTGATCAGTTTCCATAAATAAATAATGGAATAAAACAGAAAATCCTGAGTGAGAAAATTAGAATATGGTCTTATCTGGCATAAGTGATAATGGCCCTATTATTGGTGAACATTTAAAGAAGTTCAAAGAAGCCTTGTTGTAACCCTCAACCTCTAACTGCTATATAAAAGACAAAGACAAGGAGGAAAAAATCCCACAAAACCCCATAAAAACCCAAAAAAACCTCACAAACCAACCAAATAAACAAAAACCCAAAGAAAAAACCCGAACCAAATAACAAAAGCACACCCTCTCACAAAATTTTTTTATGTCTGAAGCTGATGCAGTACACTTGTCTAAATTACAGCCTCAAAAACCATAGGATTGAATGAAGTTTTCATGTACTTTTAAAGACAAAGTTAAATTAAATTCTTCAATAAAAATACAACAAAAAGTCCCTTCAAAAGAAAGGGACTGTCCCTTACTACACAGCTTCCAATAGACACTGTCTGTGGTTTATACAGTCATTTTTAGATTTTATGGAACACTAAAATCTTACTAGGACACTAGAACTAAAAGCTGTCCTTCTCTTTAGCCTTTCTGTAGTAGTCTGGTCTCATGGAAAGAGTACATGAAAAGGCTAAGGAGTACTTAATCAACGAGTGTTTTGACTACTTTACACTGAAATTGTAGGACAGAGATTTGATTTATAATTTAATTTGGCCTCTAAATTGGTATCCATTCTCTGAACTGTGAAAGACAGTCATCTTTCTTAATGATTGCAGAAAGAAATGGTAACATGTCATCCTTTAACATCTCCCTTGTAAATTTGTTAATTAATTCATGTATTATTTAACAATACTAATGTGTCACTTACGTGTTTATACAATAATTTTTAATTTATATTTTGCTAATTTTAAAGCCTTTTCTTCCATAATGATTCCTATAAAAATAAGAATTAATTTTTCTATTTTATTTATAAGTCAGAGAGACAGATTGTTCATTACCTCTGCAATCAAGTTTCAGTTTGCTAATGGAAATCTAGTTTGACACTTATATAAAGAGACAGTTAATATCACAACTTCATATGGTATTTATATTTAAGGTGATTAGAGTGTTTTTAAAATCCAGTGATGTTTTACAACAATGTGACACATTTAGGAATAAATATTTAGTGTATATAAAGCTTGTTTTTTTATTTCTCAGTTCTTCTTGTTGAAAGAATTCATAGTAACCACACTGCTGCTCATACTCTGGCAATGCACTTTTCAGAACAGGTAACTTCAGTGCTGATGGAAGATGTCAGAATGGAAGAAAATGGTAACTGCAACCTGTCTATTGCCAAAGAAAATACAAGAGAAAATTCTATCATTGGCTTCTCCTTCCCTCAATATGCCTTTATAGTATCTTATGTCATTTCAGTCCTGAGAAGTAGCATGGTCTAGTACTTAAACCAGAGTCTGATGATGGTGTTACTGAAAAAATTATATTTATGTAAGAAGTCTATGCAGAAGTGGGGGAAAATATTGGAAAACTCTTTCAGCTTTAGTGCAATGGTGTATGATCCCTATATTCATGGTTAATGCTTAGTTTTGTACCCTACAGTGCTTAGTAGAGATACCAGGGTTTAATGCAGCCTTGTGCTAATGCCCAGCATCTGTGATTAATAGGTCTTGTGCCAGCTGTTTCCTTATTTATTCATGTTAGTGATTAATACATATATAATACTAGCAAATATCCTAGTTTTGAGAACATGGATTGTGTTTCAGAACAAAGAATGAATTATAAGAGAACTACATTATGACCTGATGGCACATTTGAAGTATTCTTAAGGAAGAAATATTATTTCGGTCTAGAACCATATCCAAACAAATGTGTGAAAATAATTAGCAAATATGCAGGCATTCAGGAAATATGATGAATATTTATTAACAGGAATATAACCTGGTCTCTTAGGATACTGGGCAGCATGAGGAGAATTCCCCATGTATCCAGCACTGCTAGTAATGTTGGCTTTCTGATCTGGTGAATTGGCTGGAGAGTTAACTTCCCAGCTTTGGGTGGCATTGGATGCTAAATGTACTTCCCTATTCCCACTGTTGAGGGAATGAGGATCAGTAGCTAGTCAGGACTACAAGCAAAGCAGCAGCCTTCAGAGCAGGCTGTCATTTAGAAATCTGGGCTCTTAATACACATGTATAAGAAATCTTTTTAATCCCTCCCTCTACTGTGAAACACACCCTTTCACATTCCTCATCCTTCCCACAGTAGTATCTGGACCAGACACTCAAATATGTCTCTGTATTTTGGAATCCTGATTTGTCCAAAAAATCTGTAAGTTGAGGCTCAATATAACACATTATGGTGAAAAGTAATGGGAGTAATAAAATGATGATGATGATGATGATGATGATGATGATAATAATAATAATAATAATAATAATAATTTGACATATCCCTCTGAGATTCCTTTTATTACCCTGGATGGAATATTTAAAAAGCAATGTTATTTTCTCAGAATATTAGACTTCATTACTCTAAAACAAATCCCAAATTTTGGCTATTTTTTTCTCCCCAGTTTAAAAATATATCAAAACAAATACTGTTTTATCTTAGAGGACAATTGAACTCAATGCTTAAAGAATTAAAGTATTGATATTTTGTAAGTTCATAAGAGGCCTGAAGATTAAGACCACTAAGACACTGGACCATATTTTATATCAAGAGCAGCTGAGAGAGCAGGAATTGTTCAGCCTGGAGATGAGAATGGCTCAGAGGGATCAAATCCATGTGCTCACCTACCTGAGGGGAAGGCGCAAAGAAGATGGAATCAGGCTCTTTCCAGTTTCCAGTGACAGAACAAGGGGACAAACTGAAACACAAAGCTCTGGACATAAGGAGCACTGGCAAAGGTTTTCAAGAGAGACTGCAGAGTATTCCTCTTTGCAGATATGCAGAAACTGCCTAGACATGGTCTGTTCCATGGCTCTGCAATTCTGTTAATTGTGGTAGATTTTGTTTTTCCCCCACTGAGTTTCTGTAAGGTGGGGGAGAGGAGTAATCTATTTATGAATAAACATAAGCAGATAATTTTAAATATCCCTTTTGTAGAGAAAGAATAATATGAAAGTTACAAATGCACTTATGAATCAAAATACTATTGCTAAGAGGTACTGAGCACCAGCTGGGGCTAGTTCTCATCTCACTTCTGCTCTCTTTTTATTAGCATAAATCTGGAAAATTAATGGCATTTTAGATCAAACTAACAATTACAAGTGAGATTGGAATCAATACTACTGGCATGAGCTATTTTCCCTTTTATATTGCAAAAGAGGATATTTTGATCAAATAAAGATTTAGGCTTGATAGACTTTCAACAAGACCCTCAAGTGTACTATTTAAATATGTCTGAATATTTATTAAATCATAATGCACCTCTATGCTGTGCATGTCCTTGGCTCAGTCTGTTCTGTTCAGAACAGTAAAATTTTTAAGCAATAGGTCATTCAGTGTGACAGATAAAAAACTGATCCACCTGCTCCAATTCAGAAGAGAAAGTCTGAAATTTGGGAGTCTAAAGCTACAGGGAATGATATAAAAGACAAGAGGCAATAATAATTTCTTACTCTGCCTTGGGTGTTAAAAATTAATTTTCACAGACCAAACAAGACACTTCCTAGAACTTCCTCAAAAACAAAGTTTTGGCACAATGCTTGTTATTATTACTCGTGTTTCAAGATAAATAAAATCAGCAGGATAAAGAAAAGGGAGCTTATGCCCCTTTAGGGGCATGCATTGCAAAAGATTGCTTTTGTGTTGAAGAGATTCGTACAAAAACTCAAAGAGACCATATCCTGACAAAATGCCATCCTTTTCCAAGCAAATTTTCTAGAGTTGGAAATGGGTCTCTGATGTCATAAATTATATCTCTGGTTCCACAAAAAAAACCAAAACCCCAACAAGCAAAAGAACAAACAAACAAACAAAAGCCATTCTCTTTCACAGCCTTACCTCATTGACTGCTAGATTACAATCCAGGTTTCCCTTTTGTCTGTCAAATTCAATAAACTGTGCTTATTGTATCATTTTTGCCAGTCTAGACATTTGCTCTCCATTTCTCGCATTTATGTCTATTAACTATCTCCAAATGTAATCAGTTTCTGCTTTGTTTTCTCATCAGCATTCCTAGTCAAAAGCACTTACATAACAAACTGAAGTGCAGAAAAACACATCTGTCTTATTTATTGTACATTTTTCTTACACAGGTAAAGTCACTGATAACCTTAAAAAACCCTCTCATTTAAATAATGCCTTGCACTTGTTTTATTATGAGCCTATGTCAATTTGATTGAATACTGAGGTTTTGTAGTCATTTGCTTCATTTTTCTTCAATCCATTTTGTAACCTGTAAGTCTGTAAAATCTACAGGAAAAAGTGAGAAATATTTTTTTACCTTTATATTTATTTTTGTCATGAAGTTAAGATGTCAGCCTGCTGACAGTTTGACACTAGACCTAGAACAGAAATGCCATCATTTGCCACTGACTAATAAGACAACTTCACAAGCTGCTGGTGTTGAACTGCCTGAGGCTCTTAGAGGTCTGGTAAGCCTTTTTGAGATGTTTCTTCTCTGCAGCTCTCTGCTATGCTTTTGCTTCTAAAATGGAAGTGAATTTTTAAGGTTGGGACTACTCCTTGATAATGCTTTTTTTCTGTGTTTGACCTCAGAAGTCAGTATCAATATAGCAAAACTGTTCACAAATTCCTGTTAGTGAGGCATTTCCAAAAGTAGATATTTCTGGTGCAAAACAAGAATATATTCCCATGATCTATTAAAGGGCTGAATATTTCCAGCTGACAGATGTGAGCTCTTCAAATAACTTCTACATTAGGCTGGAAAAATCATTTTTGGGTTTGTAGAACTACTATCTGTGTGGAAATAGCTGACTTTAGCCTCCAAAAAATCCCAGATTTATTGGCTACTTGGTGTCCTGAAATCAACTGAAAACATGAAGTCCCTTCACTGCAATCCTGCTTCCCGCAAACTGTGACGAAGCAGATAACTGCAATTCCTTTCAGCAGACATATCTCCTTGTGAAATGTGCAGAGAAGATGAGGATCATTTAACAAGCACTTTGAACTATTTTTTTTTTCCTACTCACACTGATGGGAAAGGAACATTTCAGGAATTCTGAATTTTCCTTCATTTCCTTTAGGAGTACATAGCAGTTTTTTCTACATCAGTTACCATGAATTTCTTGTGGTCACTGATGACCCTTCTGGTTTGCTTATTCTCCTTTTCTGTCAAGAAACACCATATTTCAAGGAAATTTTTCCATGTATGGATAGCACAGAAGGCTCATGAGTCAAGTAGGCTCCTGGTTAGGATATGTCTACATCTGCCTCTTGCACGAGTCTAACATTCTTCAAATCACTACTTACTGTCTCTGAGCACCTGACATATCTGGCCATTGCAGTCCTGTCAAATCACAAGATTACAAAATTATGGATAGAAAGTTGTAAAGCTGGAAAAAGTCATTTGCAGCTGACAGGCAACAGATTCTTTTGTAAGATGACATACATTTGGCAAATGAATTTTGTGCAGTTATCACTCTGCAGCAGATCACAGCTGCACACGCACAGCATCTGAATCCCTGAATATTTGCCGTGTGTGAACAATTGGTTATTTGAAAATTAAGCCAAGTTTTTTCTTCCCTTCAAATGCCACTTTTCAGGTGTTGCAGTAATGAGGACAAGGTGATGAGAGGAAAAGAAGAGCAGCTTTAGTAGAATCTGTAAGAGAAACACACATCATATTTTATGGGCAACATGAGACAGCATGAAGACAGTAAGAGGTAGGCACAGATTCCCAGGGAGAAGGTAAATTCATTATCTCCTTGCTGGGACAGGCCAACATATGCCCTGATGGTGTGTTTACATCTTACAAAGCCAAGCCTCAAAGAAACCACTTATGCCTTACCCCTGGCTGCTGCAGGTCTGGCTTCTTTTCCCTCTCATGTTCTCATATGCCAAAAAATGTGAAAAAAATACCTGGGGACTTAATCTCAGTTTTTCTTGAACACAAAATTACAGAATCACAGAATATGCTGAGTCGGAAGAGGCCCATCAGAACCATTGAGTCTGACTCTTTGTCCTGTGCAGGAAACCCCAAGAGTCACACCATGTGCTTGAGAGCATTGTCCAAACACTTACTGAACTCTGACAGGCTGGTGCTGTAACCACTGCCCTGGGGAGCCTGATCCAGTGCCCAACCACTCTCCAGCTGAAGAACCTTTTCCTAATATCCAACCTACCCTGACACAACTTCAGGCCATTCCCTCAGGTCCTGTCACTGGGCACCAAAGAGGAGAGATCAGCATCTAGTGCTCTTCTGCTCATGAGGAAGTGTTAACTGCAGTGAGGTCTCCACTCAGTCTCCCTTTCTCCAGGCTGAATAGATGAAGTTCTGCAGGAAATATCTGTTAAGAGTTACTGTTTAAATGGACTGGGAGCCAAAATATATAAATACAAAATCCACTCATCTTCCTAGGCTAATGATTATGATAGTTCAAGGTGAAAGGAAAAAAAGCTCAAGAGGTTATTTTTACCACTGTGGACTCTGACATACTTCAAGCTACTGCTTTGTGTTCCTCCATCAGACCTGCCTGATGCTCTCAGAAAATCTCCTGTATGAGTTATTTTCAAATGTCTCAAAAAGTAATGTTGATATCTACTGATCAAAGCAGACTGAAGTATAAAGAGACTGAGTTACACAAAAGCAAAAGCATTCATTAAACTAACAATCATCCTTTCCTAATATGTCCTTAGGCAAATACTTTAATGTCTGCACACTTCTCATCAATAAAACTCAGGATACTTGGGTCCTTTCAGCCTCCTGTTCCATTTATTTAGCTTACAAACCATTAACAGCAGTCATTATACCTTAAACTGAATGCCTAAGATAACAAGCTACTGATCTTTGCTTTAAATTAGACTTCTTACTGCTTCCACACCGATTGTATGAGTAAATTTTATTTAAAAAAAATAAAAATAATGTTATTAATAAATTTTTCCTCATTTAGGGATTAAACTAACTAAAAATTTTTCTTCCAAATAGAAGTTTTTTATGCAGTTATCCTGCTGCACTGCAGGGTTTGGAGAGAGCTCAGCTAATTAGGGCTGGCTTACCTACTGACTCCATGGCAATTAGAACTAAAGCTCCAGATACAAAATCCTTCAGGTTCATCCCAGGCCTTAGAACTGTTTATTTTGTCTATGTTTCCACCAGGAAATAGGATGTGGGGTGTTAAGAGATGCTCCCCTGCTTGGTAAGGCAGCCAAAGATAATCTTTAAGCTACTGAGGCAATGTAACACAGATAGGGTTAATATTTAGTATGCAGATTCATCCATCCACATTAACATCCCAGACTGGTAAGTGCCTAAAAAAATGGCTTCTTACACAATATTTACTTTAAAATATGTGATAAATTCATAAATGTCAGTTCTATTATTATCTAACGTTTGAGATTCCTGTCAGGATCTCTGAGTTCAGCTTATTTTCATAAAAATATTAAATACTTTTTTTCTCATATATTTCTGCTGTAAGACATGAGTTTGTTGTAAATAATACAGTATTCTATAATGTAAAATGTTTCAAAACCATTAATGTCTATTCTTGGAGTATCTGTGATTAAGAACAGTTTTAAGAAACATAAAAAACTTTTGAACAGCTGCTTTAATCCCAAGCAAAAACTGAAAAAAAAGGTGTCTAGACACCACAAAATTTAAAAGAAATTTTAAAAAACTTAATGAGGTCCCCAGGTGTTGTGACCTGTGTGGAGGAGAGAGTATCTTGGCATTTTGGACCACTGAAAAGGCAAGTCAATACATCTAGGTGAGAGATTTGCCTTTGATGTATCATGTTTATAAACATGAAGTCTGTTTATGTTGCAAGCTGCAGATGGAGACAGAGGGATCAAAGCTCTTCAAAAACTGATCATTATTTCCAGGTATTTTTCCCTTTCTTGTTCTGTTTGATTAACTTGTTTGTTATTAGTATTTCCTTTCTTAGCTGGTTGTGTTTTTTTATTCTGGGGCACAAGTTGTTTGCTACCAATGCAAATTTGTTTGGGTTCATGATTTAAAAGTTTGTTTCTTTTGGAATTTTTTACTTTCCCTGGGCATGTTTGATTCTGAGACTGAAGATGAACATGACTGAGCTAAAAAGAGAACGAAAGGACTCAAGAACAACTGTAGACTTCATATCTGTATTATACCTACAAAAGGAATGTCTCAGAGACAGAAAAAACTGACCCTAATCAGCTGAAAGAACATGATTCATAGAAAGATGAGAGAAGGAGGCAAGAAAAATTGAAGCACATAAGAGGGAAATGATAAAAAGGCAGGAGATTCCAAGAGAGGAAGCAACTAAGGCAAGATATAGTCATTTGCATCTCATCAGAAAAGAGAAACAGATCTTCAGCTTAACATTTACTATGCTTTTTGTTTCCAAACTAGTTAGTAATTGTTTTGTATTTTAAAGCAGACGTGGTGGCCTCCTTCACTTTTTTTTTCTGTAATATGAAAAGAAATGTTTCACTAAGAGGCTGAAAAACATGAAAAAGGAGTATGTATTTATATGTATAAATTATATGTATTTATAATTTTATTAATCTGAAGGTTGTATTTCAGTCATCCACACAGCCAGGAACTGGCTTAATTCTGGAGAGACTCAACAGGAACAACTGAAAGCTGGAACGAGAACCTTTGTCTTCTGAGAGCCTATACCCAGCCTCTTGTTCTTCCCTGCCTTCCCCCTTAGGTGGGCACTTCCAGACACTCTACAGGTATCATAGTAATGGTCCATTCAGTCACTGGGAAAACTTTAGGCTTAGTTATTCAGATAATAGGTAGAGAAGACAGTAACACAGCAAGAACATTCAGCTTGTTTGGGAACAAGTAAGTTGGATTTATATGGGCAGCAGAAATGTGTTACAGAAAGATCTGATCATATTTTATTTAACAAATATTTAAAGTATTCATAGCACACCAGTTCCTTCTGAAAAATTTCAATAGAAAATTCAAGATAGAAAAAGACTTGGAAAATTCTCTATGATTAATTGAATGTAACTATTATACTCAAATATATTCTATCTGTAATTATATATGTTTTGAGCTCCCTTGCCTCCAGCCCATTTTCTGCTGCCACAAAGCATAAAATAAAATTCATTCCTGGATGGAAATTTGCCACCTGACCTGCAGGAATGTCACACAATTTCCATGTATGGCCACTTTTATCAACCACTAGTAGCAAAGATATCCACTGGAGCCTTTTCCACTAAGATAAAAAAGATGATTAAGGCAGGCAGGAAATATCAGTGCACTCCAAGTTTGATCAATGTAAAGGAGAGAAGAGTAGGGAAAAGCATGAACAGCAGGGTTCAGGAAACAATGAAAAGACTACATTACATTTCTGTGTGAATAGCAGAACCTTGTAACTCTTTCCTTTGTACAAGGTAATCAAGTGAATGTTGCACTGTATATAGGCAAAAATTAGCACTGCCTGCCTATGTCAGATTCAGATCTTTATGGAAGTCCAGCTGACGGCAGTTCTGATCCAGTACAGTAGGTACACAAATATATAATTGTACATGTAAACCATTATTATGCATATTAGCTATACACATGCCTTACAGTGAAAGGGTATGGAAGTACACAGGGATAAACCCAGTCAGTTTCTCTGGAAATTATACTGGAAATCTGTACATACACTAAATCATATAAATGTTGGTTGTAATCACCTCTATAGGCTCTAATCTCCACAGGCCAACAGTGTGGTGGGCTATTCTGGTGAGATAATGGGAATTTCCCAAGAGGAGTAGCAAGGCACCTTTTAATTTATTGCTTTCTATACTCTCTCATTTCTTTTCTTAAGGAGGCATGCCAAAATTTTCAATTTCCTCATGAAGAAGTATTTCCAATCAATTATAATTTTCATCACCAGTCTCTTGATTCTTGCCATTTCCCGTGCCAGGTGGAACAAAACATGGGCGCAGCACACAGTCACAGGATAAATCTGTTAATAGAGTGAGAAATAAACTATACCCAAATGCTTATCCATAGCTATAGCATCTCAGTAAACTAGAAAAATATTTCTGCTAATGAACCTCATGGACCGAAGTGCAGATGAAAACACTTTGATCACCATTATTAGCCACAGAGATTGTCTCACTTAAAGTTAACCTCTGCCAATTGTCTAACAAAAATGCCATTAAAATGGACTTGAAGAATGGGGCTGAGCTAAACAGTCAGCATATGTTGTCATGAACAGGGATAAATGAATTCCATTAATCTTTGAAAGGAAAAAAATAATAATTTCAAAAGTTGCAACATCCTGTCATGGTATTGACTGTTGTCGTCTATGGGAATCTTGCTATCCTTCTGTAATCCTCTTCAGACCATTCAGCAGCATTCAGACCATTTAACACTTCTTCTGTGAAAGATGGCATAATATAAGGTAAGAAAGAGCTGGAAGAAGCTGGAATCACCACCTGTCCACAGTGCCCTTGGCTTGTCACTGTACATATCCATTAGGAGAATGAATATTCCATTTCCAACATTTAGTGTAATTAAAGCTCACAAAAACTCACAAATTTTTATTGTTTTTAGTACTGGTTCTTCTCTTTGTTAGTATCATCAAAAAATCATTGTCCTCCCACCAGCTATTTGACAATGTGTTAATATACTGCTTTCTATGTAATTATGTATTTGTACCCAAATTCTGTGAAGTTTTTCTTTAAGAAAACACTGTTTTATCCAAAAGAATTTTATTATGAATAAAATAGTGTGTTTTGCACTACAAACAGAAGGCCAGAAAATGCATGCTGTGATTGGTACATGTAGGACTGCTAGTGCCATAATACAGAGAATGTGTTTTGCAAACAGGAGTCATATAACATGGGCCATGTACATCCTTGGTTTTTGCTTCTCCTGACTCTTTTGCATATCATTACCATGCACAGGATGTTGCTGGCAAACTGCACAACCAATATAATTTGCATTCCCAGAGAAATTGCTCAAGTAGGCTCACAAGCAGTGGCAAACACTCAGAACAAATATCATTATCCAGCATTCTCATCCCAAATGGAGCTCATAGATCTTGAACTGGCAGATTTTACTGTATAAGTCAAGAATCCCATGACAGAGAAAGGCTAAACATCAGGAGTATTAAACTAATTGCTGACACTATGAACTTGTAAATAAAACCCACCAATCAATATTCATACTTAAAATCCTTTTGGCTGGTACAGACAAGTTCTGCAGATTCTTTCTGTAATTATATACAGTGGCCTCATATATATTTACTGTATGTTAAAGGCACATATGAAGTAAGTATATGCTTCCAAGTGTGAAACATATTGTTCATACTATTAAATGTTAGTGCCCTGTGGCAAGATAATTTATTTTGAAAATTTTGAGATGGGCTGACAGGAGCTAATGTACCCCTAAAGCTTTGTCTCTGGCAGCAGATGTACTTTTCCAAGAAATTATTTAAGGCATTACCTATGTGCTTCCTGCTTTACACTAGGAACAAAAGTAACCTTAATAGCTGAGCAGAGACCCTGGATCCATTAATTTCTAATAAATGTCTAAAATCTCTTAGTATTAAGTCTAAAGAACCTTAGTTTAGATAATTGCCGTATCTTCCTGGCAGCCAAGTCACATGGGCCAGAGTGAGGCATTTGGCAACCCTTGATTTGCATGACAACAGAGCTATTAGCCATGTCTGTATGTAACACTTCTAGTTGTTAAATGTGCTCACATTTCCAAACCAAATATCAGCATCTGCATCTGGCCACACTGGAATTGTCTGTAGACAAACAGTCAGCTCTTGCAGGACAGAGTTTGCAAGTTAAGAAGCTTGATCAGATGTCAGAGAAATACTGCTTTAGCAGTCAAGCAGAGATAAGTAACTGGTATTATAACTGGAAGAGTCATTCATGGCCTTTGTCTTTTACTGACTGTCCTTAACCCACCTGGACTTAAAAGTAACCAAGCAGGTCCCAGGATCCAGTTAACATGACTGACATCACAGCCTCCCATCAGACTACAGGCTGGATTAGAACTTGAACAAATATATATAACATGGAGTTCTAAAATACTAATTTTTTTTTAGTACATCATCATTTGCCAAGAACTCTAAACTTTTCAGTGCCACTGTATAAGCACAATGATGTCGACACTGTTCACTGAAGGGCTAAACATTCTGAGAAAAAAAAAAATCTAAATTGCCATCTGTGTGCAACTGGGCCAAAAAAATGTAAATATGTGCATCTCTCACATACTGAAGAAGAAGCAAACCTTAGAGTCTCATTGAAACCTTCTTTGACCTTCCCTTTCTTAACATTTCAATTGACTGTGTCATGAATAGTACTTCTTATCTTTCTCTAACAGGCCACTTCTGCTCTCTACCAGACTGACCTTCACTACCTTCAAACCACATTACCCAAAAAGTGTCAAGTTAACTTGTGATGAGACTGAACTTTGGCTGAATGGAAATCTATTTTAATGTTTTGCATCTGATGTCAGTAAAAGCACTCAATATCTCAAGAATCTGACCCCTAGAATCTAAATGTACACTGCACCATTAGATAAATTCAAGAAACTTACATGAGACCTGCAACTGAGGTTGCTGTACTATAACCAATGGTATTGGCCCAGAAAACTTGATTTTACAGGCAAAGGGCTTCTCATGACTTTTCACATGTCTTTTCACATGTCTTTTCATCATCATCTACCTCAGCAAGAGGAAAGAATTACAAAAATTACAGCTCACGAGAACAATCATTGGACTTATTCTTTGATATGGATGCCTAATGTATGGCAAAAATCTTTTATTCATTCATGCATACTAATAACCTAATCCCTAGCTAAGTGGTATTAACCTAGCTCTTAGTAACATTAAGAAACAAATGTTAGACTACCAAAGCAAGGGATGAAATTCCTTTAAAGCACATAAGGATAAAAGTTCTTCATTGTAAAGATGCCATTCATGCCTCTGTACTTTGTGGATCAGTGGCACTAGGCTGTATGAAAGGATAGTTTCAGTTTTCTGGTTTTGTGCCTTATAGATCCAGGACTGATGGAATAAAAAGCTAAAATTTAACCAGAGAAAGGCCACAGAAAAATCTGTAGAACATACTCATAGCCATGTTCTAGAAGGTCCTTAAAACCCCTGTAATGCATGTGACCGTATTTACACCCTGCAAATTAGAGAAAATATGAGTGTATTACAGAATGGTGTACTGATCTTGGCCCACAGGTCTATGTCTGATTTTCCCACAAAAAGACTGTTAATTTACCAAAACTGGATTTTGGTAAATTTGATTTTACCTTAATCAATCATCAGTCGGTGCATTGCTTCAGGATGACAGAGCATTTTAAATGAAGGTCATGGTGCATACTAGGCTGATTATAAACACTGTAGAATTCCCAAAACAAAGTGACTGAAAACTTCTTGGCATTTATTTTTAAATATAACTCTTAAGATATTACCAATATATAAGCCATGAGCTATTGACACTTAGTTCTATCAGATGTGACTGATGGGTGGGATGGGAAACCTGGCAGGGCTAGATTTTACACTCCAGACTCATTGCAGAACCCTCTTCAGCCATAAAATGCGCACACAGAACTTTGACACATAGGACAATAAAAATATAACTTGTTCATCACAGTTTCTACTGCATGCACAGATATGACACCAGGGCGTTCAACCATTGCAACATTAGACAATCATTAAGTTCAACCTAAGTTACTGGGAATAATGCAGGACTTAGTTGATAACGTGCACATGTCATGGAGGAATGCATTTAAAATGTGATGCTACATGTTCTTATTATTTTATTGGTTGGAAGGGGAGGACAGATATATGGTTTTCTTTTGATTTGGAAAAACTTTTTTCATTAAAATAATGTGTTCCAAATAGCAGTGGAGACTTGTTATTACTTACATTGTACATCACTTTCTCATTACAGGCACCTGTATTTAGCTGCTTGTAATTTTCCCACCCTGTAAGAATTTGAGCTGACATTTTCATGCTGAGAAAGATTTAAATGATAATGTTTTGTATTATGTTTTTTGTTTTTAAATAATATATATTTATCTTTTGAGAGAGAGTCTTTTAAAGGCAAAAACCCCCAGATAATAGCTTGTTCTTGGCACAAAGACATAATTACTTTGAAAAACTTCAGTACTTTTGTGTTTTGGAGCAAGATCTTCAAATTCGGCTCGTTGCTGCCATATATGTCAAGGATATGCTGTTCCTATAAAAAATAAAGAATAATCTTGGATAACCCTTCCAAAAGTCATGAACTTCAATCTGTCTTTCAAAGGAGGGCCAACTTAGAGCAGCCACTCCCTTGCAAGCAGCCTTATCTAGTTGAGTTGCAATTACCTTGTGATAAGCATCAAAAAATGTGAAGGGGGAAAAAGAGCAAGAAAGAATTGAAATGTTAAGTTTCAAAATCTGTAATTGTTGTTCACCTCCTCTGGAGACCCACATGGGACAGTTACTTTGTAGGACAAAGGGTAAGAACAGAGAGACTATGGATCGTTTATGTCAAGGCAAGAAATGACAAGCTTAAATTGCATGAAAAGGGGGAATTTAATAATGCTAAAGTTTCAAACACTGGGAAAATGTCTGAAGAGTGTTACAAAATAACCATCAAAAATGAAGAGAGGTTGTGATAATCATACAATCACAAGATTTCGGAAAAGACCTCTAATACCTTCAGGTCAGATCATTAACCTAACACTGAACCACTGAACCCTGTCCCCAGTCATCACATTTATACCTCTTTCAAATACCTCCATGGATTGTAACTGAAGCACATCCCTGGTCATCCTGTTCTAATGCTTTACAACACTTCCTGTGAAGAAAGTTTTTGTGTTGGGAAAAATGTAGACAAACATCTAGCACCAATAGTGGTGAATGTATTGCAGTATCCTTTCAAGATCTTTTGTAATCCTATTTTCTTTATAAAATCACAATTAAGATTGTTTTATACTATTTATAATTTGATAGTTCTGAGGAACATATTTCAAGTATTCTTTCAAAGTGTTTTCTGTCCTCATGGACATCATTAGGTTCTCAGAAACTATAAGTTTTTCATGGTAAAGTTACAGATTGCAAAAATTCAGGAAGCATGAAGAATTAATAGAGATCAAATCATATTTATTATATTAGCTTCAGGTTTTAGTGAGGAAAATAATTTAATTAGGAGTAGAATGTAAGCAGTAAAGATGACACTTGGAGGAGAAAAACTGCAATTATTAGTCACTTGAAAGAATCTTTAAAGATATAGACCTCTGGAATGAGGCTGAAAGAGACAATAAAAATTGTAAAATATATCACCAAGACCATTTCCAAGATGAAAAAGGTGAGTTCATCTGGAGAATGTAGTGACATGTCTGCTTATTCCAAGAGCCAAGCGTTTGGCTAGACACATACCACAAAAGTTTAAAATGTGAGAGATTTTTCCGAGCACTGAAAAAAGGGAAGGGTGTTTGTTTGGTATTGCAGGTTTCTCATTGAAAAATGGGGTCCCTGTTTGCTACAGAGATGGGGGATAACTACAGTGCTTATAACAGCTTGGGGAAGGTATATTGATTTTTATGCTTTCTACTTTGAGTTGTTCAGCCGCTCTGCACACCAGAGTCATTTACTTGTTCAGGATGAATTGTTGAGAAGCTCTGAGGGACTGCCTGCCTACTCTCACGCTTTCTGTCTCCTCTCTCACTCTCTTGCTCTCTCCCAGGTTTTTTCCTCTCCACTTTCTGAAGCTATTGTGTAAGCAGGGTTGCACATCTGCATGTGCACATATCTGTGTGTGACTGAAATCCTTCTTACATTAGAAATAACTGTAGCAATAAAAAGAAAATTTAAGTTCCAGTTAGTTGCTATCATAAGAGGAAAGCTTTGCCTTGGGATTGCTCTTCAGGTTCAGACTTTTTTTTTGTCATCAGGAATTTGCACAGCTGGAATGACCACAGTCATGCTGCAAGTAACTCAGTGCCTTCATAATACATGGGTGGATTAGCCACAGAATCAGCAATTCAGGGCTGGGACACTTAGGACAAAGAATGCTCATAGAAGAGCATGTGTAAGTGAAGAGACACCTAAACAGAAAGGTGTGAAGGGCTAGAGGCCGTCTCTGCTCCACTTTTGCTTAGACAGATGATCTCAATTAACTGATATTCTATCACCATGTTGGCTCTTGACACTAATTCCACTAATTCAGAAATCCCAGAGAATGGATACAGCATCAAGTCCTAAAGAGAATGACAAATTTTTTGGCAGAAACAGGGATGGAAGAGAATATGTACTATAGCTTTTGAAACATGCTGCTCTTCTCATCAGCTTCTCATCAGCTTAATAAACACTTTAGTTTATCACTCCAAGTAAATTCCTGTTTTCTTAACCTGAGAAACCAAAGACAATCCACATCCTAGGCCTTAATCAGAAATTACCCACCTAGAGCAAGCTACCAGTACTTCTGTGTTCACTTTAAACATTTCTGGAAGACAGACTTTTGGCTGACATTACTATTCTCTATTTTAAAGCCACACCAAATGATATGGAGCAAACCATTGTCTTAAGCTCTTCACTTTATCAAGAACAGAACATATTACATTGATAACATATTATCAATGCCCATGCTGCCTGAAAATACTGCAACTTAGCTTTGGGGGTGAGGATCTGGGCCAGGTTTTCCTGGGTTTGATGAGTGTGTTATTTCTTTGTTGGTTTGTGTGCTGTCTCTTTAGACACAGTTTTGCTACATAGCTGATGTAGTTATGTACTCTGGCTGGCTGGATTTGAGTTAGTTGATTTCATAACAGTCCATATGTTGGTGTGTTTTGGACTTGTGAATAAAAGTGTTGATGACATGCAAATATTTTAGCTATTGCTGAACAGTGCTTACACAAGGACAAGTCTCTGACCAGGTTTGTTACTCTGACCCCTCAGTGAGTAGGCAGGAAGTGGACAAGAGTTTGGGAAGGGACAACCAGAAGCCAGAACATATTGCCCAAAATGACCAAAGGGTTACTATCTACCATGTAATGTTATGCTCAGCATCAGAAGCCATAAATGTAGTTTGTTCAAAGCAGTCATTGCTCACACACCATCTGGCACTGGTTTTGCTTGTGGGGCAAGGATTGCCTTTTATCACTCTTCTCCTTTCTTTCATTAATTGCACTGTCTTTATCTCAACCTGTGAGTTGTTTCTCACTTTCAGTCATCTGATTTTCTTCCCCCCCCCGCTGGAGAAGGAAGATAACAAACAGCAAGCTTCTGAGCAGGGTAAACACACCACAAGTGATATTCAAGGAATGTCAGTGGTTTTGACAAGACATGGACTACTTCTGTAACAGAGAGGTCAGTATACATTATGTTACCCATTTCTTTCATCCCCTTTACATAGGCTAGCAGTAATAGGCAATACTTAGCCTAAGGACTCCTCAGAAGAAAAACAGTTTTCTTGCTTCTGTAGAATTGTACACAATGATGTTTGAAGAAATAATTTGATAATACAACAACAAAAATAAATTTCCTCAACAGAGATCTTATGAGTTAGAAACTCGTGGGTGTTTCTCCCCAGCACTGGACATCTCCATGTGTTTCTCACAGGGACCACTTCGTGCTAGAACACAAGTTTGAATTTTTAAATATTTCACTTTCAGAAATTAACTGGTCCTAATGTCATTAAAAGTTTTCTGATTACTGTGCAAGAGAACAATAACATGTGTTCCATTTTGATATGTAAATTACTCTTCCTGGTACAATTATATAAAACTATCTGTGATATGATCAAAAACACTGCTATGAAAGATATTCCCTGATTTTAGCATAGAATGTGAGAATGAAAACCTGAAAGATGTAGCGAATAGAATTCAAATAGTGAAAAAATTATGGTAAATAAATGGGAACAGCTGCCACTATTTAAACCTCTAACAGTACATTCATGGCAAACAAGATTGCTTTTTAAAACTGTCAATTTTAGCAGGGTAGAAAGTAATGTTTGTTCTAGTTCATTTCAGAGTTTTTCATAACTAATAAATATCTTGGCCATAAAAATTACTATTGAAACTGAACAGCTAACAGCCTGACTATCGAACAATAAGGCTACTTAAAAAGTTATTTATCAACATAAATTATTTTGCATAAATGAGACATTTTTATGCAGAAAATGATGAAGTAATATGCCACTGATTTTTATAGTGTAATACCCTGTAACTAATGGGATTTTTTGAAAAATCATTTCATGTTTCTAACAATTTTAGAAGGGAGCTAATGATTTTATATGACAAATAGTTATGCAAAATAAAATGATTTTGTGCAGTTAATGGCTTCATACAACTAATGAGTGAATACCACTCCTACAATTTTAGTGCACATTACTTTCATAGTGATCATTCATTCTAAAGATATTTTATGACTTTTGTAAAATTTATTGTGTGCTAGTCCTTTGAAGGATGTATTTCCATATGCTTCTCTTGGTTTTCTGCATACTAATGAATTTCCAATAGGGTTGTCACATATTAAAGAGTATACCATAAGAGGCATTATAAAAACACTTTCTTTTCACATTGATTTGATACTGATAGTCCTCTTAATTCACCTTACTGAGTTTTGTTAATTCAAGGTTCTGATCTAGCCCTCTGCTTGTGATCTCTTTAGTATGTCATTCTCTGTTCATTTGAGTTTTGCTAAGTTCATTTTTGTTTAGAATAAAAAATATTAAATCTCCTTCTGTAGCTTCAAAGAATAGAATACTTCATGACATCCAAGTATGTGCCAAAGTGCACACATTTTTCTGTAGCTAACCAGATCGACTTTATATTTCCAGTGTTTGGAAACCAGTAAATATGCTCTGAAATCTCATAACTATATTCAGAAGAAATTTTGCAAGCTATTTTCCAGTTAAACACATGAGCAACAAGTGCAAAGGGATGTTGCTTTAATATCATGGAAAAAAAGACACAAAGAAAAATGTGGGATTCCATCCACAACCACTTGGTTGGCTCCTTAGTTTAACCAGACAGCAAGAAGGAGATATAATACTTGTACACTCTCACCAGAAAGGAGCTGAAAGGAACTAGTTCCTCTATGACAGCTGTCAGCAAACTTCCTCTGAGATCTCACAAACCACTGTAATTTTGGTGAACTTTTATCACCCTCATGATGGCCTGGGCAGAAGAGACAAAGGAGTCAGGCTTTTGACTAAAGCCTGACAGTCCAGGTTTTGACTAAATCCTCTGCTAAGCAAATAAATATGGAGCTTTTTCTCCCCAACACTGACTTTCTGACTGTCTTTGCCATACTGTCTTGTCTCTGTCTCCTGTTACCCCTGATCTTTTTAAAGACTTGATTGAACTGACTGTCATTGTATCTCCTGCAGCTTTCCTCAAAAAATATGTACCAAATGAATTTTAAACAATTTACACATTTCATAACAGTAGAAACCCCATTTTAATTGAATTAATGATGAACTTATCATATGATCACAGAATCATAGAACCATAGAATGTTTTGGGTTGGAAGGGACCTTAAAGATAATTTACTACAACCCCCTCTGCCAAGGCAGGGCTGCCACCCACTAAATTCAGGTTGCTCAGGAACCCATCCAGCCTGGCCTGGAAGACTTCCAGAGATGGGGCATCCACAACTTCTCTGGGCAACCTCTTCTAGTGCCTTGCACCCTCACAGTAAATATCATCTTAACATCAATCCTAAACCTCTCTTATCTTACTTTAAAAATATTCCTCTTTGTCCTACCACTATCTGCTCATTATCAAAGTAATAGTGCCTCTTATTATAAGCCCCATTTAAGTACTGCAATGCTGTAAAGAGCTTTCCCTGGAGTCTTCTCCATGCTGAACAACCCCAGCTCTCTCAGACTGTCTTCATAGGAGAGGTGCTTCAGCCCTCTGATAACCTTTGTTGCTCTCTCTGGACTCTCTCCAACAGGCCCATATCCTCCTTATGTCAGGGACTCCATGTCTGGATGCAGCACTGCTACTGGGGTCTCACCAGAGAGCAGGGTAGAGAGGGAGAGTGACCTCCCTTACCCTGCTGGTCACACTGCTTTTGATGCAATCCAGGATTCAACTTCATGGGCTGCAAGTATGCACTGTCAGTTTGTCATCCACCAAAACCCCAAAGTGCTTCTCCACAGGACTGCTCTCAGTGAGTTTCCCCAGCCTGTGTCCTTGTTTGGGATTGCCCTGACCCAGCTGCAGCACCTTACACTTGGACTTCTTGGACTGTATTAGGTTTTCATAGGCCCACCATTGGGTTTGGGAAGGTACAGCCACACTACCATAAGGTAGAATAGCCCAGAGGTGACAAGGAGCCCATGCCTTACAGAGATATCTGATTTTTTGCAGTTTTAGGCTCTCAGCTTTTGGCAAGCAGGGAATGATCTCAGAAACTGCTTGTATTGATTCATTGGATCTTATACAATTTAGTTTTTTATTAAACAAGTAACTCAGACTCAAGAAACATTATTAAACTGGAGTTTAACCTCAATGTGTCTTGGTAAGTGTGGTGTGTTCTGCTGGTTAAAAGTCAACTTCATGTGAGCTGGTCAACAGCACAGACAGAACAAACTTCTTGGACCTACCAAATCAAAAGACAGACGTTGCTTTATTACATAAAACCATAGAATTGCCATAATACTTTTCCATGATGATCAGTAATGAAGTTTTAGATCTCCCTATAAATATTAATTGTTATTTAATTTTAGCTGATATGGCCATAATGAATCAAGGTTTGACATATGTGAATATCTGGCTGCATAAACAGAAAATAGTAAGCAAGATGAAGAACTATCAGAAATGTGTTTAAATTTTCCCTCCTGTTTCACTGTAACTATCAGGATAACACTGTCTTGAATATTAAAATGTCCCTTGGAGGGGGCCATAAGTTATTACCTACAAAAGGAAATTAATGGGAGAAAGGAAATTGTGAAATCAGAAAAGATATTTTTCACCCAGAAGGCACCACAAGCATGTCTTAAATCACATAAAGAAGTCATTCAGCTGTATCTTTCCCTCTATGTGACCTCAACCATATCTACATGCAACAAGCTGGGACTTTATTTCACAAAGGGTAGGGAATCCCCTAGGCCTCCCCAAGTGTGTATGGCTGGTCTATTCAGGCAGAACACAAAACAAAGAGACTAAAGACACGTATGTCTTGATCCTAGACCAAATTTATAACATCTCCTCTTTCAGACAAAAAAGAAAATTTCCTTTTTTAAGAACTACCCCAGAAAACATATTTTTGCCTCCACTTTCAAAGCAAAGTAGAAGGATTTTTGGTGAAATTATGAATGCTCAGTTCAGCTGGATCATGCAATGACATATCTATGTAAACATCGTCTTTCCTATCTTTTTCTTCAGTCTGTTAAATTAATCAGTATGGGATAATATGTGGATTTCAGTCCAAATTGTAATTCACAAGAAAACAAAAAAGTTAGTCCACCATCACTGTTTAATTTACAACTTTACTTACACATGTTTATTTTTGTACTGTGTACCATGTACTGTGCTAGAAGTTTTCACTTGAAATATTTATGCACTGTAATTTTCAATCAAAACTATTCATGCCATATATTAAATGCAATTGTTATCTTTACAAAGAGTTGTAAAGATCAAATAAATCTGTGGTTTACAATATGAAAAATACCATAAAGGATGGAATTTTTAATTTTAATTTTGGAATCTGAAGCACAAAGCACCTGCTTACGATACACAGATTTGTAACACACAGATTTATAGGTTGCAGTTTGCTCAGCCTTTGAAATTTTGGGAGTCTTATCATTAAAGAAGAATGAAATTAATATTATTATTAGAAAAATATGCCATTGACATCAATTTCCAGTCATTAAATCTTGTGAGATACTCAAAATTTATTAGGGACAGAGTTGATTTGTTTAGACCCACAACCCAATTCCCACAAGGGCAAATCTACAGATGTCATTAAGAAAACATAAAAGGACAAATCAAGCACAGTTAGCCATAGAAGTGAAAAGGCATGGCAGAGCATTCTCTTTTACTCCAGTGCATGAATTAATTCCTGGAAAGTAGCTTAAAAACAAAGCAAGAGCTGCAGGGCACAGAAGAGAGTGAAGCTCTAAGTGCTGCCATCACAGGACCAGTTGACCATGAGGGAGGTGCATGTCAAAGGGCAATTTGAAAATGTCTTGAGTGCTTTTAATGACTTTAATTGCTTTGGCAAATGCTGTTTCTCAAATAGGACTTTATTATGACTAATAATATACTCTCCCAATTTTTAAAATCCTGCCTGAACTGCAGCAGGACAAAACAATTGCTGAGTCCATTTCTCTTTTTTTCTTTTTCTTTTCTCTCTTAACATAACAAATAGAGGGAAGTCTGACACAGAAGAGAGAATAAATCTGGCAAATTCAATTATGAACTGCTGAAATGGTTACGAATGTCTGGGTCTTCAGAGCTAGCCATAGATATGGACAAATGTATGGCTGTTTCCTTGCTCTGTTTCTCAGAGCTCACCTTCCACACTGCCTTCTCCACTCTCCTGTGTTCACCCTGAGAGAGCCAGTCAAAGACCCAAAATACCACTGTAAAATGGAAAAGGGAAAAAACACTGATGTGCTGGAAGAAGACAAAAGGTAGGCTTTGTTATCACTGAAACTCTTTTCTATTAATCCCATCATTCTAAAATAACCGGTGATTAACCATTTTTCAGGCAGCTCTTCAGACTTCCACCAAAAAGTCTCTGTATTTTCCAGAAGTACAATTATATGCAAATGTTGTCAGAGCTGCTGGAGATAAAGACATGCAGCAAGTTCCTTTGTAGGTTTTATTTTTGTTCTTCCTGGCAGTTTTCATTAGCCTACAAGTCATTAGGCTACAGTCAGAATGTAAGGAAAAACAATAATTAAAATGGAAAATGTTATGCAAAATTAATTGTCAAATATATCTTGGAACAAACCCTGCATAAAGGTTTCTTTATGAACAACTGTACGCATAATTTTATTCTTGCTGTCACAAATACAGCTTACCGTATAAATCAATTGAATTCCAATATAAAGCTCTTTATTTCACTTATTCTTTTATTATCTATAAACACAGTGTCTTCTGCATGTCTCTCATTCCACAGCGTTTTTTGCACTGCTGTCTGACACTTTTTGTATGTCCTTGACTTTTAATACTCTGATCTTTTTTTTATTTTCACAGAACCATAGAATACCAGGTTGAAAGGGACCTCAAGGATCCAACCTTTTTTGGTCTTGACAAGATGGCCTTCTTTCTGTATCTTAAAGGTGTCTGACACTGGGGAATCTAAATTTTTGTTAATCTTCTCCAAACAGATTCATGGTTACTTACTAACCTTGCCTACCTACTAAAATATATGTCAAGAGGCTTTTTTGCAGATGGATTTTTATTATTTACCCAACAGTCTTATAATTTCCTTTCAAATGGACTTCCTGAAAAAAAAAAGCAGTCAGCATTCCCTGATTGTTACACTTTCTTATGGCTTTTATTAATGTGTATTCAGACAGAGCCCAATTCACATATCCATGTAATTTCATTAACTGTAATCCTTCCTGCAAGCTTCTGACTAATTTTTATTGTCCTCAGGATACCCTACCTCACAGGTCTGGGGGAGTGTTTTTGGTCCACTGCCAGATGATCAAATGTTCCATCTCCATCATCTTTGTAAATATTGACTACAGACTGCTCAAATGTGGCAGTTTTTCTTCTAAATGTAATAATCCTGTAGCAGTTTCCTCTAGCATATCAAAATTAGCTGTTCTCCATTTTTATGCATGAATGTGTTACAAATCTCTTGAATCTATCTGTTCACATATGAGTACAGATGGTTTGAGAATTGAGCTTATATTTTCCCACTTGGGAGTTTGTTATGTTTCGAGAAATGTAACTCCTTCTCTAAATGGTACAAACATAAAGGGACTCCAAGTATCAGTGGGGTATCACTGTGCAAGAGGGGAAGTAAATTAACAAGGCATTACAAAGGAGTTCTTTATTCCCTCACAGATTTTTGTTTCCTGGGTAAGAAATCAACTGCATGCAAAAGTAGGCTAGAGCTTGTGCCATTATTCATGAGTGTGGACTGCACAGTGTCCATCCAACAGCAAAGACAGTCCAGAATAGCCCTGGAGGCACCTGCCATCAGTGCTCTGGGCAAGCAGGGGCCTGGCTGAACCAATGGATGCCTGCTTGCAAAAAAGCTGGCTTGTTCTGCTAGTCAAGAGTCTGGTTTTAGTCCACTGAAAGCACTAGTCACTAGCTGGAAGTTAGAATAGCTCTGCCATCTTAACACACAGGTTCAGAGCACAGTGACACACTGTGTCTGTCACCTAAGGTGTAACTCCATTGCAACCACTGCAGAATACATCATGTTAACTGCATGTCTGCTAGAAACCAGAAAACTCCTGCTCACTGAATTTTGAGTATTTTCTGTGTAACAGCAGGAGAGGCCACACACTAATACAAGTTGCTCCTTGAGCCTGTTTGATAGGTACCTTTTTTCCCCTGTTTTCTTCTTCTCTCCCTTTCCAGAAAGTCTTTCTAAACTATTTGGTTCAATGCAGAGCTAATTTATCATGTGCAATCAGAAGCTTTATCATGTTCACTACACACAGGTGACCTTCAACTCAGTGATTACCTTCTGCTTATTTCAACCTTGAAAACTATCTCAATCAAGACTGTGTGGTCATCAAACAGGCTAAAGGCAAGAAGCACATTCTTTGCTAAAAGGTCATTCTCAATCATTTTCAATCCTTTTGGTAAGGTGGTTGTAGAGGCCATAAATAACGTTGGAATAGCAAGGCCTCCCACGGATTTTATGAAGCACATTTGTAATTATTTGCTCTTTCCTGCTTCTGGGCTGCAACTTTTCTAAGTTTTTTACTTAATCTTGGGCATGCTTAGATTTGATAAGGCATCCCCTTTGGACAGGGATTAAGATTTGACAAGTAATAAAGAGAACTCAGTAATATTTTTCTGACCAATCTGACAAAAATCAGTAAAGTTTTATTTCTTTGCAGTGTTCAGCTGTAATTATTCTGACATTTATGATTCAAACTGCCAAAAATGCCTTGAAAACTACATAGTAAACTCAGGGAGAAAACACAGTGAACAGAGAGCTAGAAAGAGAACAATAAAGTCATGTAAAATCTTGCCTTTAAAACAGCAGTAAGCAATTCAATGTGCATTTTGACAAGTGTTCACAGATGGGAGAGAAGAAAGATTTCATTTTTTAACTAAGATATCACCTTAAGAAATAAGCATATGCTGACATAAATATATTGAAAAAGCAGAGAAACGGAAGTAAAAGCATATAGAAGTACAGAGCTGTAAAAGTAGACAGAAATACATTCGCATAACACAGAAGAAAAGTACATTCAGTAGTCAGGTAACAACTTGCTGCATAGAATGAAAAATGGCTGCAGTGTCATTGTCAGCTGGGGAATTTAATTTTGCCTGACCAGTACCACAATCTACACAGTACTAAAAACCACTAGAAGGTATAAAGACAACTATGAATGAAAATAAAATGTGATAGGTGTGTAATTGTTGTTAGTAAAACACATGAAAATAGCTATCCCACACATGGTGTTTTGACACCTACAGTTTTTTAGGTTTTACTTTTGATACTGAAAATTCTCCATTGCAACTGTGGCCAATGAAGGAGGCTAATTCAAAACATCATCCTTTAAGCCAGGGGATGGCATTAAGTGACTCCTTTCACTAAAGCATATAATGCAGTGGTTTCACAAAATTCTCTGATTGATTATGTCTGAAAGTTCAAAGCACACTATCAAAAATGGCAGAGCAGCAACTGGAATGAGATATATAGAATTTTTTGCAGGTCTGACCAACAGGAAAAACACTGAGTAGTATTTGAAATGTACCTGAAATTTGACAAGCTGCTCTTTTTCCAAGTCCAATACTTTCTGGAAAGATTTGGAGTTACATGTGGATTGCATATTCTGTCTTTATATTTAGATTGGTTTATAAATGTGAAAAACGAAAATATACAGTTAGAATATTCTCTTGCAATAATATCGTTCTTCTACATCAAAGACTGTGCACATATAAGTGAAAATAAGTTATAAAGATAATGGTAATGTATTTCACCAGAGCTGACAGATACTCTACATAATGGAGGCTTTACAAATGTATTCTTAATAATGTAGAAGTAAAATATTTTTTCATGGTTATAGTGCTACCTCGGAGCTCCTCCCAGGATAAGCATGATTAATACAACTATAGTACTACCCCCTCTCTTTTTTTCACTGTTTCTCTCAACTATTCCTTCTTACAGTTATTTAACAGGCATTATTATAAAATTAGACTACCACATTAATCTGTACTGCATAAGTAAACAGAGTTGAATACTGTATGGGGCATAACTGGTCTGGAAAAGTTTCATGAAAATGTGTTTTTCATTGGAAAACACTGTTTTAAGTTTTGTAGGTCCTTTGAAGTTCAAGTTTAATCAATCATCTTTTGGAGTACAGTCTCAAAGTGCTTGTCAAGACTCTGCCTGACACTTTCAAACAAAAAAGCTTTAATTTTAATTTTTAATAAAACCTGTACACTTCTGTGAACAAAAATATTATCTTGTATAGGAGCGATATTCTTTTTTATTAATAAATGACAACATTTCATTGTAATTCAGAATGTGCACCATTCCTATCTCAACATGTAATCTTTGAAGAAAATTTTTTCTCAGGTTAATCTACATGTCTGCTCTGAGTTCCTCCTACAGGAGCCAGGCTTCCAGTAGGTCCCTTTCAGAGACTGTCTCTAAGATTTCACAACTTATCTGTCAAAGCAGAGAAGGGCCAAGAAGAATAACAGAGAGAAAGAAGGAACAATTCTCACAGTCAAAATAAGATTCAAATGATATGTTGATTTTGGTCGGGGTAGAGTAAACTTTCTTCACCTTGGCTGGTATCAGGCTGTGTTTTGGATTTGTGCTGAACACAGGATTGATAATATAGAGATGTTTTTATTATTGCACAGCAGGGCTTACACTGAGCCAAGGCCTTTTCTATTTTTCCTATTTACACACTGACAGGGAAGTTGGGGGTGCATGGGAAATTGTAAAGAGACACAGCTGAGACAGGTGACCCCTATATGCTCAGCATATAGAGTGGAGGGAAGGAGGAGGAAGCGGGGACACATCTGGAGTAATGGAGTTTGTCTTCCCAAATCACCATTACATGGGATGGAACCCTGCTCTCCTGGAGATGGCTGAACACCTGCTTGTCTATGGGAAACAGTGAATTAGTTCCTTATTTTTCTCAGCTTGTGTGTACAGCTTTGGCTTTCCCTATTAAACTGTCTTTACCTCAGCTCAAGAGTTTTCCAGCTTTTCTTCTTAAGATTCTCTCCCCAGTCCTGCTGGGGGACTGAGACAGCAACCATGCAGGGCTTGGCTTCTGGCTGGGGTTAAACCACAACTAATGGGTAACATTTTATTAAATTGGAGCTAGTCCATCTAATGATCTCCTACATCATATTTATAAGCAGATTAGGAGTGGTTAAATGTATGGAACATGGCCTTTCTGTGTCTTTTACAAGTGTAAGTCTAAGAAACCAGAGGACTCAACTACAGGTTTACCGAATATTTCCCCTTAGAATAGCAGATCCCTCGTGAAGGCATTGACAGGGATATCTCAAACCTGAATGTGATTACTCCCTTCAAGTAATGAGAATAAACTGCTTAAATTGCTTGAACTGAAAGTGTACTTTTCATTACAATGTATGAATACACCTCCCAAGATAAATATCAGGATGACATCAGGAAAAAATGGCAAATTAAATATTTTTGACGTCAGCAAGTGGACAGTTATCATCTTGTCATCTTACAGATAATAGATGTACTTCTGCCTACCTCGTTTGCCACACTATTAACATGGGGGAGTTACAGGGAGTAAGATATGGACAATGTGAAGCAGCAAAAAGTGATAAATGACTAACAGAAATTTCAGCTGGAAAAAATAACTAGAGAAAAGCATTAGTTTTAGCTGGATATATGTTTAAAATAGCAGTTGCAATAGCAAGTACTTTGTGTAGGTTGGCTATGAAGACAATAATTNTGGAAGCGACCGTAGTTGGGCTACTCCTAAAGGGCTTGGGGGTTCTCAGAGAGCCCCTCCCGCAAATTCTGCTGTTGGGTTTCTCTACACCGCAGCGGGCCGGGCCTGGCCTCAAACCTCAGGGAGAGAAGACCAACATCCCTCTAAACCAAGTTGCTCAAGGCCTCATCAAACTTGGCCTTTAAACACTGCCACAGATGGGGCATCCACAAATTTTCAGGGCAAAATATAGCAAAATACTAGTTAATATTTTGGTATAAAGGTTTTTGTTTTTATGTAAAAACTTAGTTCTAACCGTTAACTTTTGATTAATAAAAGACTTCAAGCAACTTTCTGTGAAATGCTGCTGAAAATATCTCTGAAGGAACCCCACAAGAGCTGACTAGCACATCTGGGCCATTTAAATAATGTGTCTGGGCAACAAATGTGGTAAAACACACCCTTTGTGCATTGGTACACTTCCCCATGAAATTCTGATTCTTTACCCAGAAGAACTCAGGTTTGAAGATACCTCCAAAGACCCTGTTCATGGGACTCTAGATGAGATTACCTACTATCTATCTCTAACAAAAACCTCTACTGATAGGGCCAGTACCACACCTCTGCTGGGGAGGTTGTTCCAGTGAATGGTTGCTTACAGTGTAAAAATATCTTTCTTATATCAAGGGGAAACCTCTCCCAACTGGTACCCACTGCCACTTATCCTCTGTGTAGCTCTGTGTGGAGAGAGAACTTCCATCCTCTCTAAAGCCACCCTTTATGTACTGGAATCCTGATATGAGGCCCTGAACCTTCTCTTCTTACACTGACATGGTGCTTCCCTGCTCTCTCAGATCTGCAACATGAACCAATGACAATTACAATTCTTTATATACATACAATGACTATATATAATATACTGATATAAAGTTGTGTGTGCATGGTTACCAACACAGAAAAAAACTAGCAAGAAAATTCCTTTCAGTAACTGTTCCTTAAAAAAAAGTATTAAGTGTGTGTCTATTTGCATAATGACATAATAAGACAGAGAGAGGATTGTAAATAACCCCACAGAACCTGTATGCCAAAAACTGTGACTCTACTTCCATGTTTGGGGGCCATGCATAATTTTGGTGATATGCATAAGCTATGTTACACAGCAATTTGGGTTATCATAGCTGTTCCTTACAGCATGAAGCTAATTGCATCTCAAGTTCTTTCCAGGATGGCTGTTGCTGTTGCCAGAAACAGAATATTTTTATGAAGCTGCTGCACTTTCAGCACATGTATTTATTCAGTCAGTTAGTGTACAAAACCTTGGTGAATTGCTCTGGGTTGTGGGATGCTCCCAGGCTCCATTTTCAGCTCTGGGACTGTTTCATCTGGCTTGGTTGAGGGCAAATGACTCGAAAATCCCAATTTGAATTTCCCATCTGTGCAAATGCAGATGATAAAACTAGCCTATCCCACAGAATGACAGCAGACATAATTAGTTAACATTTGCACAGCCATCTCAAAGTTCTAAGTGTGATGCTTGCCAGCATGTCCAAAGGGATTTTTAAGTAACGATGTTCAGTATAAAGGAAGAGAAACAGAAGTTTAAAATTTCCTGTAAGTTTGTAAGAAAGGGGTCAGACATTCTCAAAAGCAAAGGTAAGAAAATGTTTTACAGGTAAGGTTGCATTACATAAATACGAGAATCAATCAGAGAAATCTCACTGAAGCAATGTGCTAAGAAATTGATGGGCTTCTAACATATGGGGAGAAAAAGGTTTACTTTTTAGTGGAAATGCCAATCTAACAAGCAAAAAACTTGAAAAACAACAACAATTCTTCAAAGTCCTAAATGTAAACAAAAATTAATTGAAAGCATATCTGTAATACAGTAAAAAGGGCCCTTAATTCATTACTTATAATGAATAATAAATTACTTATCTGTTGGGGTTTGTGATTCTCCATTTGTATTGGTTTGGTCCGAGCTACCCCCTTTTGCCGTTTGCACTTGGTTCTGCCTGGTCCACCTCCCTGATGCACCCCTCCCTGAGCTCCTGTCCATCTCCCCTGTGCCCTCCCCTGGCACCTGTCTGTTTCCCCAAACCTCGCCCTTTGCTCTAGAGAGTTCTGTTAGTACTTCTTGATGATTTGTTGTTACATGCTTGTCCTTCCTTCAAGTTCTCCCCATTGCTCCCAGTTGATGCCTATCCAAGTTGTAACCACACCTGGATCCCTTCTGATTGGTTCTCTGTTACTGCTCCTCCCCCTGTTAAAAGGTGTTGCACAGCCCAGAGAGTTGCTCCTTTTGGGCAGTCCCTCTCGGGGTAATTTGCCAAGCTCAATAAACCCTGAGAACTCAGACCCCCAAAGGAGTCAGCCTCTTTTTCCAACAGCAGCAGGAAGGTTTCTACCACTCTTGCACCCACCGGGGTCTGTGTGTGGCCTCGGCCCACAGATCGTGGCAGGGTCACCTCTGGGCAGAGCTAGCCCTAGAAGAGAGGGACCACCTGCACTTATCTAAACAAAGTTTGACTAAAAAATACTCCCTTTTGTATCAGGCCACAGCTTAACTGCACAGAAAATACTTTATCGCTTGAATTATGAGACAAAGCATTAACTGCTAAATGGGACCCAGGTGTGAGTTCCAACAGGGAGGACCAAGTTAATGAAAGGAACTTTACCTTCAAGTGAGATGAGCTGCTGAATATCTCAAAATCAGTATCTCAAATTACCACCTTGTATGATACCAAACAGCTGTATATTAACTTCAGTTTTGAGGGATCAGTTTAATACTGGAAATTACAAAACCACCGTACCTATTTCTCAGCTAACCTTCACTTAAATTCATGTATAGAATGTCTTAAAGCTTAAGTAAAGATTTACTGGCATGCTAATCAGACTGGCTTTGTGAAAAACGATGACTTTCCTTCCTAATGCAGGTAATTTAACAGCTCTACACACAAAGAACTACACACAATTTTACTGACATAATTTCTCATATCTGAAAAAAAATCCTAGAAAATAAATGAAAAATAACCCAAAACCTTTTGGCTTAAGTGAGTTCCCCAGCATCACATGGCAGAGAAAAACCTTGCATCATTACCTTTTTTCCATGATCCAATTACGAAAGTTTTAGTGCTTCTGCATCTCAGCACTGCTACAAAGCCAATGTGAAATTCTATCCCAGTGCTCTCCATGAGAGAGCTATTCACAAGCTAGGGCATACTTATTTTCATACACTTACTTTCTTCCTTCCCCAGATCAGTGAAGCAGTAAATAGAGAGGGGAAAAAGAGGTTCTCTCCAAACAGCATCAGATCAGTGGTGCAGGAAATAGCAAGCAACTCCCTGCAGGAGCATATGCATTTTTAGTAAATTCTACCAGCAAATGATAATCAGCCAGTTAATTATATTTAATTGCTCTCTGCCTCAAAACAATAAATAATGAGAGAGATCAGTGCTGCTTGTTGGAGATTATAACTTGACATAAATGTGAGAAACATAAGCAAATGAATAAATACTGAGTTCCTCAAAACTGAGTTTAAAAATAAATAAATAAAGCCTGGGTGTAAATTATATCAATATTGGCCAACACATATCTACAGAGCCAGAAATTTCTGTTTAAAATATCCCAGATTTTTTCTGAGAAAATTGCTGTCAATGAATCTGTGTGATGAAGGCACTGCATGTAGATCTTTTGGACATGAATATTTAAGGGAAGGAATAAATTTTCTAAGTTGAGTGGAAGCAAGAGAAATGGAGTAGAGAGAATAACTTAAGCAAAGGAAGGATGTTAAAGATGGTAAGTGTTAGGTTCCCAGAAGAAGATACAAAAATTCCATCAGGGATTTACTTGAAAATATATTAGCCAAAGTGTCAGTAAACAGACTGCAGGGGCAACCCTAAGTAGAGAAAGAGCTGGGCCTGGTCATGCACTGTAGCTGGTCTATTCCAGTTTAACCATCAATAGCAAGCATGATTGAACCCCACAGAACATGGATTGTTTAATTTATTGCAAAATTCCCCTTGGCTTCTTTGAATAAAATTTAAAGTTAATTTATTTTTAGTGCTTTTGTTTCAGATTCCATAATGAGAGTGAATTTCCATTGTGGTTGCTCTTGCAGCTGACAATCAAATCTGCAGCTGCAGAGAATTTTGTGCTTCAAATCAGAGAATTACTTCCATTTTCAAACTCTGTATTGTATCACATATTTCTTATTTTCTTCTATGCATATGTGTGTATATATATATATATATACTTTAAAATGCAGATTATTGTTCATAATTTAGTAAAAAATTGCATCTTTGAATAAGGGTCCCTTCAACTTAAGTCAAAGTCAAGATAAAGAACAGATAAAATCTCAGAAAACACAACTAGTTATGGTGCTAAGGTGTATGGGTGGGAACTGATAGAACTCTCTGTGAAAAAAAAATTTAAAATCTTATATATTCAAGACCATTTTGAAAACATAGAAGTAAGGTTTTTACTGGATTACTTAAATTTCCCCAAAGCTGAAGTAAAACTTCAGCCAAAATCCTTTAACAGAAAAGATTGGGTAGGAAAATGTGACCTTCTTAAGGTTGGATCAAAAGAATTTATTAGAAAGCTAAAACAATACTCACTCACAACAAGACTGAAAAAGAACAGTTTGTGGATAAAAATCCCATCTTGATTTTGTGGCAAAGTGAATAGCAAAAAAAAAAAAAAAAAAAAAAGGGGGGAGGGACGGCAAAACATGCAACAAAAAATGCACATTGGGATACAGAGGTCAGTAATCAATCAGCCAGACTTCCCAATGTGCCTAGAGTTGGCAGAGAAACCTGAGGGAATTAGAGGACTTATGGGTGGTATAATTAGGAATAAAAAGCTTCAAAAAAATAATGTGAAAACCAAAAAAACTAAAGGCAGCCATGCAGCCTCATTAGAAGATGGAGATTGTAACTGCTAATCTGATGTCACGTTTTTTCACCATTGCTGCTCTATTTGGAAAGATGTTTGAGGTTGCCCTTCTCTTACATGTTTGGATGAAAAGTTTTCAGTATCTTTGTATATCCAGCAGGTCCAATTAACTTGAACCAAAGGACTTCAAAGTATGACAAAGGAGATTTACAAGTCATTGATACTGAATCTGGCAAATCTGCTGGGGTTTTTTTTCACCAGCAATGCAGAGATTTAGTTTGCCAGTTAAGTCACAGATGTTTCAACTCTGTGGCATTACATGCAACAGGTTTCCAGTATCTTGGTTTAAAATAGTACTTTGTTCATAATATGGGAGTACATTTTTTTCCTTAACAAATATATAGTGATATAGTGATCTTAGTAATTTGTTGGAGAAATACAGGATAAAAGTCAAGAGATAATAGCTGAAGCCAGACAATTTCTCACTTTAAACTGGGCTTTTAGTTTCACCAGCAAAAATGAATGATCACTTTAAGAGACTGCCAAGTGCAGGTATGAATTGTCCGTCTTCTTTATTGTCATCAAGATCAAATACTCTTTAGAAAAAATGGTTCAGTCAGGCACAAATCTCTGCTGAACTCTGTACAAAGATAAGAGCACAGAGACTACAGACTCTGTAATCTAATGCAGATTTTTGGCCCTAAATATAGGAAACAGGAAAGTTCTGAAAGTCAAATTTTACTGCAAAATTTAAAGCAAATTTTATGCTACTTGATTTGAAATAGTTTGAAATTACAGATTGATAGAGTTATATGTTATTAGTTCAGAAGAGAACAATTTAAAAGCATCAAAACAGTATCAGAGTTCATGTTCTAATTTTAGTGAAGCATTAAAATCTCACAGCATCCAACCCCACTGCAAGGGTACTTGCAATCATGCAAATTCATGCAGTGCTCACAAAGCAGGAGGAACAATGATCCCTGCTTATGGCTTGGTCCTCTCAGTTAAGCACTGGGCTTCCAGCTGCTGCATCTCAAACAGGCACACTCTGGGGAGCCAGAAAAATCACATCACATTTTCACTTATGAGAAGGGAGCATACACGCCTCTGTGCACCTGCTCCTCCCTACTAGCCCTGACTACAGAAATAGTGTGGGACTGTCACTGGCACTGACTTTGCATGCCTTTGCATCAATTGTGCAATGAGTGACCATGAAATAGCTAGGTTAGAGGTGCTGTTTCAACACTCAAAGGGATAGCATATCATCAAGTCCAGAATCTGTTTTGCAGAGGTTGCAATTGTTTTTATCCAGCTCTTTTCATGGGGAATGATCCTTACATTATACCCAAGGGCACTAATTTTGGCTGGAAAAAAGTAAGATCTTAACCAGACTCAGCAAACGACAAGATGCCACATTTTCCTTTTTGCATTTGAATCACCTTCACAATCTACATGTAGAAGATGTCTTTTTCTCCTTCCCTGCACTCTGCTGCTTAAGATGAGGATGAATGTGTGAATTGCCTTGTAAACTGATCTACTGGTGTGAGGATCCAAAAGAAACAGAAAATGCCATTTTGAAAGGAGTGGGGCAAGAAGAATACCCAATAACTAGAAAAATTTTTGAGGAGACTTAATATGACTTGAAAAGATACTGATGTAACAGTTTGTTACTTTAATTTTTTATACTTCTTTTTTAAATTGACTTCCTTCACAGCATAATATTATTACTAAGGAAGATAATATAGATCTCTACACAGTATGCTAAATTTACTATTCTATTAATTCTATTCTATTTTTATTTTTATCTACATAGGAATAGTCTGCTTGCTTTAGCTAGAATTTAAAATGTTTATTAGCTTGAGTTCCTACATTTCTATTAAAGTCCTATATTTGAAGCCTGTAATAGAATCTTAGTTTGTGTCTGCAAGTAAACAGCAGTGGTATTTTCTATACTGAACATTTTAGCTCTCCCTATTTTAGAGATGCCACTGAGCAAAGAAAAACATTCAGCACACAGCACAGCTTCATCTCTAAGGACAAGTATATGCAGCATTATTCACAAGCTAAGAATCCATAGTTATATTGTAAATACAGTCCTCACTATGCTTTCAAACACTAAAAAACCCCAGAAATGTATAAAACCAAGCAAGCAGATTTCACTAATATTGTTAATATTCCGTCAGAATTTCCCAAGATTTGCAGAGGTGGTACTTTTTTTAGACCTTCACATTTCTAGAAGCATGCTGAAGCACAATAACTTTGCTGCCTCTACTGTAGGTCATTTTATTCACTGTGAAGACGCAGTCTTGGCTAAGGTTCTGGAAGGATGCTTCTGTATAGCAAAACTAGCAAGCTTCTGCTAAAGTATTTCATTGTACCCTTGTCCACAGAATCTACACCAGGGACCAAAATGGAGCAGTAATGAGAGGCCCCTTTGGGCGCCAGTCCTGGGACAACACACAGTAAAGAATGGGAGGTAAAGGACAAGGTATTTTTACTGCTGCCAAACATATGTGAGACCTAATCTGGCTCTACCAGCTCTAACCCCAGACCAAGGAGTAAGTAAGGGCAAGTAAGGAGCAGAGACACCTGAGACAGATGGACATGAGCCATTACAGTCCTGTGAAAAATCATGGGGGGGGAAATGATGCCTTAAGTTTTAGCTTTCATGCTTTTCAGATTCTGTGCTGCCCAGGTGTGTAGTTCTGAGCCTCATATTAAGTGCTAGTGAGCTCTCTTCACAGAGTAGGGACAAAACAAATCCTTTTTCTGCTGAAGACCAGGACAATGAGTACAAGTCTCAGGCCCAAAAGCATAAACAGTGGACTGAAGAAAGAAAACAAAAGGATGGGACTTCACAACCTGGAGCTGTAACTGGACAATTAAACCCCAATATGCAAAAGGACCGAAACTTATAAAAGTGTGAGACCTCGTGACCAATCATCCATTTTGTGACCATTTTAGGTCCACCTTGAATACAGCCCTGGTAAGGCTCTTGTCTGCCCAAGGTGCATCTTAGAGGCCTTTCAATAAATATCTACTATATTCTCTAGCTCTGTCCAGTCTCTATTTCAGGTCAGCCTTCCCAAGGCATCAGNGACCATTTTAGGTCCACCTTGAATGCAGCCCTGGTAAGACTCTTGTCCTGCCCAAGGTGCATGTTAGAGGCCTTTCAATAAATATCTACTATATTCTCTAGCTCTGTCCAGTCTCTATTTCAGGTCAGCCTTCCCAAGGCATCAGCTTAACAGGAGCTGTGCCCCAGCTAAGAAGTCTGGCCAAGAACTGGATATCAGAGCTGGCTGACTTGCAGACAATAGTAGGTAAATTCAGCCAGAAACTGTACCCAGTTCAGGGCTGAGCTGGGGCTTCATTCTGCTTTGTGGACCTGGAACAGGATACCCTTCCTGCATATCTTTGCAACCTCTTTTTATTACCTCCAGCACTCAAGAAACTGGGAATTTAGGAGTTTGTGTGTACTCAAGACCCCTTTAAGTTACAGAAACCAAGGTACTCATAAACAACCCATTTTTATACACTTTTCATTAATGTCAGATGAATTGAATAGTGAAACTAATCTGGTTCCTTAGCCCACAACTATAACAGCCAGTGTTGTACTCATTACAGTGCTATGGTCTCTGCATTTTGTCACTCAGTAACCACATCAGTGCTCCCATGTATCTGACGTTTACCATAGCTGTAAAAATGACCTACACTAAAATAATTTTTGTACAAAAAGTTCAAGTTCAGTAAAAATTTTGAGCAAAACAGGAAAACCCTAAAATGCTTATGCTGAAAAGTAGAACTCTTTCAACAGATTATTTTATCATTTCAACACAAATACACTATCACAAGAATTTTGGCAGTCACCTTTTGCACTTGTTCTTCTCCACAGAACCGTCTCCTCCAAAACAGCACAGTAATTTGCCCTTCAACAAACACTCTTCCCCAAAGATGTAAGTTCACAATAGATCAGAAGACATAGCTTTAATCAGGAGATCTGGTTTCTAGAGCATACTTGTGATTCAGGAGTCAGCCAGAGCTGTTCAATGCAGTATACATATTTGTTTCTTGTTGAAACAAAACCAGTTCTTCACCCTTTCTACCCGTCCTAGTTTCTACGGTTCATGTTTGCTGGTTTCATAAAACTTAAAAACTGATTATTCATATTAGTTAGTCACTCTCAACACCACTTTTATAATTGTAGTTGCTCAGTAACAATAGCAGTTAATCAATAAAGTTGCATAACAGTGTTCAGTTTGATACACATTATATGCACCTGGTGTTCAAATCTAATTTTCCAAGTCAAGGCAATGAATGAATTTCCTAGCATAGTGACATTCATAAAACCAGGTTAGTGAAAGCTGCACTGTAAAAGTGTTCAGTGGTGCAAATTTTGATAAATAGAAGAGTTAAATCAAGTCCCAGTATAGTGTATAAAAGGACAAGCCCAAATTAATGTGGCAAGATCTCTCAATAAATGAGGTGTGATTCCATGGCTGATGGGCAGATGTTCAAATATTTCACCTGCTGCTTTGCCAAAAAACTGAAATACCCATGTACTAATGTTTAATATAAATGTCAGTAATATACAGCAAAGCCAAGATCCTGATGAGAAAACAGTTGTCCAAATCCCAGGGTTTCTGTAATTAAACATTCAAAAATCAGAGAAAAAATGTTCCTCTCTAAATAGTCAGTTTTAACTAAAAGTGTATAGATGTAGAAAAAGTTTCTTCTCATAAACCACAAGCCCATATTCTTGGCTTATCTTCTTTTTTACTGCAAGCCTTAGACCTCATTTTTGTTCCCTAGTCTGTATATATCCAACCACTCATAAAATTGAAAGCAGAAATTGGGAGCTACTACTCAAGTAAATAAATAGTCTGTGACATCACAAAGTCAGAAGATTGCTTTAGATGGCTCAAGCCCTTGGTGGCTAAGCCTGCAAAACAGAGTGCTGGAAATCATGGGAAAGTCCACAGTAATATTTCTATGAAAAAAAATCAATAAACAACATGGAACCCCTCAACACTTGAAACAATGAGAAATTGAAAAAAGGCCAAAGTAGTTCAGTAGGAATTGTATTTCACCTGCTGTCTAAGGTTATAAGCATGCAGAATTGTCAGTCACAATCTGGAAGGGTTGGGGTTTATTTTCAAAGTGGATATTTCATTCCTGAGATAAAAGGTGTCCAAATCTCAGACATAAGACAAACGCCTTATGCAAAAGAAACCCGTATGCAAATGTGGATGATGCTCCCAGGAGTGAGTGACAGTTGTGAGACAGCTGCTCATTATCAGAAAGATAAAAGTAATTCAAAGCAGCAGAACAATTGATCACACCCATCAAATGACAGAGACCTCAAACTCCTGATGCTCACTCACTTTGACACTTTGAAAATCAGTGATTTTTATTTCTAGGTCCTAGTGAAAACACAGACTGGGACTCCTAGTGTTTTCCAAAGCATCTAAATGTCCAAACCCTTCTCAACTCAGTTCTAAAATGTTACATAATTGCATGTCACAATGTCTTCAGAATAGACTTGTTCATATAGTACCTAGCTGAAGGGCAGCTCACATATGCTTGGTTCAGACAGCTGTGTAACACTGAAACAAATGAAGTTAATTACAGTGATGAACTAAGTAACACAATTTGTCTTCTGAAGAAAGCTACCCTTCCCCTCTGTGCTGGCCTGCCCTATTTAAGCTCACAGGAAATTTACCGACTGTGGGACTGAAGTACCTGAATGCCGTCAAAGCCAGTGGTAGACTGTAAGCAAATTACCACAACCTGCTTCTTTGGAGAGAGGGGCTTTGGAAATAACCCAAATAAACCTCTCCAGAGATATGAAGTCTGAACTTTCATCCTCAGCTCTGTGCTGTTTTCATCCTTTTTTGCTTGTGGGTCTTTTCTTTCTTCTTTATTTCCTCTTACATTTTAGCCAATGCTCTGGTTTTCAAAGCAGTTTACATTCTTAAAGAAAAGCTGTGAAAAAGAGAATAAATTCTTAACAGACATATTGTCTTAAGATTTGCAGGAATCATACACCGATAATCCTAGTGATTGTTGGGAACTGGAACAGAACATTAGAAACATCATAAGGAATTCAGCTTATTGGAGGTTATGCCTTACCTTTCCAGCCATTAGTATCAGGTTACCCCTCACCTTTTTAGGAAGGCTTTCAGTCTCTTCATTTTTACTGTTATTCTAGATTCCAGTCTTTCAAAATGACAGGAATAGTTTTATTTCTTCCTTCAATTAGAATAATTTTCACTCTGTGGTCAGAATGGTCTTCAATAGCTCAGCACAACACTGATTTTCTATAGGCAATTATTTTTTTCCCCTTCTGTGCTCCCTAGCAATTTATTGCAGGCTAACTTTAAAGGCGTTGCAAGCAAAAAGTGAACTGTAAATTAGGAGTTCACCAAGTCTCATAGCCAACCATCATAGCAGGCAAGTAACTGAACAAAGAGTTCTAGCTGTTGTCTCTGACAGTGTCTCTCATCCCCTCTCTACTTCTGCCTGCTCATTTTAGTCTTTCTTTCAGCAGGAAGTAACCCAGCTCTGTGAAGCTTCATTTTCTAGTGACACATTTGGACAATGACAGTTACTGAATGCAGCAGGGAGGAGTTTGTAAAGAGCTATGGCTGCAATATCCTCCAGTTCACTTCTTTTCCCTATTACTTTTACATTAGAAGAGCACATTGATCAAATTCCTTACTCCAGGTGCCTCCAATGCTGCCAATGACAGCAACCTGACTCCACGGTAATCCAAGGTTTCATCTTTGCCTGTGTTAACATCCATCACACATAAGCCAGTTGTAGCACAGCATTTTTTTTCAGTTTCAATGCACCATCCAAAGTATACAAATCAACATCCTTTCATCTTATACAGGAAGCAGCTTAGGGTCAGCTGCCCTATTAATCTTCTTACAGCTGTATTATTTTTTTGATGTTCTAACTTATAAGAAAATCAGTCAGTCATTACAGTGATATTGATACTGACACCAGATATGCACACACTTACATATGCATTCCTGGGAAGAAGCACTGCAGAAGTTGTGAAATAGAACATGGATATGGAAAGATGTCACTTTTGGGATGAAGAGAATCAGAGTGAAACCCATGTATTCACAAAGGAATTGGAATGCCACTATAAAGCTGCAGAATTAGAGATTTGATTAGCTACTGCTGGGCCTCTGTCGTAGAATTTGGGCAATCTACAGATAAAGGCTGCTGCTTTCTTGCTCAAAGCCATTTAGATGCTTTACACTATTAAAAGGAGGGCACTAGGATCTGTACCTAAGTGTTAGGAGAGCAGTTTCTTACATATCAGACTAGTGTGCATCTCACAAGGCTAATAGTTATTTCAAGGATCCTTTTCTGTGGAATTCTGGGGGAGAATAGAAATTCCACAGTCTAATTTTCACTAGAATGCAAAGCCTGCCAGTTTATATAACCTCAATAACACTTAGCTCAGGAGTAGCTGAAAAGCTACAACACTACAATATTGTAGCTACAAGGCTAAAATATTATCCATCTGGAAATATAATTGCATTCAAAATAAAGATGCAACTGGTGCAGATCAATTTTTTAAAAATCCTTCCCCAAATTATGGCTCAAATTAAAACTCGATCTGTTGCAAGTCTTTCTATATTTTCAATAGCACAAACACTACAGATGTGCTTTGGCTCAAGTGCAGAAAAAGAAGGAAAAACACAGAGCATTTTTTGAATCTCATCAACACAGACTTTAAATTCTGTCAGAGTCGCTCTCTAAGACAAACTAGATTATGTCAGCCTTAATTATATTTTAATGTCTATGATAGATTTTAAAGCTCTGAATTCCTTTCATCCCCTGTAGGTTGAGCATCTCAATTGCTGTTAACTGGCATAAGCCTTAGCTGTGCCAACCGTTACAGCTGAAAATCAAATTTGCAATTTCCAGGATTACAAGTACTAGTGCTTTTTGGTTTTCCTTCAAAAGCATAATGGAAACCTCAGCAACTGGTGAAGTAAACCACTGTGTCATGTGTTGAAGTCACAACTCAGTATTTGTGCAACAATGAAAGTGAAAGATGAGGTCAAAGTGTTCCCAGCACACTTCTCAACAGAGAAACGTCAGTTGCCTGAAGGAAAGGGCAACTATTGAACTCCATTGCACCAAGCTTTCCTGTTAGAATCCGCAGCCTCTCTCTCCCCCTGCGCCTGCGGCCCCGGCTCGGTGTGTGTGGAACTCGCCGTGTTCACTCCTCTGCGGGGAGGACACAAGCAGTCCGTGCATGTGTGCAAGCCTGCGGGGTGGAAAGGGTGAGTTTCTAACAGCAGTAAAGGGTTTATCTCGGGGATAAGGATGAAGGAGACTGACTTCCAGCAACCAGGCACTTTATTGTGGACTGGAGGCTGAAAGCCTCGAACAAAGGGTTACAGACATTTTTAAAACTTTCCCCAAGGGCGGGGATAACTTGGAACCATCCAATAAGGCACAGACAACTGGGGAGTGACATAGGGACGATAACCAGTAACTTTTAGGCTTCTGTGCATATAGAAATCCTCATTTAAACTTCCTGCTTGCCCCAGAGGAGTGCAGAGCCTAGAGTGCCAGCACTGTGGGCGTCCACACTTTTCTCCTAAACAGCAAGCCCTGTGTGGAAAAGGAGTTTAAAACTGCACTTGACAACAGGAATAGCAGCAGTAGTATGAGGCTTTCCTGTATAGACCATATAAACCTGTGAGAAAAAATCAGAAGTCAAAACATGTTGAAAAACTGTTGTGTGTTTTCTCTGTGCTTCAGGATACAGGTTTTTATTTGCACTAGATTTGACCTTATGAATGTTTTCAGTTGCCTGAGAGCAAAAATAGCCATGTTTACTTGAGCAGACAAATCATGAAAAATATTATGTTGAAATGAAAAATTCACCCAATAGTTGGCTGCCTGGCAGTAGCAACTCTGATCTAACTTGCTGCTAGCAGCAAAATCTAAACAAGGTAAAAATATTACTGACATGCTTCACCAAAGTACATTTTAAAAGTAATCAAAGTTGTCACACGTGCCTTATGTAGATGTGATCAGATATGACCAGTGAACTCCAAAGCAGGATTAAATCTCCTCTAGGTTTGGTAAGTACTAGTGAGAACAAAAGATTTGCATAAAAACAAAACAAGCAAACAACGAATAAAATAATCCATATCCAATCCTTTCCACTTTCAGATATGAAGTACCACTGTGGTTGCCTGACACAGATAAGAGTCAGTAAGCCAAGCTAAGAAGAATGAGAAGTGACTTGCCAAGTTTCTTTATCAAATTGAATGAAGCAGCAGAAAGATAAAACTATACGCTTGTCAACGCTTACAGTTTTATCTTTCATCTTGAGATGTATTAGTGGAGCAGAACAAGACAGATCCACTAACTAGGCTGCTTTCAGGAAACCCTGGCACTGGACCATCAGCACTGTGGGACATAGCATGAGAGGAAGGCAGGTCTCTTCTCATGTGTACCATCTTTAGGTTCACAGTCTCACAATTGATAGGCTAGAAGAAGGTTTTGCCAAGTTTCTGAATATACTTTTAAAATAGAATGTTAGCAGAAAATACACAAATCACTTAAACAAACCTTAAATTTGATGTTCCACTGTCTAGTTCTCATTTTTTTATGAAGCTTTTAGATAAAAACTCTGTGCACAACAAAAATCATTGTTTGTCTCCAAGGTCCCAGTTCACCTAAGTTTTTATACATTTTAGCACTACAATGCTTCTCCTTTGCCCCATTCCTGCTTTTATCCTTCCAGAACTTCTTGTCCTTACTAAGTTGTCCAAATTTCAGTCATCTGCAGATATACAGAGTAGATCTATAGAGCAAATTGATCTGATGTATGGACACCCTCTCTAACCACACCACTGCCCAGATTTGTTTGACCAAGTATTTTAACACTCATCCATTTCCAAATAAAATGCTGTTGATAAACAGATCTGCCAATTACTCATTTCTTATCCTATGCTATAACTTTAAAGAATTGGGTAGAAAATTGCAAAAGAACAGGAAAATTTAATAATTCATGCAAATTTCCCTGCAAAATACAGAAATTTCCAACATTTTCTGTACTGCCACTTTAGATTAATCTTTCAGACATCATTTTTAGGCAACAAAATTTAAAGTAAAGCACTCAGTAGCATGTTAAAAATATAATTCTATGTATTAGAAGATCTCAAAAAGAGCACTTGACCTTTTATTAAAAAAAGGTACCAGAAATAACATTTGTACTCTTATTTAAGCTAGTCTAACATTTATTTTCTAATTTATGATTTTTTTAATATTTAAGGTTAACAATAGGAATAATTTTCCATCTATTACAGACTAATATATTGCTTATTAGCACAAGGAAGGGTAAGATTTCCCATTTAATACAGGCATACCTCTAACCTTGCATACAGGCAAATATGAACCTGTCCCTGCTAAGAGGAAATTATAAAAACTTTGCTTTTGTCAGTGTAGTAAAAGTGGTGTGCAACTGCTGTAAAGCTATCAGAGTCCTGAAGCTGGCAGTCAGCAAGAAGAAAATGGTCTCAGGAATGGAATAAAATGCAGCAAGTACTCACTATATATGTTGCGTTTATAAAGACAGCTGTTAATAATTTTGTATTGAAGATATGTTTAACTATAGAGAGAGTTATAAGTATATATATATAGGCAGGCGTGTCCTGCATAGATTTACTAGGCTCTACTGTAAGGGAAAAATTTCCCTTAAATTTCTTTTTATTCCTTCTTTCTCAACCTTTCCATGTCTCTGAAACAGTGCAGGATGCTGTATTTACCACATCATAGGCTTTTTTCCAATTCTTTCCTCTGTGGGACAGACACAACAGCCAAAGAATGGCTTCCAGGCTACTGAGAGTATGGGAAATGATTGTCCCTACTAGTGGATTAGTGTTCCTCACATGACCTTTGAATGGGACACACCCATGATACATGGATCAGGATGAGGCAAATTTTCCCCCCACTAGGGGACAGGGAGGCGCCTTGGACTCCTGAACTCCAAGCCTTAGACTTGCAAGAGTTCTGTATCTGTATTGTATCAGACAGCCCCCTCAGTGCAACCTCACGAGAACAGGCTTTGGCAGTCCACTGCTAAATCCATTATGGCCAAAATTCTTTCTAATTGGTTTTGCAGATTTTTGAAATGGGTTCTCACTGAAAATAATTAAAATCACTTTTTTCAAAGACAGAGCCAGTTTCCCTGCTGGGTATTTCTAACTTATGGAAGTCATGTTTGTATTTAGGAGCCACAAAAATAAGATGCCTTTCTAACCAATCTTGAAGCAGTACATGTGGGGTAAAAAAATGAAAACTTGGAAAGGGTGGTCCAGCATTTTACATAAACCCATTCTAGACATATAAATTACTAGGGTATGTTTTATATGGATGGATCGTATATTTTATATATATGGATCAGCTCTTCATGTAATTTAGAGGTCTGTGATTTTACCTGCTGAGTGTGTAATTCTAGATGCTGAAAGGCTTAAAACTGGTATTTCTCAACTTCTGAGACGTTCTAAGTAAATTTCCTTCTTAAAAAGCACACCTTTTATTATGAAGCAGGAAAAATTATAAATCACCCAAATGGAGATTAAGATTTTCATTTTGCATTTGATAAATAGCCTGAAAATGGCTCCTAGTAAAGGACAAATTATTTTGGCAGCAAACATTGTGGCCAGGAAAGCACATGAGGTCAGCTAGTCATTGTCTTTACAGCATGATAAACAAACCATTATCAAAGTAGCTATAGATGCATTTGGTCAGTACTTTAACTTCCAAGGTTTAGTCCTGCATGTTCTGCTCAATATTTGTTCGCATTTGTCTTGTAAAAATGATAAGTTATATCTTTACTATATTTGTGGAGTGTATTTTTAACTACCTCCTGAATGGAATTCAAACTCTGGAGCTTTTGGCTTATCAGTAGTTTTAATAACCAGAATCTCACTTACTTTTTTAAAAAATAGGTATATCTAATCTCTGCTATTAGAAAACCCAGATATGGAGCTCTGTATTTAGACAGCACTTCAACATGGGCACCAAGGAGAAAAGTTTAGATTCTGTCCCAATTTCAGTGCTAATCAGAGTACACAAAAACAATCTCAGCCTTGTGATTTATATAATCACCAAAAAAATAATGAAAGTAATTCAGACTCACATTCTTCTTTTTGATACAAATTCCTAATTCCTATTTTTTCATGATTTCTAAGCTACATGTTGACAAAATCGAGCTGACTTACACTCACATTCGGAGCCCCCAGAATCAAACATGAGCTAAATACAACACATCGCAATGACACACAGACATTTGAGCCTTTCTCCTTTATTCCTAGCTTTTTTCTGGGCCCTTTCATGGTCAAACTTCCATACAGAAGACAGCTGGCTACACAATAAAAAAAGGCCCCAAGGCACAATCAGGATCAGAGCCTGGGCTCAGTTTCATCAAACACCTTTTGGAACATCCCATATCTATCTCTGTTCAGAAATATTTAAGTTTAATAGAACAGCAACATTTTACAGATCTCTTGCAGAAATATGTGGCATTAGACCCTCTGTAGCTCAGTATTTGGAGCATAAGGCCACTGCGTACCCTTCTGCTTGTCAGTCTTTGTCCTCAATGGACACATCTTCTTTTCATTGGCTCGATTTCCAGAGGGCAAAACACATACTGTTCTATACATCTTGCTCACAATGTTTGTTTTAATGGCATCATTAAAGCAAATGACGGTCTTAACTACTAACTCTGGAGCTGCCTACAGGGTAACCATTTTTATTGTACATGAACCATTGGCTCCCTTTTCACTGAATAATTGAGCTTCTGGAGGTAAGTATTTACACTCCTCATAGCTTTTAGGTGGTGAACTCAGGGGGGCTGGGAGATGGCCTATATGTCATCCCAGCCTGAAACCAGACTGCACTGCAGCACTGAAAGGAAGTAGAGGTTTGGTTTTTTCCATATTTCTAGCATCAGCTCAGTTGTTGCTGTCCTGTTGTTATGTTATTTAATGAAGTAGCTTAACAAGTTATTTAAACCAGCTAAATCACTCATTACTTTATTTATTTTTATCTTTTTTATTACTGGAAATCATAGGCTAGTAATTACATTTCCAAGAAATAATTTCATTCTAAGGGAATATAACACATGGAATTAAACAATAGCTACAAATTCAGAAAACAGTTTACTGAATAACAAATATATAGGTTGAAAAGGCCTATAAAGGCAATATCATGCTGTGAAGATAAAAAAATACATTATGAGTCATTTTGCGAGAGTCAGATGAAAACAGAAGCTATTGAAAGGGACATATCTTGCTAGAGGTACTTCAAAGTGAAAGGAAACAAGCCTCTGAGGGCAAAGAGCTCACTCTGTATGATGACAATTTCACACTTAATTACAGGTTGACAACAAGGAGGGTGCATTCAGCAACTTTACCCATTTACAAGTGTTGGAATGAAAGCAAAAATAAAAGAGGAATTATCTATCATTGAAAAATGTCACCCTCTGCACCAAATATTGCAAAACATACACATGAAGGATAATTTTTAATTTACTGGAGAAACACAGAACCTGGGTCAGAGATGATCAGATAAATTTCCTACCAGTCATGATGACATTTGAATTCTACAAATGCCCAGCTGTCACTGCTCAGGGCATCATCTCTTGAATCACTGACTGTTTCAAATAGTATCTCCTTGCATCCTACTCGGCCTTTAGGATTTCCTTGAGTTCGGGACATTGGAGACTGTTTCCTTAAATAACATCATCTTCTATCAATAAATCCTTGGGTAAAGGTTTATAAAAAGACTTTAGGGTTGGGGTTTTTTTCATAGCTAGCAATATGCTCTTACTAATAAATTTTATCCATTCCCCTTCAGGCAGACATTAGAGCTAGAAAATGTCAGATTATCTTCTTGAAGTTTTCAGAAATCTAAAACTGCAAAATTGCAGTAATCAGACAATTCATTTAGGGGCCAACACCAATATTTAAATAAATATTAATTCAAGTTTCCAGAGAGTGCCTAACCTATTTTGGAGATGGAAGTAAGGAGAAGATTCAGCATAATATACAACTGGCTGCTTCATTGTGTAAAGTATAGTTGAACTGAAATAATTTACACTGAATTTCTTTTCCCTGGAGGTTAAACACCCTTTCCTTATTTTACAGTATGTTCAATGAAATCACTCAAATGGTACCTTTCTAATATTTTCCCTGAATCACTAAATCTAACTTGAAACTGTGTTTTATACAGCTGACCTGTGACATACAGTTTAAGAGAGGAGCTCATCACAACAGCTTCTCAGCTTCACCAATCATCTCAGCTAACTTCACAAGACACAACACAGCACATCTCCCATTATCACCATGTTTTCTGATATATAACGTAACTCACGTTGTAAGTGCCCTTTTTTTCTTGTAAACAGTGAAATGTCATCTGGATTATGTGTCATGGGTCCGTTTATCACAGATGCTGTAGGTCAGGTAAATTAGCCATGTTTGCTATTATGTCTGTGTTACGGTCTGATGAAAAGAATTGTCTCTGCCGAAATCAAGGTGCAAATAAGACCACACGCAGGTTCTTGTGTATTTCAGAAACCCTTTTTTTTTTTCCTAATCTGAAGCCAGATGAAACAGTTGGTATTAGATGTTGGGGTTTTTTAGCTAGAAAATCTCTCCAAGGGCTTTCATATCAATCTAGTTCAGTTTTTCCCTCGCTGGTTTGTTTTTATTTTTTTTGAACAAGTAGAAGTCATGTTAAAAAAATATTTAAACCTTTGTTCTTCTTTGTTGTCTCGTCTTATTCCAGTTATAACCTGTTCTTTATCTTAAGAAATTATCATTAAACCAATCAGGATGCTGGCTCATGATCTAAAGAGAGAGGCATAGTCTGTTCTAGAGCCCTGAACTGGAACTTAGCATGATTAGTTTCCATCAATTTTTTTGTAATATATTGTGTATCTGTATGACATATCTGTAAAGGCAGAAGAAAGTACTAAAACATTTCTGAAGGGCAGTAATTTTTTTATATGCATCTGCTACACAAGAAAAATTGTTACTCATTACTCACGTAAAGAAATAATACATTTATATATCTTTGGATTATCTTAAAATAAAACTTGTTATCCTGAGATTATGCTGATGATAAACGCCGCATGGTTCCATGGAATGGCATTCAAGGTCACGATTTTTCCTACTGACATTTCTTCTCCGTTAGAATGTTCCTGGGGCACCTGTGGAGACCAGGCTTTCACATCTCTGGTGTGTGGAGCACACCCTCCATCATACTGGGACCGGTGCAGTGAGCAGGTCTTAGATAATCACTTGTTCCCTTTGCCCTATCAGTGGAAAAGTTTCCAAACAGAGCCAGACAACTTGCAGACATTCTGATATTTTCCTTAGAATAGCAGGCAGCTTCATCCCAAACTTAGGTGGTGTCGTGGTTTGAGGGGAAATGAAAAGTTGTAGTCCCCAGGAAGTAGTTAGAGAGGTTAGACACGCCTCTGAGAATACAAGGAGTTAAAAGAAGCAAAAGTTTCCAGGGAGCTCTCTCTCTCTGGTTCTGGCCTCAGGTGAGCACACTGCTCTGCGCGCCCACCCCGCCCCCCCTCCCGCCAGCTCGCAGGGCTGAGGTGGGGGCAGGGNTGGTTTTTAAGATCTCTGTTCTTGGAACCCTTGGCCCCAGGGGAAAATGGGGGAGACTGAAGTGGTTAGGTCTTTGGTACTTAGCTGAGCATCCCTAAAGAGCCCTATGTGCAGTTTTGGTCCATGGACAGTGGTGAGAGCACTGGACATGGAAAAAGGAGAGTGTCACCCTGATAGACTTCTTTCTGGGGTGGTGCCATGAGTGACAGGGAAGCACGGGAGGGTGGACCCCTGTGTATTCCTGTGGGGAGGTCTATGGTGCAAGAGAGACTTCTCTCTCCTTGCTGAATTGAAGATTAGTTTTTCTCAGTGGCGTAAAGCAAGTAAAATAGAAGGGAATGAGGAAGTGTATAAGTTTTGAGTGTGGAAGGTTTGGAAACCGGGGAAGAGGCAAAGAAATGTTCTAGAGGGTTTTCATTTCTGTTAATCTGTAGTTTAATAAAATTTGGTTTTGTCTTCAAGGTTTGGGCCTGCTCTGCTCTGTTCTCAATCACATCCCACAGCAGTTGTTAAGAAACGTACATTCATAGGTGCACTGGCATGGCCTGCCAGGGCAAACCTATGACAGGAGGCCAAGAAATATGCAGGCATTTGGGCAAAAGCTCCAAGGTTCCCTAGTGTTTTTTCTTGGAAATATATGTATTAAATAATTTCTTTATGATTTTGCAACTCAAGATACACTGAATGTCTGTCTAGCCTCTCTCTTCACCTTTAGATACAAAGAAGTCAGAACATTTTTCAGCACCAGTGGTAGACCCACAAAGCTGCGAAATTCATTGGCAGTTGGTCATTAAACTTTCTTTCCAGAAAATAAATCAAGTTGTATGGACATATTAATTGAAAATTTTGCAAAAGCAGAAGTTGGTCATTGCTCCAGGACTTATCTGCTGGCTGGAAAGTTCCTGCCTAGGGCAAAAACATATACACACAGGGAAAAAACAGGATTTATTATAAAAACAATGACCCATCCTTAGCTATTGCACTGTGCATCACATTGCTATCATCATCTCAGTGTTTTTCACTGATATTTGACAACATACACTCAGCAACAGCTGTTTTATTATTGTCTTTAATGACCATAAAGCAGAAAATATTGCATAATGCAGGGGAAACATCCTGACAGTTCTGGCTCTGTGTGAGTATGTCAATTTAATAGCATCATTTGGCTTCTGAGGGATTTCTTGACTAACAGGTGCATCATTATACACATCAGCAATTCACTAAGTAGAACAATAATACAGTGCACATTATGATGCTATAACTGACACCAAAAATGAACTCTCTAAAGAAGTGCAATAGATTGTCACTTTGCTTGTAGAAGTGCTGTTTGAATTGACACAGTCTTTGGGGTTAGAAATTGTTTTGTACATTACTGCAGAGATCTGTGGGCTGGTTTGCCCTGATGAATTGGGTAAAAGAAAGAGAAGAAAGAACTGACACGCCTCATCAAGAAGAAACACCAAATGATGAATGCCTGATACTTGTCCAAGTCGGTCTCTGTTTTAATTTGCTTTATACTTTCATATGCTTCATTAGGAAATATCAAGGGGCTTCAATTTCAGAGAAAACAAAGATACTTTAACATCTTTACGCTCTTCCAATTTCATTACTCTTTCTCTCAGGTAACAAGCTAGTCATATTTCCAGAAGGGAAAAGTAAAGACATAAAAAGTCTGTGAAGGAATACTGCCTCTCCACAAGGAACTCGGTCTCTCTGCCTAAACAGAATCAAAAAAATCTAACTGCTTTAAAATTAAAGCTATATTTTGGCAAGATTCCAGCATTGCAGATGAACAGCATTTCTCTACAGATCCTCTCAAAAGGTACTCTTTTTGTAAAAACAGAAACTATTTTCCTTCATTTCTTTTGGATACAAATCTAGATGTACCAGAGAGTTGGAAAGAGCTGCCCATTCAAATTCATCCAACTACTAAACTAAAAATAAAGCACAAACCAGGTCATATAGAATAAATCAGTACATAGAATTACAAAATAGTATTAAAAGCAGTCTTTGTGGTTTGGGGAATTTCATCACCTTCCTGTTAGTTTCCTTTTATGATTTTAATGAATTTGGTCTTCTTCAGAATGGTCTATCTTGATAAAAAAAAAAACACACACACAGCCTCCAGCTCAATTTAATTAATGCAGAAGTTTGGTTTAGATTTGAATTGACTTTCAATCACCCCCGGCATTTCCATTCTGAGTATTCAAAGGATAGCCCAGATCTTCCATATCCCTTGCTCAAACTTTCTTTCAGATGATTGCTCAACCTAGAGTGTCCTTGAGTAGCACCCTATTGTTCAATAATCCAGTCATTGTGTACATGTTCGTTTCACAGATGTGTGAAAACATCTAACCTGGCTGGTAAGGTCACAAATATTACTCAATGTTCAGAGCACTCTACCTGAACCCTTGTCTTGATCACACTCAAACCGATTAAATTTTTATCAAATTCTAGTGGAACTTTGATAAAAGCAATAAAACAATTGACAGTTTATAGCCTAATAAAAAAACCCAAAAATCTTAGACCATGTTGGATGTACTTAGAAATGGGAATGGTAAAAAGATTTACTGGAAACCTGACAATTATTTCCTTAGAGTTGTTTCTAAGAAGCTCAGCCTGGAACCAGCACTCCTTTGCCCTAGACGCCACAGGAACACACTACTGGGGCAGTTTTGTTCCCAAAACTTTTAGAATTTAAATATCACACACGAACCAACAGATGAATACAGGCAGGCAATCAGGAATAAAAGGACACAACAAGAAAATGAGCATCAGAGGCTGCTTCTGTACATACACAGAATGTCAAATTGAAGGACCACCCTGAAATTGCAAAGACCCTCATGTGAAATTTCTTTACACAAGCTCCAGCTGTCCTTTCAGTGTCTCCACCCGTTAGTTACAGGACATTTTCATGACGTAAGGAAAAAAAAAAGCAGCATTGTGTTGAAATGATCAAACCTTTGTGGCAGCTGAAATGAAGCTGCTAACTAGATCTGCCTAAGAATGCAAAGTATGTGAAACAATGATGAAGAGGGTGAAAAGCCTTCCTGTCACCTAAGTGTGCATGCAAGCACCAAGACTGGAGGTGCAGCCTTGATGGAAAACTGCCAAATAAAAGTGTAGTTTGATACACAGCCAAAAAAAATGCCGATCACTCTTTCAGAAGTCATCAACTTCTACAAAAGATTTGCTACTTTCTTCAAGGACACAAAGAGCTATCCTTGACAATGGAAAAAATTATTTAAATTGTGGGGGATTTAACAGAAAAGGTGAGTTCTTGTTAAGCCTCAATAAAGAATTTAGCACTAATGATAAATTTGAAATACCTGGGCCCATTTCTCTTTTTTCTAATAGCACACTTTGATCTTTCAATGAAAGAGTAGAAAAATTAGGGTATAAAAAGACCTGGTTTTAAGGCTTGAGTAAGTAGGCAAGACTAACATATTTGTTCAATATTCATGCCCCCTAGGAGACCATTACCTTGAAATCATTACCTTTATTTATTCTCTGGTTTCATGGATCCTGTAAACTTTTAATGAAATAATACATAAAAGTGGGTTCCATTCAGCTACAAATGCTCATTAATTGTTTGCTAATGCAACACATTTTTTTTCTATTTGCTCTCCTGGCATTATTATAATGAAGAGCAATTGCTTTATAAAGAAAGTTGTGCAAATACTGTAAATCATGGCTTCTTTAACATTCTGCTAACTTGCCCTCCGGTGGATTTTTTATTTTTGTTAATTAACTTTCTATTGTTTGTCATTCCAATTAAATAGAGTACAACAATTACTTAAGGTGTTACATGAAGAGCTGTAAAAGCTAAAAAAACCCAAACAAACAAACCCCTCAACCAAAAAAAAGAAAACATCACCCAAGAAAACAAAAAAACATTATAAAGAAAAAAAAGTCCTTAAAAGAAACTACAACAAAACAACAAAAATCCTTAAATGCCCTGAAGGCTTAGTGAAAGCTCCTCAGAAGTTAATAGGGAAAAAAAGAAAATCAGCTGATGCATTATCAGTGTAGCAGTAAATTAAAAAACTCACCTGCTTTGTGTTCAGATCAGTCAGAAGGAAGTGAATCAAGTTTAGTATTGTTCACAGTGGAAGTACCTAGGATTTGCTCACCTGAACAATATGTCTAATTACAGTAGGATAAAGACCAGCAGAAAAACCTGGCATGTTGTAGAAATCTCATTACCTCATTCTGTCAGTGGAATCCAGACTGGCCTCTCCACAGTCACCCACAGAACTCTTCATTTTTCTGCTGTGCCACTTCTGCTCATTCCATCTCATTTTTGACATTAGAACTTTACTTGCAAGTTCTGTGGTATAGTAACCTGCCTTCAATAAATCCTAAGCATAGAGACATAACTAAATTGAAATTACTTAAGGAGACATAATATATATTTTAAAGAACCACATGCATCTATTTGTACTCATAACAGGTAACTTCAGTATTCTGGAGCTTAAAGTGCTTATCTAATTGCTTATCTAAACAAAGTCTTTTGATATAATATTCTTGAAAATAGTTCATAAATTCATGATTCAAAGGAGGACAGCTTTACTATTCAAACAAGGACACAGCTGATTTATTTCTAATTTTGCCACTTTTGACCATGGCATGAGATGCACATGGCAGAATGATCTCTGTTCTTACCATCTTACCTCTCATTCAGAGGAGACACAATACTTTTATAGCACCTTGGTGGTGCATTCATGAAGAAATCCCATCACAGATTAATTAGGGATTACAGTACAGACAAGTAAAACAAGTGTTCATGACCATCAAATTTATTGTACGGTTGTCACACTGTGTCAAGACATACATAAAGGTACTGAAAAGCTCTCTGGGATCAATTCAAAGGATTTTTATCTTTCTTGTTTGTTTCAACAAAGCAACTCAGAAATTTTGTGGTGGGACCCAACATTATCTCTTAAAAATTAATTCTGAAGAAAGAGTGTGAGCAAAATGGAAAAATCAGAGCATGTCAGTAAAAAAACTCAATATGATTGATTTAATTCTGAAAAATTGCAAATAAGTCTGACCACAACAGGTCTGAATGCTTTCGCATAAATTTACTTCGTAATTTTGACCATAATAACAATTATCATGTTTTACTATAATTCATGTTGGTTTTGTTATTAAATAAAACAATTACACAAATCCAAGCCATACAGTTTTGGTAAAAGAGATTTATTAAATTGGTGTTATTTTTGCAGTCTCTTTTCTATCAGGAACCACAATAAATTTTTGAAGAATATATAAAATTCAGAGATTTTATATATTCAGGAAATCATTGGTGTTTAAGCCCACAGAGCGTACTCCGAAAAATACAAAAGCATTCAGGGAAACTGTCAATGGAGATGCTGCACAAGAGGATGAGTCACTTGAAGAAACACCAGTTTTTGAGTCCTGGCATATTTCTGTAGAGAAGTAAAATATACATCAAATCATTGCACACAGTCAGAATAAAATTCAGAGACATGGAAACAAACAGATTTTGAAACTAATAGAGATGAGTTGCTAATTAATTCTGTATCAAGTGACAGAAAAAAAATAGTAAAGGGAGGGTTCATCTTTACAACAAGGCAGGGAAACCCCCTGAGTGACAATAAATCTTTGTGGGTAGGCCTGGCTGCCTTAATAGAAATATTGTCATGCTAGATTAAATTTTAATTAAAAAAAAAAAGAGTGTTTCTAAAACAGGGATTTCTTTGACAAATACTTTTGAGATTTTTTTGGGTTTGTGCATTTTGTACATCATCTGTGGTTTTATATGGACATGAAAAAAAAAATCAATCCCAACTCTCTATTATATATCACTCTTTTTTTCTCTAGAAGTAGCTGAAGTATCTCGTTTGCTAGTCCAGATGGAAGGCATACTGAATGGCTATAAAAGTGACCATGCCCCTGGGAACTCCAGGACACCCTCTCTCACACTGTAAAAACAAAACTAATCACACTAAAACACTTAACAAATAAATTCTAGACAGAAAAAGGTGAACTTAAACTCTGTTCCCTAATCAGAGCAGACAGTGATGTCTGTTAGAAAAATGTCCCTATTTT